>CM075650.1:161703554-162303554 GCA_037953625.1 Crotalaria pallida
GCCTCAAGGCTCTGCCAGCAGCGTCCAGTGATGCGGATTCTGAACCCAACCGAGACTTTGACCCACGACTCATAATATTTCGATTAGAAGAGGTCGACGCATACAAACCATTTGGTAATGAGGGAGCCTTGCTACTGGACGAAAACCCAGTACAGTTGGGATCAAACCGTGACGATAACATCATGGCTGCATTTTCCTCAAGATTCTCCTCGTCATCTTCACGCAAATGATCGATTTTGCAACCATCGATCATAGGCTCAGCCTCCTTTGCAACCCTAATTCTATCTGGATCCAAAGGTTTAAGCTTCATGTCCTTCTTCTGTGGCTTCTTTTTCAAAGAGGAATCTCCACTATTTACAACAGACTGGGAGGCACTACCCTTGAAATGCTGAACTGAATTCGAATCACTACTCCTACTTTCCTTAACCTTATCAGATTTTTTCTTCTGTTTAATCTTCGAAGACCCAATCCCCTTCTTCTCCAAATCATCACCACTGCATAATTTAGGCTTCTGTTTACAACCAGGCAGCCCTGCCAAAGTTATAGCTTGAACAACTTCGTATTTCTTCCGCCTCACAAAATCCCTCTTTCGCTTCGGAATACGAACAACCCCATCATCCAGACTTAAAGAAACCCGGTTAAGCCCACTGCTGCTACCACTCAACAACTGCCTCGCCTCCGTTTTCGACTCGCCCAAATCCCGCCTAACAGAGCCGCTGCCGCCGCATTCCTCATCTGCAATCTTCTTCGCGCTGCTACCTTCTGCATTTTCCAAGTGACTAAGAGACAATTCCTTTCTGGCCTTCTTTCTCTTGTGCACCTTCTCGTCACCGCCGCCCGAAGGGCTGCTGCTGCTACCTTTCCTCTTCAAATCCTTCTTCAAAACCTCTTTCGAATTATACAAACTCTTCAAATCCGAAGATTTCGATATTTTGGGAATTGCAGAACCTTCCTGAGAGTTCCCTTCACTATCTTCCATGATCAATCAAAACCATAGATCAAAGTTTCAAAATTTTCGCATTCCATCATACATGCCTGAAAGCAAATTTTTTTCCAGATCTGTAACACAAAACACATTGAAATTGAAAAAAAAAAATTATCCCTCAAAAAAATCCCCCAAAAAAAAACGAAGATGAAAACCGATCTAACATGCATAGGGTTAATTGCATTAAACAATCTATAACAACTCCTACCTTACGAATTGAGATTGGCCCCAAGCGGCTGGCGCTGGGAACTGTTTCAATGCCACGCGCTCCTTTTACCCTAATTCTTCTTGTGCCTTCGTTCTACGCTTCCGTTGTTTATCGTATTCTTGTCCTCTTTTTTTTTTTTTTCCTTTTCTTTTTTTTTTTTCCTCGAACCCCTATTCTTCTAATTTTCACTCTTATAAATTATATCGGTCAATCGGCCTATGTATTTGTCATTTTATCCTATTCTTTTTTTCCCTCTTTTACTTTTAGAGTATCTAACATCATAATTTTATTATAGAAATTAATTCTTTTTATGTTTTCGTGTTATTCCCTTGCGTAATTTGGTGATGAATCATTTTGATATTGTTGAGCATTTTCGAGTGTTGGAGGACCATACTGTCTTTTCTTTGTTGTTGCCATAATCAAGTTCGTCCTTTTCAATATTATTTCAATTAACTCCCGACATCATTTCAAATACAAGGTATTTATTTCTTTTTTTTTATAATTTGGTTATGATTCCAAAAGAGAAAAATTACTTTTTTTAGTTTTAGACTTGTGCCTATGGCTCAACCAAAAATACATGTATCATTTTTATTGTCAATTCACTATATTATCAAATTTTTTCAAATTTTCAAGGTAGGATATGATTTGAATGTAATATTCAATAATAAAATGCACTTTATTTTTTTTATTATTTCGATTTTAATTATTTTCGGATCACTTGTGATTTGTTAGTTGAAAACTTTGTGTTATTATTTTTTCTAGATGCAATTTTCAATTTGCTCAAACGCATTGTTTGTTATAATTTGAATATTTCTATGGCATTTGGTTTTTTACTTGTGTTTTTCAAAAAGTGTATATCTCTTTTTAATAAAAGATTTTCAATAAGATTTTCATGTTTCAGCAAACAATTCAAGCATTTATTCAATAAGATTTTCTGTTAAAAACTCAAAAGATTTTCTTTTCATAAACTTAGATGATAGCTTATGGAAATAAGCTTAAAGGAGCTTACATGAAGGTCATAAGTTATTAACATTAGCTTATTTTCATATAAACTCAAATAAATTTTATGTAAGCTCTTCCAAATACCCATTGATCTTTTTCCTTCCATGGTCTTGCAATTGTCTGAGATTTTTATCATTCTTTAAGTCATGATACCACTTAAAATACAATAGGATATTCGTTATAGAATAATATATACAAACGTTATATGTTGTGGTTACAAGCATATTGAGAAACTAAAGTTATGTGATAAACCATGTTGATACGTCGTATGATTGATATCATGTTTGTGTAATGTTATTGGAATCAATTAAGTGCTAAGTTGGTTAGTAGTCTTACCGTTTATGTTTTCAGCAATTAGCGAACGTTGATGATGATAGATCCTAAAGAGCGGTTGTTATCACCAAAAGCTCTTAACCAAATAGAGGATATGAATCGATCATCTGCCTTTAAAAAGGCAACCTTTTCAATGAGTGGATGTTTTGGGATAAAAAGGCGAGGCCAAGGTATACGGTCGTGGATTCGTGTGGATACTTCTGGAAACTTATAAGCCATTGAAGCAAACAAGTTTACTATGATGCCGCATTATGATCTACTATGTTTAAAAGTAAATTAAAACCATACTTTATTGACCCTGACCTTTATTCTTACAAGTATAATATTTTCACTTTTATGTCCTTAGCAACTAAATTGACAGTATAGTTGAAAAAAAGCAATAAGTGAATTGAGTATTCACTTTCTTCAAATTTAGGGGAGGTTTTTGTACTCTCAAATGAATGTTTACAACATTTTCTTGATGTGGACTATGTATTATAATTTGCTTGTGTATTAATAAATTTATTTGGACAAGTTCTTTTTTATTTGTTGCAATTGTTGACAAGGGGATTATAAAATTTTGGACATCAAGACGAAGTTGAGTACGATGATGACATTGGTATTCACTTACAACTTGTGTGATGAAATTGGGGGTGAGTAGGTGTTATGGACCATGTAAACGGAACCGGTATGCCGGATTCATATACCGGATTGGGACATTGAGAGGCCCAACCAGGCCGGATTCAGATACCGGATTGAGGCCGGATTGACGAGGTCCACTAGGCCCAGATGCCACCGCCGGATTGAGGCCGGATTGACGAGGTCCACCAGGCCCAGAGGCCACCGCCGGATTGAGGCCGGATTGACCAAAGGAACCGGATTCCGAATTGAGGCTAGGAGTAGCCCATTAAAGCTGAATCCGGATTGAGTTGGGAGGCACTATCCAAACAGGATACCAGATACGATACCTAGAGCGAATCTTGAAGGATGGATTCGGATATGGTCTCAAGACCGTTATACCGGTATGAATTTGGACATGTGCACTAAGAAGCCTGAAGGAATCCCATTCACACCACTAGCATAGGATTCCATACACTTTAATACCAGCCATCATATCAGAGCCGTTTGGAGGAATCTTACCCGCCACATGAAAGCGGTCATCAATACGGACAACGCTGGTATGTGTATAAGATACCTGGTAAGCTAACAGGTATGAACTAACTCAACTCACACAAGCACACACACCATCCCCCAAAGCTGAAAACGACAAGAGAGTGTGTATCTTGGTATTCAAGGTGCTCATTTCCCGTCTGACATCAAGAGTGGGATTGCTGGATTCTTAGACCGAATTGTCTAAGTACTGTAATCCTACGATAGAACATTGGCGACCACAGTGGGAGCGAGAAACTCATTCCCACCACCTTTTGAAGAAGTCCATGGCAAATCAGTCACAAGAGGAACGTGCTGAACCCAGCCACCATAGCATGCAGGAAGCGAGGAAAAATGGAGAACAAACACCTTCTCGTCAGAGGGACCTCAGGGAGCGGTTGAGTGAAGGAAGGAGAAGGGCAGAACAGGAGCGTTCAAGACAAGAGGAACCTCAGCAGGAGCAGGAAAGATCGCGACAGAGGCCCCCCCACTAGAGGAGGAAGCCCTTCGCATTCTCGACATGAGAGTAAGGGGTCATCCGGCGGGTGTTCACAGAGGAAAGCCAACATGGAAACAGAATTGGCTTGTTTGCGTAAACGGCTGGATGAACATGATAAGTTGCTGAAGGAATTAAGAAAGGGAACAGCCCAGTCAGGCGTGGGTAAAGGAAATGAAGTGGAACTGGTGGAGGAACCTAAGGAAAAGGATCACCCATTTTCAGAAAACATAATGGCTTTCCCCATGCCCGAGAACCTCAAAGCTCCAGCCAACATAGATCCATACTTTGGGAACTCAGATCCACAGGAACATATTGACAGCTTTCTGGTTGCAATGACATGTCAAGGGGCTAAGGATGCGTACAAGTGTCGCACGTTCTCCTTGACTCTGAAAAAAACGGCTTTGCGCTGGTATTCTAAATTGGAACCTGATTCGATAACAGGATGGAAGGATTTGGCTGGCAAGTTCCTGGGACACTTCACAACAAGTAAAGCGCAGCCAAAGTCCGAACACCACTTATCTCAAATTAAGCAGGAAAAGGGGGAGCCATTGAGAGACTTCCTCACTCGCTTTAATACAGAGTATTTGTCTATCAGTGACATAGAGGCTTTGGTGGCCCTTCATATCTTAATGCGCGCTCTGAGGCCAGGAAATTTTACAGACTATTTGGTGATGCACAAGATCAAAACTATGGACGAGGTGATGGAAAGGGCTGAAAAATACATCAATTTAGAGGAGTACCAGAAAGCTCAGGATAGTTTTGCCAAGAAAGTCTTATAGACCACTGTCGTATTTTTAGTTTGTTTCTGTTTTGAAAGAAGGTCATGTGGACCATTGTCTCGTCCAAGTTATGGTAGTTTCCATTTTATTAATAAGAATCCTGAAAATTCCATGAGTTGAAGGGTTAATAGAAAAGCCGAATTAAGTGTTATACCCCCATGAGCTGGTCGTCTCAGACCGGTTTCCTTCAATCAAAGACCCCATGAGTGAGTCTAATCTTTTTCAGATTCAAAGAGTGCCTCATATCAGCATCAGGAATTCGACATCTCGGTCTAAAACATGAGTTGTTAATACCATGAATTCGGCAAAACGGTCAAAAAATCCAAATCCGGATATAAGAATTCAGTATCCAAAGCTAAATACACCACTTATTTGACTAGCCATCAAATAAGGAGAGAAATGGGTAGAAGATGTTCATGTACAAAATGAACACCACCCATGTATCTAGTATGGTCCCTGTTAGTCTTGAATGTAAAAGACTAATAAGTTGAATGGAAAACCATTCGCTGGCTAGAATAGGATTTCCATGGATCAACAATTGTATGGATACACAAAGACAAAACCAGCATCTCGAAGTCGGTAATCTGGTATGATCAGTGCAGCTGGATTGAATTGATGAAGTCACTTGAAACTCATGGCTCATATTCATAAACCATGACTTGGGGGGCTACTGTTATGGACCATGTAAACGGAACTTGTATGCCGGATTCAGATACCGGATTCAGATACCGGATTGGGACATTGAGAGGCCCAGCCAGGTCGGATTCAGGCCGGATTCAGATACCGGATTGAGGCCGGATTGACGAGGTCCACTAGGCCCAGATGCCACCGCCGGATTGAGGCCGGATTGACGAGGTCCACTAGGCCCAGAGGCCACCGCCGGATTGAGGCCAGATTGACCAAAGGAACCGGATTCCGAATTGAGGCTAGGAGTAGCCCATTAAAGCTGAATCCGGATTGAGTTGGGAGGCACTATCCAAACAGGATACCAGATACGATACCTAGAGCGAATCTTGAAGGATGGATTCGGATATGGTCTCAAGATCGTTATACCGGTATGAATTTGGAAATGTGCACTAAGAAGCCTGAAGGAATCCCATTCACACCACTAGCATAGGATTCCATACACTTTAATACCAGCCATCATATCAGAGCCGTTTGGAGGAATCTTACCCGCCACATGAAAGCGGTCATCAATACGGACAACGCTGGTATGTGTATAAGATACCTGGTAAGCTAACAGGTATGAACTAACTCAACTCACACAAGCACACACACCATCCCCCAAAGCTGAAAACGACAAGAGAGTGTGTATCTTGGTATTCAAGGTGCTCATTTCGCGTCTGACATCAAGAGTGAGATTGTTGGATTCTTAGACCGAATTGTCTAAGTACTGTAATCCTACGATAGAACAGTAGGCGGGATTTGTGAGCTATGTCTTAATTACCGATACTAGTTCTAACCCCATCACATTGAACGGAAAAAAGAAAAAAAATCGAGTCTCAAATTCAATATCGGTGAGCACCTCAAATATTGGCCACCCTACCATCAAATTGCTGCTCAAAACCGCCATCTTGACCTATTAACATGCCAACTGCCCCGAGAATCACAAACCTTCACCATTGTATCTATTATAAATCGTCATCGTTAACACGGAATCCTTGATTTTCATAAAAAAATTTATATTGAGGCTTTTTGATTAACCAAGTTATCCCCTTTCTTTGATCCACTTCCATCTTCATCATTAAATGAAACCTTTGTTTTTTGGTTATTTCACATTTGAGTAAATTATTACTTTAGTTATGTGATTACGTTGTTGGCCATTTTGGTTATTGAGATTACGAAAGTGTCATTTTAGTCCTAGGGATAGTACATCGTAGGTTAATTTAGTCCCTCTATCATGAGACGTTAACGAAGCTATCATGTGGTCGTTAAAGTGACCAAAACGACGTCGTTTTAGTTTTAGGTTTAAAAAAACGAGTCACTATGGTCCTTAATTAACTTTGTAACTCATCTCCACTTTAGTCCATGATTTTGACATGAATTTTTTCTTTGAAAATCATCACCACTTTTTCATTATTAACTTTTAGTCCATCACTCATAATTTTTATGAAAAGATAAATTAGAATACTTATCACATTCTTTCAAAATAGAAACTTCTTTTACTTATTGTGTTTTGATTAAATTTTTAATGTTGAATTGCATTACATTGTGAAATTCGTAAATTTTAATCACTTCATTTAGTGCATGTTTGGTATAACTGGTAAAATTAGATTATGATTATTTTTATCTGTGATTATAATTTGTTTATATTGAGTCTCTTAACTTAAAAATGAATTTAAACTGATCTATTTTGTTTGGACAATGTAAAGAAGATTATTTTTATTGAGTAAATTAAAAAAAATAGTATGTAGTGATAAGGGATTAGAATAGGAAAATCCCATAAATCTAAACAAATAATCTACAACACCTATGAAAAAGCTGTTAAATTTTAATTATTTTTCTAAGAATATAATCTAAAATTATAATCTGCATTGACAATCAAACATATTAAATTAGGGTTATTTTTGAAAAAAAAAGCTAAAATCATAATCTTAATAAAAACAAACACATTCTAGATAAAAAAAAATCAAATACAATTCTTAGGAGTGTAAGCGATCCGGTCTAAGATCACGAGACCACTCAGATCGAACCGGATCGGACCGAAAAATATAGTCTGGTCCGGTCTCATGGTCAGATTCGATCTCAAAATTTTTAGACCATTACTTTATGGTCCGGTCCACGGTCTCATTATTTTTGAGATCGTTAAGATCGGACCTAGGGATGGCAACGAGGCGGAGAACGCTCGGGGAGATCTTTCCCATTCCCCATTTTCGGGTCTCATTTGCCCCACATCCCCATCCCCATTCCCTATGTCGGGGTTGATTTGTTGGAAACCAACAAGCGGGCTTAGCAATTACTAGAGGGGGGTGAATAGTAATCTGAATGCAACAGTGACTAATTTTTCGAATGCAATTAAGTATAATTGATCACGTGCAAATTTTTCTGAAACAGAGCAAAAACACTCGAGTCTTTTTCAGACTACTCGAGTAAAATCACAAGAACACTCGAGTCTTCTGAAGAATACTCGAGTAAATCGTGCAGTTAGCAGAAAACAGTTTCTGAATAATTTACACTTTAATCAATACGAATTAAACCAGTCTAGGCAAATTAATAGAAGAGTAGAAAGCAATTAAATAAAGCTATAGCAACTTGAAAACAACCTAATTGCAGCGGAATTACTACTCTAATTAAAAAGCCCCTTTAGAGAAACTTAGGTTTGGTTTTTACTTGAAAGCAAAGAAAACTATAAAAAGAACAACACCACCAATTTTATACTGGTTCACTCTCTATTTAGAGAGCTAGTCCAGTCCCCCTAAGAACCTTAGGAGTGTCTACTAAAATCAAATTGTTAGAAATATTACAAAGGGTATTGAGATTCCTCACTCAACCTAACCCTTCCAAGAGTGTACCAAACTCTTGAATTTCTACCCCAATTTGAAGTTTGGTGATGAAGATTCCTTCTTCTTCAAGCTCTTTGAAACCTCCAAGAGCTCCACCAAGCTAAGAACCTCTTAGACTATGCTTGAGAACCTCTCAAGACTTGAGAACTTGGGTACCTCACCAAGTACTTGGATACCTCACCAAGATTTTTGGAACAAGAAGTGTATGTGTATGTGGAGAAATCCAACAAATGATTTCCACAACAATAAAGCACAATCTCTAACTCTTTGGACAAAATAATAATGATGAATGAATAGATTGAGTTAGAGAATTTATCACTTGAGAGAGAATAATCAAAGAGAATGTTTAGCACAATGTTCTTTTTTTTATGTTCTTGTTGTTAGTTCAAAGGCATTCAATTCTGATATATGGAAGAAGGAATGAGAGAGTGAGACAAATTTTTTTCTCCCATTTTTGCCCTCTTCCAACGGTTAAAAATTTGCTGTCAGAACCAAAATACTCGAGTATTTTTGACACTACTCGAGTCTTTTGCCTATCTTTCAATAGAAATGCCCATGTACTGAACTAACGGTCAAATCTCTGATTGAGGCTGAAATACTCGAGTCTTTTGGAAACTACTCGAGTCTTTTGATACTCGAGTGATTTTCAGATTACTCGAGTGTTTTGCTACTTGAGTAATTTTCAGACCACTCGAGTCTTTTGCCCAGAGATGATAAAAATTAAGTTTTTCAAAGATTAATTTCAATTCTCTTCTCAAGGAATAATTTTATGTGATCCTAACCTTTTTCATGCATTAAAATTATTTATCTTAGGATGAGGTTACTTCCTAAGCTACCCACTCTCAATAAAAGAAATAAAATTACAATTAAAAATTAAAAGAGAGAATGACTAGCTAATTTGATGCACTTGATCTTCTTGACTTGGTGAGCTTGAATTCTTCCTTTAAATTCATGATCTAATTATATTGTCATCATCAAAATAAATCCACCTCATTGGAGACTTGATTCTACATGATTAACCCTCGTCCCCATTCCCCACCACCCCACGGGTCCCCACAGGGAACCTAACTTCAATTTGACATGTTATAAAATTCACAGCGTCGAATAGCATTTTTAAACTTGTACACAGAAAAATAATCGTTAAAATTCAAGAGATTCAATTTTAAAAAAAAATCGTTAAAATAATCGTTACTAATCATAACAATTATAATTATAATTATAATAATATATGTGAAGTTACTAAAAAAACCTATTTTTTAACTATATAAAGCCTAAATATTTAAGGGTATATAAGTAAACTTGTCGGGGACGGGGGAACTAATCCCATTCCCCGCCCCAAAATCTGTTCGGGGAAAAATCCCCCCATCCCCACCCCCACCCCCGCTGGGAAAAAATCCCCAAACTCGGGTACCCGAACGGGGTGTTCCCCGCGGGGATCCCCATCTGCAGTCTCCCATTGTCTTCGCTAATCGGACCGGACCGATTACTTAAAAATTTTATATATATATACACATATACAGACACACACATACTGCAGCATTCCAGTATGCATGGAAAAATTGTGAGAACTTGGCACTTTGAGTATGTTGTATGTAAGCAATACCAGCATTCAAATATTATGCAGTAGTACCCGTATGATGCCATAGAGTAGTACTTTGAAATATTATACAGTACGTATCAGTACTTGGCAATATGACAATACTTTATTGCTAAATTTTTAAGTATATTTAAGTAATTGTTGAGTATATTTAAATATGTGTGCATCTTTCTCAATGTGGCTCAATTCTATCTTACTTCATGGAAACAAAACGGGTGCAAGCATGGTGCTAAATCTCCTTTATGCGATTTGGACAAGAAGGAATAGGTGGCTGCATGACCAACAATGGCAGAACATTTCATATATGCTAAATTATGCTGCTAGTCTTGAACGTCAATCAAATGAAAAGCACAAACCGAACCTGCATGATAACAAAGAAGTTGCAAATGGAGCGGTTCGGGTGTATGTGATGCAGCTTATAAAAATGGAATTGGCACAGTTGTAGGCATGCTAGTCTGTAATAGTATGTAATAACGAAGAGGGAGGTTTTTTAGCAGCAGCAAACAGCAGAAGCAATGGCCCTGAGATGGACACTGGATATGCTAATAGAGTTGGGTATCTTGCATGCAACAATACACACGGATTGCCAAAAGGTTTCAATAATATGGAAAAATGATGCAAGACACCTACATGGAAGAAATTATTTTTGAATGCAAGGAACTAGTAGTATCTTTTGATTTTTTTTTTGCCAACCCGGTTCCCTAAGTACGACTTAGGTACATCCGGATCCGACCCAGATCGCGTGTCTGGCTATGGCAGGTGAGCCTCCCAACATGAATTTTCTGCATTCACAAGGACTCGAACTCGAGACCTTGCTTAAGGGAGACCGAGCCGCTTACCACTCATCCCAACCGATATTGGTTAGTAGTATCTTTTGATTTTATTCAAGTTGTTTTGCTGACACTCTGGCAAAGAAAGTTTTTCTGATACATAAAGATCTTTGGATAGTAGAAGAGCATCAGACTTTAATTTCATATGCATTTCTTTGTACAAAACAATCCCGTGGTTTTGCCATCAGCCTAATGCATTCAAGATTTTTCTAAAAAAAAAAAAAACTATGTGCTAAATAGATCGAACCGGACTATTTATATAGATCGAACCGGACTATTTATGAACCGTCCGATCTTTGTACATAAAAAAATATCTAAATCGAACTAGATCAATTAAATTAATAATTTAATTGATCTGATCGCTGATATTTATCAAAGACCGAACCGAACCGTTATACCGCAATTTTTATTTTATTTTTTTGAAGTGTACAATTTCTTATGTTAAACTCCCTTGTATTGTAAATAGTAATTTAAAAAATAAATAAATAAAATACAGACACGCTGCCATTCCCATTCCCAAACCTCCTCCTCCTTCCGATTCCGACCGACACCGACACCAACACCAACACCACCTCTCCCTTCTCCTCCTCCCCATACCAACGTTTCCATTTTATGCATTCACCTCCAATTTTCATCTAACCATCCATTTCCATTCACATCAACCCCAACATCGCATCTTCCTGTGCCGCATTCTCACTCCGATCTCCCTTTTCTCCTTCCCAATTAAACAAAACATGAACGTCAAATCGTCGCAGTCATCGTATCGTGATCGGACGCACGAATTCGAGAATATCGTGGAGAGGTTGAAGAAGTCTCGTCCAGGTCCCAATGGCCCCACCACCGCCACTTCTTCATCTTCATCTTCCAGATCCGATGAACAACGATCCGCCATTGCGATGCAATCCGAATTCAATCGTAGAGCTTCCAAGATCGGCTTCGCCATTCACCAAACCTCCCAGAAGCTCGCCAAGCTCGCTAAGCGTAACCATTCCCAATTCAATTCAATTCAATTCAATTATCCTTAATTATGATTAGTATCAAGGCATGGTGTTTGATTATTATTATTATTATTATTATTATTATTATTATTATTATTATTATTATTTTGTGTGGCAGTGGCGAAGCGGACATCGGTGTTCGATGATCCGACGATGGAGATTCAAGAGCTGACTGGTGTTATTAAGCAAGACATTACTGCTCTCAACTCCGCCGTTGTCGATCTTCAGTTACTCTCCAATTCTCGTAATCACGGCGGCGATTTCTCCGCTGACACTACCACTCATTCTACCACCGTCGTCGATGACCTCAAGACTCGCTTGATGACCACCACCAAAGAGTTTAAAGACGTCCTCACCATGAGAACTGAGGTATTATTATTATTATTATACTCTAACTAATATGCTGCTTTTTACTTGTTCTATCTACTGTACTAGTACATAACTACGTATTTTATACGGTCATAGTACTTACTGGTATTTAAGTATTGACAACATTCATTGATGTTATTATGCAATTGTATTTGTGAAGAACTTGAAAGTGCATGAGAGTAGAAGGCAATTGTTTTCGTCCTCTGCTTCTAAGGAAACTGCGAATCCTTTCGTTCGTCAACGTCCACTAGCTTCAAAGTCGGCTGCTAGTTCTTCTAATGCTGCTGCACCCCCATGGGCTGCTAGTGGCTCGGGCTTGCCATCTTCGTCTCAGTTGTTTCCTAAGTAAGTTATCCTCTGCATTTCATCTTTTGTTGGTTTTAGGCTTGTACTTAACCATGCTGTTGTTTTAGGCTTGTAGCAAAATTTTTCTCATCACATTAATTTTTATTATTATGCTTTTCTTTCTTTTTTTTACTGGGATTTTTAGTATTATGTTAGATTTGATTATTAAATGCGTATTTTTTTTTTCCAAGACTGTAGTGATTCGAAGGTAGTGTTTGGCCTAGGGACAGAACAGAATGGAACACTTGTTGTTCTGTACTTTTTGGTTCCGTCCTTTTAGAGGAACCAAAATGTTCTACTTGTTTAACCCTCCCCGTCTTGTTATTTTATATTTATAGAATATGCCAAACATAGAACAAGACATGTATTTTTGGTTCCGTCCCGTCCCAGCACATCTACCAAACCCTAAGTATGCTTGATTTACTCAGGAGAATAGAGTAAAGGCGTGGTCACATGCTCTTCGTTCATTTGTTTTCCTTGCGTTGTTATTGAAATATAACTCGATTCACAATATTTTGTCACTGCCATTTTACCAATATTGATTTCTAATCAACTCTGTCTATATCCCTCTACTGCGATAGTATTTTGAGATACCATTACACAAGTAGATGCACAACCTTACTTTACGTAGTTAATTAATTCATTTGCGTAATTTGATTTGTGACTTCAATTGCTTTTATGGTTAGAATTAGACCTTCTAAACAGGCCTTTCCTTTTGGACATTGGTTTGTTAGCTTGGCCTGGCTTTACAAAACCATGGGACTAGTTAAACCTGGCCTGGAGTGGATCAAATAGATAGCCCCAACAAATGGCTACAGTTTCAAAGCATGATTTTCATTATTTTTCTATATTTAATAATGAAAACTTTTGTGATGCTACAATATTGTATTGCTGTTTCAGATTGAGTCGAATTACATAAAGTTATATTTTATTTTTTAATGGCCATCCACAGGAAGCAGGGGGATGCTGAGAGTCAACCATTGCTGCAACAACAGCAGCTACAACAGCAACAGCAGATGGTTCCATTGCAAGACAGTTACATGCAAAGCCGAGCTGAAGCTCTTCATAATGTTGAGTCCACTATTCATGAGCTCAGCAACATCTTTAATCAACTAGCAACACTTGTTTCTCAACAAGGAGAGGTTGCCATCAGGTTTGTATATTTTTCAGTTGTGTGCTACACGGATATGTTGCCCTTTATTAATGTATTCCACTGCCATATTATATATATGTTACTATTAGATCCATAAGCTGCTTATTTGACCATAAGGTTGTGATCCTTGTGGATTGCATGCTTTTGGAATTGTTTGCTTTGCTGCTTACCGAACAGAGAAATGATTTACATAAAACTTTAGCTTCTATAAACTACTAGGCAAACCTTAGTGAGTAAAGGGCATATGGATAAGGTTGCTTGTTTGTAGGAAATGATTGAGTTGTTCCTCTTCATGTTGACTATAAGGTTGTGCGATGCCATACTGTTTAAATTTCTCCTTTTGTTGCTTAATGAGCTGAGAAATGACTTGCATATGAATTTAACCTCCTATTAAGTTCTACGGTGAACTTTACACAGCAACATGTAAATGGATAACCTGTGATGAAAAAGTGAGCAGATTGTGTCATAGTGACTTCATGGACATGCTCTGTGATGCATTCTACACTTCGAGGAGTTAAATCACAAGCATGAAACCCATGCCCCATGGTCTTCCTTGTATTGCTTTAATTACTTTCTGGATCCTATTTGTTCATTTGATTATGTGATGGTCTTGCCAGCCATAGAAACATTTTACGTCTTGCCATGCCAGCCATAGAAACATTTTATTCCTGGTTCCTATGTTTTTCTTGACTATTAAAGTTACTCTCTCATATTTGGTTGGATAATACCATTGAAAGTTTAGGTTTTTAGTTTATTCTTTATCTCCTTTCCATCCTCGTTCATGAAATTTTTAATCTTTTTCTTATTTTTTGTTTTGTTGGTTTCTTGTTTTACGCGTTATTTGTTCTGTGTGTTTTTTGCCAAATTGAATCCTTAATAGCTAATAAGGATTGGTTTGATGGCATTAGCTGGTGGAAGCGCCAGAGGCAATGATAATTATGCTTGACTGGGAATCTGGGATTAATCTTGAATCCCGACGTTTTATCAATATCTTAGCATGTGTCGTTCCTATTTGTTGTATCCTTATTAGTTTAGGATAACTGGATAAGGAGGAAGGGAAAAAGAGTTCGTCAGTTAGACGGTTCTGAACTGAAATTTTTTTATGAATATTGGGATGCAATACACTAACATAATAATGCTCCTATATTTATATTAATATTTAGGTCAAGTACAAACACTACTATTACCAGCCTGAGCCACTAACAGAAGACCAATAACCTAATAAGTAATAACCCTAATATTCTCTCACTCCTCCTAAAGTGATCTTTAGCTTGTTACCAGTAGCAAACCGTTAAATTGAAACAAAGAACACCTCCAGCATTTAAATCAACTAAGCCTGTATCAACAAAAACACTTCCAAGGCACCATTGTAACGTCAACTGCTGCCACCCCATCTCACCTTTACCACCCTGGCCTCCAACCCTCGTGTCAAGCCTGAATCACTGACCAGTGCCTTCAATCTTGACAACCACTCAACAACCGTCAAGCAGCATCTCCAGCGACCAGCAGTCATGGCTTTGCCATGCTTTGTACAATTGTACCTCAATTTGGAAAATGGACTATAAGGAAATCTGCGATAGATATATGAGACTTATATGTATTAGGTTGAGTCTTGGCACACAATGGTAAGGTAAGCTGCCTTGTGACCTGGAGGTTATGGGTTCAATTCCTGGAAATAGTCTCTCTGCTTTCGGGGATAAGCTTACATACGTACATCCATTTACTCTCCCGAGACCACACTTGGTAGGAGCCTTTTGCATCGGACCACCCTTTTATGCCAGACTTATTTGAAGATAAATTATCAAGCCCTATTATTGCACAAAAATTTAGTTGTCTATTGGTGGTTCATTGACTAAGTGGAGTACAGTAAAAGCTAGAGTTTAGGAGTTTAGTTTTTGCCCTCACAAGTTTTACTTAAACTTGCTAGTTTGGCCACCTTGCTGCAATCATTTAAAACAACTGTAATTTGGTGTGAAACAAATTCGTTTGTATGCTTTGATTGCTGACAAGCTGAATTGACTTTTTCTTGATTTTATTTTTACATGTGGCAATTAAGATTGGTGTGGTTGATAGATTTACTTAATTTGCAGGATCGATGAAAACATGGATGATACACTGGCAAACGTTGAAGGGGCACAAGGGGCTTTATTAAAATACCTGAGCAGCATATCTTCTAATAGGTGGCTGATGATCAAGATTTTCTTTGTATTGATATTTTTCCTTATGGTTTTCTTATTTTTTGTGGCATAAACAGAGAAATGAAAACGAAGATACAATTGACGGCCTTCTTACTGGGGATAAGCAGCTTTCTCCATTTCATTATTATTTCTTTCTTCAATTATATATTCATTCCTTCAGAGTTTAGCTTATCACCAACTTTGTCAAATCTTATATTTGTATGTAGTGACACATCATGTATTGAGGTTAACTATGAGCATTGCATATTGCCCATTTTTCTTTTTTGTGATTTGTCATTATTCATATCCGATGTTGGGAACAATGAACAGCAATGGCTAGATACATGTCTTCATAAGCTTAACAAAAGAAAAAATAAAGAATGGAAACTAACGTATCTTGAAATAATTTTTACATGTTACGAGTTGCAAATGGCTTATGGTGTGTTTGTTTTGGCATTTCTCCAGCCTCAAACGTGCGTATGCTCCATAAGCTACTCTCTGCTGCTTCTAATAAAACGTGTGTTTGGAACTGCTTTTAACGTGGAAACAAACATGCTATTGGTTAGAATGCAAGGGGGTAAAAAAAAGAAGAGTGGAAACTAACGAATCTTGTATTTTTTTACATGTCAAAACTATGTTGTGGGGATCCCCTCAATTTTTATTTTTTTTAAAAAAGAAAAAGAGAGAGAGAAAAGATCAATTGTATTTTTTGGCAAGAGTAAAAGGGCATTGATCATGCATGCCAAGCCTATTTTATAAAGAATGGGTTAACCAATAACCATCATATCACATTAAGCAAAATTGACAAAATCAAAATACATTCATACTAGATGTTATTAAAAAATAAAATGCCATGAACTAGTATAACCAAATGATGAATTTATCAAAATAAATAAACAAATGATTGAAAAAAAACACAATGTACTGTCTGTGTGAGTGAGTACATTATTCTAACAAAAAATCACAATTAAAAATAATTAAACCTGCAAAAATTAAGTCAAAAAGTTAGGAAAAAGAAAAAAGTTAAAATTCAAAAATCAAAAACCCTATTAAAATGTTCCTATAATCCTATGCTACCTTTGATTACATAGCATAATTATCATCTTCTCTGTTAGCAGTTACAACCCTATTCCTATTTCCGTTTCCATCTAAACCAACCAAACCCTATTTCTCTCCATCCCCGATTTTAAACTGAATATCAGATCTCCAATTACATTTCTTTTCTTTTGTTAGTTTCCATCCATCCATCGATTCGATTCATTTGATAGTAAAATTTTGTACTACAACTTATCTTATCCTTATCATTTGAGAAATTTGAATTAACAAGGCTCGGGCCTGGTTCATTGATGATGAACAACACTAACGTCTTTGCCGCACTCGACACCCTCAAGAAGAAGAAGAAATCCGACCGCAACAACAACGCTTCTTCCAAATCGCGGCGAGGTCAGTCTTCAAAAGAAGACGAGCCTCGAGTCTTCTGGGCGCCCGCGCCTTTGAATTCGAAATCTTGGGCTGATGTTGATGACGACGACGACGACGATTATTTCGCAACCACCGCACCGCCTCCTTCTGCTTGGAGCGTCCCCCAGCCTCCGCCAAATCACACTAATAATGATCATAAACATGCACATTTCGAGGTTTTTTTTCAATTTTGTAATTTTATCTCTTGTTTTTGTATTGTTGTTGTTGTTTTGTTTTGCCAATTGGATTGATGTTCATTTATGTTTTGAGTTTACTTCGATCGAGTCGTGTTATATTATTGTCAAACTACATAGCTACATTGCAATTTTATAATGTTTATATGGGGCCTATGGTTATTGTGGATGCTAGTGCTAGGTGTTAACATGATAATCAGGGATGTTTGAAATAAAGTTCAAAGCTTTTTCTTTTTTCAAATGTATTCCTGTAAATTGAATTGAATGAAGGGGAGCATTTGGCGCAATGGCTAAAGGCTTAAAGCTGTTGCCATGTGTGACAAGGAGGTCATGGGTTCGGAGTATAGACTCGCGTAGCGGGTTCAACCCTTCCCTGGACCTTCCTTCCTCTTTATCTAGAGCTTTAAAGCACCATGTCATGTCGCCTTTTTTATTCGTATGGAGTGAATCTACTCACCGATGGAATATTTATTTTAAAAATCTGTAGTTGGATTTTCTACTCCCGCAGAGAATCTACCGAGTAACAATTATGGACAAGATGACAAGTTCGGTACAAGTTTGATTTTGTAATGTGAAATACAAATGCTTACGTTATAAAATGTAAAGCTGGTTCAAAAAGTTGTCCGGATTTGTTGTACTTGTAACGGTGCTCTGAATTTGTTTTAATGTCCTTTATGCACATGGGCACTTGATTATCCCTTTATGCTTTATGATGCTTGTGTTTCTTGAAGGTAATCTGCCTTATAATTGGAGAGAATAGATAGTTTCATTCTATTTGCCATTTGGTTTATTCTAGCTTCCTGTACTAGCAAATTTGAGATCTTTTGAATCATCATAGAACAGTAAGCCTTAACATGTTATCATTTTTCTTCTTGAAGAGTTTAATCTCAACAATAGTAAAGTGTATAACAATATATCTGTATTACAGGATAGTGAGAGTGAAGAAGATATTTTGTTAGATGAAGGGGATGATGATGTGGAGGAAGAGCATGATCCTGAACCAGAGATCTCTATGAAACCTGAACCAGAGATTAAGAGGCATAATGAAGTTCCTGCGGCACCAAAGGAAGCAGAACGTCAACTCTCCAAAAAGGAAAGGAAGAAGAAGGAACTTGCCGAGCTTGATGCTCTTTTAGCTGATTTTGGAGTTACACAGAAAGAAAGTAATGGCCAGGACGAGGCTCAAGGTAAAAATGTAGAACTATATGCCACAATATTTTCAAGGTTATAGCTTGTTACATGTTTATGAGCTTGGTGCTCTTCATTGTTTTTCTTGATTTGCAAATGGGTCTTGCTAACAAGTGTCAGTGCGGGTACCAAGGAAACACCAATACTTCATATTTGTTGCCGTATCGTGTCCGATACGTATCGTGTCCCGTGTCGAACACGTATCCATTGTAGACACTTTTAACCATTTACTTTAACATTTAATATTTTTTTGCCGTATCGTTGTGTCCCGTGTCGTGTCGTATCCGTATCCCGTGTCGTGTCCGTGCTTCCTTGGCGGGTACTTGTTAAGGTTACTAGAAGTACTAAAATAATCATAAGTTAGCATTACTCACTCTCTCTCTCGAACCCCAAAAATCACATCTTTGTATAACATATAATACTTTTAGTTTCTTAACAAGGGTGCTTGTTAGCATTTATCATTGTTTTTATTCAATGTTTGTTTTATCGAGAGAAAAGTAAAATTTCTGTTCCTGACAAGAGGCAATCACTGAAAGTAGCTTGTTATTGTTGAATCTTGTTCAAATAAGCTATTGTAAAATTGCCTTTGCAGGTGCATCTCACGATAATAAAGCTGTTGAGACTGATGGAGATGGAGAAAAGAAAGAAAATATCACTGCTGAGTCCAAGAATGCCAAGAAGAAGAAAAAGAAGGATAAAGCTTCCAAGGAGGCGAAAGAATCTCAGGATCAACCCAACAGTACAGATACGAATAATGGGCCCGATGACACCACAGGTGCCGAAAATGTGGAGGAGGATACATCTGCTGTTGATGTGAAAGAGCGTCTTAAGAAAATTGCTTCTATAAAGAAGAAGAAATCTTCTAAAGAAATGGATGCTGCTGCAAAAGCTGCAGCACAAGAGGCTGCTGCAAGGAGAGCAAGGCTAGCCGCTGCTAAGAAAAAAGAAAAAAACCATTATAACCAGCAACCTGTTCGGTAAAAGAACCCTGCTTCTTAACATCAATACAGGCATAAAATATTTATTTCTTGTTCATATGATTATGCTAAATAAACAGCGGGGTTTAGGCTCTGGTGACTAGTGGTAATCCAGTGGACCTGGGAAGTTTTCGTCTGGATTTTTTTGGAAGTGCTAGCCTTGTTCAATTGTTCTTAACTGGTAATTGTTTTGGCACAGAAAGTTTTATAGCTTTAGAAATTAGCTGAACTACATCCTTGCTTGCTATAGTTCTATTGTCCTTGTGACTGTTTAACTAGTTCCGACTGAGATGTTGAAAGCTTACTTTGGAATTGTGTGTTGATTGGAAAAGGGTAATGTAAACACTGGGAATTTAAGAATAAAGGCTCAAGGTGGTCCCTGATTTTTTTAAAAATCAAACTTAGTTATCTAATAGAGCTTTGGCTTGCGGGCTGAAAAAACAGGATATAATTCAGGTCAAAAATTATTTGCCTAAATTTTTTTATGAATAACCAGGGTTAACACTCAAAAACAAGAGAAGACGAATTATATGTCTCTATCAAAGCTGCATTAGCTAATCTACTATACTTATATAAAAATATCCCTTTTCGAGGCACCATGTTTGTTCGCTTAAGGAATACTAGCACTGCAATTGTAGGTAGATAACATATCTTTAATCAAAATTATAATTTAAAATTAAATAAATTATCTGTCCAAAATTAATATTTAAAATTAAATAAATTATCTATATGTGTAATATGTTGAATCATTATCCTCATTTTGTTAAAAAAAAAATCATTATCCTGAAAAAGATCGATAAACCCAAAGAGACGATGCTTGAGTTCATGATAAACCAAATATTTTTTAGTTATCACATATTTCAAACTATAAATATGATGATTTCCCATGTCATAAAAGTCATCTTCTTCATCATTCTCCTCTTTTTTTTATTTTTCATGAACCATTGTTCTTCCAATGTGTCACCATATATTTTTCATGAACCATTGTTCTTCCAATGTGTCATCATATAAGTTGCAATCCTACTGCACGCATTCATCACCATTGTCATTTTGCATTGGCAAAAGTTTCATCTATAGCAATGAATATATAAGAAAAAGGTAAGTATTATTACATTGTTAAATATTATCTTCCTTAAAAAATAATTCATTATTTTTAAAGGTCATCTCAGTATATCACAGTTCATTGTCGTCAACACAATACTGTCTGATTAAATTTTCATAAAATCTTAAATGGTGACCGCATAATTACAAAGTTCTACAATACTTGCTTTAATAGTAAGGACCACTCTATTCAAAACCTGGTATCTAACTTGAGTTACACTACGAAAATAATCAAAGCCAAAGCATGTACTATTAATAATGTGCCAAAGCATGTACTATTAATAATATCCACAAATTACAAATACGAGATAGATTCAATACTTATAAAACATATAAGAAAAAAAACAATACTTATAAAACATATAACAAAAATTTTTTATGTCTTATCTAGAAATTTCCACGTAATCCATGGAGAGATCATAAATCTGTACAGGTTGATGGGTTTGGAGTATACATCATAGCTCTGAAGTATACATCATAGCTCACAAAATTCCCTTAATATTTGGTACAACACGTCAATTCTAAAGCTAAACTAAAAAATATATATATTTAAAATTTAAATGATAATTATAATAAAAAATATAATAAAGGTAGAATATCTTATAAAAATGACAAATTTTTTTTACATAATTTTATATTATTTTATTCCAATGTTTTTTTCAAAGTAAAAAAAATTAAATACTAAAAATATAGATTTTTTCAAACATTACGAATAATATGGATATACGATTAAATATAATGATTATCATTTTGTAAAAAGTTTACCATGGATAAATACATTAGTTGTTATAATCCTACAAAAAAAAACGTAACAAATTAAAAACAAAGGTACATACATTTCAAAAATTGAAAAAAAAATTCATGATGATTAGAACAATTAGGATAAAGATTTTTTAGGATCAAATCTTATGATTAACTTGAGATAAGATAAACGATGAAAAATATCAAATATTTAAATATGAATAATAATAATAATAAATGTGATAATCATATTAAAAAGATAATAATTTATATTCAAAAAATACTAAATTATCATGTCCCATAAAATAGGAAATATTTTGATATAGCCTTAAATATACTCATAATACAGCATCAAACAAAAAAATTAAAAAAAAATTTTGATTCTACTCCAATTAATCATAATATCATAATAAACATAATAATGGTATATAAAAACGTGTTACTTCATCGATCAACTAAATAAGAAATACATTAATTTAAAACTCATCTATACATAAACAAATATAATATTAAAAATATATAAAAAAAACAGTCGTTATAAAATGCAATGTGTTAATCAAGACAATCAAGAATAACAAGTTCAATGTCTTCTTCATGTCCTCTGAAATACTGAATATTCTACTTTATCATTAAATTTACTCATAATACCACCAAACAAAAAAGATGAAAATATTTAAATATGATTTACTTTTGATTCTTCAAAATAAAGTTCATAATCATATGAAAATGTTAATTGATTGATTAAATAAATACTGAAGATATCATATAAAAAGTGTTACTTTTTATTTATACAAAAAAGTACAAAATTTCTCAACAAACTCATTTAAATTATTTTTTTTGAGTGTAGGGTTTGATTTGAGTCTATATCTTTTTGTATAATTTTTTTTATTGTTGTGTAATAATAATCTTTACTTTAGTGTTTAATATTTTAAGAATTAGTGAGTTAAGATTCCAAGACTTTTTCCTATTTTTTTACCTCTTATCCTCAACCCTTAGGACTGAGGTTAAGCAAACCCTAAAAATAATCATTGTACCAAATGGGAAAAAAAAATAATAACGCTTTTCCAATAAAAAAATGTCAAAATCCCTTTTGAAAAATCTTAAACAAAGTAACGAGCCTGACCAATTTGTATTGGTCCGATCATATATTATAATATTTTAAAGATTTAAATATGTTCTTATTTCCTATAAAATTATACTCCTTAGGTTATTTTATATTGTATTATCTACTATACTTATATAAAAACATCCATTTTCGAGGCACCGCGTTTGTTCGCTTAAGGAATACTCGCACCAAAGCATTTGTAGGTAGATAATATCGTCTTTAATCAAAATTATAATTTAAAATAAATAAATTATTTGTTCAAAATTAATATTTAAAATTAAATAAATTATCTCTATGTGGAATATGTTGAGTTATTATTCTCATTTTGTTAAAAAAATCATTATCCTCAGAAAAATCGATAAACACAGAGAGATGATGCTTGAGCATTATCTGTATGTGAAATCATTATCCTCATTTTGTTGAAAAAAGAAGTAATCATTATCCTAAAAAAAATATTTAAAAAAAATCACTATATATAACATGATCTCACATTCATTCTTTACCTTTTGTTTCACGTTCAGATCTCTCTGCTTCCAAGAATTATCTAATTTTATTATTTCGTATTTTATGTTCCTAATTATTTATTGCTTATTTTATATTTGATTTTTGTTGTGTGTTTGTAGCATAAGAGAGCACTAATAATAATAATAATAATAATAATGTGTAAAAAACTGTAACAGATTAAAAACAAAGGTATATACATTTCAAAAATAAAAAAAAAATAATAATTCTAATTCAAGATGATTAGAACAATTAGGATAAAGATTTTTTAGGATCAAATCTTATGATTAATTTGAGATAAGATAAACGATGAAAAATATCAAAATATCAAAATATGAATAATAATAATAAATGTGATAATCATATTAAAAAGATGATAATTTATATTCAAAAAATACTAAATTATCATGTCCAATGGAATAGGAAATATTTTGATTTATCATTAAATATACTCATAATACCATCAAACAAAAAATCTTAAAAAAAAAATTAATTTTGATTTCACTCCAATTAATCATAATATCATAATAAACGTAATAATGATATATAAAAAGTGTTACTTCATCGATCAACTAAATAAAAAATACATTAATTTAATACTCATTTATACATAAACAAATATAATATTAAAAATATAAAAAAAAGAGCAGTCATTATATTCCTTATAAAATGCAATGTGTTAATTAATCAAGACAGTCAAGAATAACAAGTTTAATGTCGTCTTCATGTCCTAAGAAATACGGAATATTCTAATTTATCCTTAAATTTACTTATAATACCACCAAACAAAAAAAGATGAAAATATTTAAATATGATTTACTTTAAATTCTTTAAAATAAAGTTGATAATCATATAAAAATGTTAATTTATCTATTAAATAAATATGGAAGATATCAGATAAAAAGTGTTACTTTTTATTTATACAAGAAAGTACAATATTTCTCAACAAGCTCACTTAAATTAATTTTTTGTATAATTTTTTTATTGTTGTGTAATAATAATCTTTAATTTAAAATAAAAACAATCTTTACTTTAAAATATTTAATATAAAAAAATTAAATTATCAATAACCCATGCATTGCACGGGGTGAGAGCTAGTACGTATATAAAAACATCCTTTTACGAGGCACTACTTTTTGTCGGAGAAATTTTCGAGGCACCATGTTTCTTCGCTTAAGGAATACTCACATCAAAGCATTTGCAGGTAGATAATATCGACTTTAATCAAAATTATAATTTAAAATAAATAAATTATCTATTCAAAATTAATATTTAAAATTAAATAAATTATCTATACGTTGAATATGTTGAATCATTATCCTCATTTTGTTAAAAAAATCATTATCCTCAAAAAGATCGATAAACACAAAGAGATGATGCTTGAGCATTATTTGTATGTGAAATCATTATCGTCAGTTTGTTGAATTTTTTTTTAAAAAAATCACTATATATAACATGATCTCACCTTCATATTTTTTACCTTTGTTTCACCTTCATATCTCTCTACTTCCAAGAATTCTCCAATTTTATTATTTCGTATTTTATGTTCCTAATTATTTATTTCTTACTTTATATTTTGGTTAGGATATTCGAGAATAAATTTTTTTGATGCTATCCACAAATTACAAAAAGGAGATAGATTCAATACTTATAAAACATATAAGAAAAAGAATTTGCATGTTTCATCTAGAAATTTCCACGTAATCCATGGAGATATCATGCATATGTTGATAGGTTTGGAGTATACATCATACCTCACAAACTTCCCTTAATATTTGGCACAGTACGTCAATGCTAAAGCTAAACTAGAATATATATATATATATATATATATATATATATATATATATATATATTTAAAATTTAAATGATAATTATAATAAAAAATATAATAAAGATAGATTATCTTATAAAAATGACAAATTTTTTTTACATAATTTTATATTATTTATTATTATGAGCTCATTTTTTAATTTTACCTGAGACAATTTTTAAACCAAACAATATTTTATCAGTATTGCAATATTGAAATCGAGAATATTCCAATATTTTTTTTAAAAGTAAAACAAATTAAATACTAATAAAGTATAGATTTTTTCAAACATTACAAATAATATGGATATATGATTAAATATAATGATTATCATTTTGTAAAAAGTTTGCAATGGATAAATTTAGTTGTTATAATCTCTACAAAAAAAAATTGTAACAGATTAAAAACAAAGGTACATACATTTCAAAAATTGAAAAAAAAAAATAATTCAAGATGATTAGAACAATTAGGATCAAGATTTTTTAGGATCAAATCTTATGATTTATTTGAGATAAGATAAACGATGAAAAATATCAAAATATTTATATATGAATAATAATAATAATAAATGTGATGATCATATTAAAAAGATGATAATTTATATTAAAAAAATACTAAATTATCATGTCTCATAAAATAGGAAATGTTTTGATTTATCCTTAAATATACTCATAATACCATCAAACAAAAAAATATTTAAAAAAAAGTCTAATTTTGATTCCACTCCAGTTAATCATAATATCATAATAAACGTAATAATGATATATAAAAAGTGTTACTTCATCGATCAACTAAATAAGAAATACATTAATTTAATACTCATCTATACATAAACAAATATATTATTAAAAATATAAAAAAAGAGCAGTCATTTTATTCCTTATAAAATACAATGTGTTAATTAATCAAGACAGTCAAGAATAACAAGTTCAATGTCGTCTTCATGTCCTATGAAATACGGAATATTCTAATTTATCCTTAAATTTACTTATAATACCACCAAACAAAAAAGATGAAAATATTTAAATATGATTTACTTTTGATTCTTTAAAATAAAGTTGATAATCATATAAAAATGTTAATTTATCTATTAATTAAATAAATAAGGATGATATCAGATAAAAGAGGTTACTTTTTATTTATACAAGAAAGTACAATATTTCTCAACAAACTCATTTAAATTAATTTTTTTAAGTGTAGTGTTTGATTTAAGTCTCTGCCTTTTTGTATAATTTTTTTTATTGTTGTGTAATAATAATCTTTACTTTAAAATAAAAACAATCTTTACTTTAAAATATTTAATATAAAAAATTAAATTATCAATAATCCGTACATTGCACGGGGTGAGAGCTAGTAAAATTATATGGGTCAAGTTTTTATGCGATATGAGTGGATCAATTTGGAGTCTAACGGGTTTGGGATCTATTAATGTTGAACTTTAGTTTACAAACCCCATAGGTTAGCCCCCAAACCCCCAATTTACTAATATTCCCTTAATATCCTCATTTTAATCCACTTATATTTTCCAAACCCCAAACCCCACTTCCTCCATTCTTTTCCCTCTAAACCGTTGCACTATCTCCATGCCATTTCTTCCATTCGCGTTTTGCATTTCTCCCTGCCATTTCCATTCGTGCTTCTCATCGCTACTGATAAGGTATGTTCGTCTTCTTCGCTCTTCTCCTTCTCCTTCTTTTTTTCTGCGTCTTCTTCGCTCTAAACCGTTCGGTCTTCCAGCGTTCTTCTCCTTCGTTCTGCGTTTCTTTTCTTTTTTTTTTCTGCGTTCCAGACCCTGTTCTGCGTTCTTTTCTTCTTTTTTTTTCGTTCTGCATTCCAATTTCGTTCTTGAAGGTATATTGATTTTGATTTTGATTTTAGGAGTTTGTTTCTGTTTTTGTTGTTCTTGGTTTAGGGATTTTGATTTTAGGTTTTAATTTGGGTTTTCTCCACTGCTATGTATGTTATGAGCAATGTTTTTGGGTTTTCTCCACTGCTATGTATATTATGAGCAATGTATTTTGATTTAGGTTTTGTTGTTATTGTTATATTGAATACCTAGAGCATGTTGACAATGTTTATTGAACTTGAGTCATGTGCTACAATCTCTGTGTGCATGTGCTTCGATTGTGAGATTGATGTTTGATCCTAAATCAGTTTCGGGACTTTGTTGAAGAACATGTTGGTGCAATTCTAATAGTTTAGAGCCAAATGTGGTACAGTATATCATCATCAAAAGTGCAAGTAGCATTTGGTGAATTGTTGTAATTTTTTGTGCTATACAAAATTAAGCACTAGTAGAAGTTATTTATCCACTCCTCTACATTTCATTTTTATGCTGGCTTATGATTTTAGGTCGTCTACGCACTAATTATTTTTTAAATTTCAGTCATGGCAAGAACCAAGCGTACAGCGGAGACCGTTAGATTAGAAGAAGAGGAACGTCAACGACGGGAAGAAGTGGAACGTCAACGACGGGAAGAAGTGGAACGTCAACGACGGGAAGAAGTGCGTAGACGACCACTGACTGCATCACATAGGAGGGAAAAGGTGGCTATGCGTACACAAAATCCTCAAGATGCACCGGAAATCCAAAGGCTTCTAGTTGAAGGTTATCCATGTTGTGCAACTCCTCAAACTCCTCGTCCTTGCCCTCCATTAAAACTGAAATATTACAAAAATAAAAGGCAATCAATTAATAATTAATAGCGTAAATTTAAGTGTGAAATAATATGTTGTTGTCAGAGTGCAAATACTAACAGTGCTCGGAATTAAAATTTGAGCAAATTAATTAAATTTCCGACACACCCGTGTCGGAAATTGGCAAAATTCTGACAAACAGTGCTCGGAATTTTAATTTAAGCAAAGTTAAAAAATTCCGACATACCCGTGTCGGAATTTGAAAAAATTCCGATAATACAGTTTCGGAATTAACTGATACGAAAAAAAAACCGAAAACAAAGGATGATTACCTGCAAATATTGAACGTCCAAAGTAATTCCTTATGTGCTTCGATGTCAAAAACGTGAATAAGAACCAATGAAAGTGTTTCTGATTATGCCACCACGGTTGCAGTTACATCAGTATGTGAAAATTGAAAAACACCAAAGAGACTTTCTTGAGTATGTCAATTTCACTCTCTCTTCAATAGGGCATGTAGCTATGGAACAAAACAGGTAGTATGTGGGATAGGATGAATAAAAGTGAAAGAATGTGGAAGGTGGAGTGAAGGGGGTTCTCTGGAAAGAAGGTGAAGGGGGTTACTTGAGTGGGAAGAAGGTGAAGGGTTGGGGTTTGGTTGTTTTTTTTTTCCAGAAATAGGATTGGGGATTGGGGTTTGGGGTTTGTTTTTTATTTTGGAGGGAAAATAGATGTAAGGCCATTTTAGTACTTTCCCAATTAAAATGGGGTTTGGGCCTAACATAGGGGGTTTGTAGACTAAAATACATTAATGTTTGGCATATTAAAAACTTAATACACTCGTCCTTTTATTGGTTCGGCTTGGTTGAGCATGGTTCTAAGTCAAAATTTTCAGAAATTATTTTGTCATGTGGAAAAAAAAAAACTTTAGGAATTGCTTGGTAACTTAATTTTTTCAGAGATCAAATTGTCCCATGAATAAATTTTTAAGGATTGTTTTTTGAGTTTAGTTTTTTCAAGAATCAAATTTGACAATGCAAAAATTTTTTAGAGACCACTCATTCTAATAAGAATTTAGTCCAATATTTAAACTTTCTTTGTTTTCGGCCGATAAGAATATAGGCAGATCGACATTACTTGATGTTGAGTGTGTTTGATAAAACAAACTTGTATCTTATTCGGTAACTTGTAGTTTATATGGCAACTTGCAACTAATTAATTAAGTCAATAAACTGATATAGTTGTTTAGTTGTTTGGTGAAAAAAAATAAAAAGAGTCTGTACCTTTTAAATAATAAGCTTTTAGTTTTTGAAAGCTACTTTTTAGAAAATTACTCTAAGTAGTTTTTCTAAGAAAATAAGAGTTTTTAATAAATTACATTTTAATTTTACCCTTATTTTCTTAACAAATTACATCAATTAACACAATCCAAAAATATAGTTTCCCCCTCATAATTATATATTTTTGGCTTAATTTAATCCAAGCATAAAATTCCTCCTTATATTTGATTATTTAACTATCTAATTACACAAATTTTTTAAGGCAAAATGATGAAAATTTAATATTGTATTAATATAGTATTACATGTCTCTTCTAGTTATTTAACAAATTTTTAACTAGTTTAACATGGTTTTTTTTCAAACAAATCTATTTTAATCCTCTATTTTCGTAATCATAAATTTTCAACTAACTTCACAGTTGTAAACCAAAAATTTACCACTATCAGCTACAAGTTCATACGTATAAACTAGTTTTGCCAAAAGCCATTATCTATAATTGTGGCCCTTAGTCTGAAATAAGCTCAGAGGGTATTGACTTGATTTCTTTCTTTTAGCAAACTCAGCACATTTTTTTTATAGAGATTAATGAGTATGCACTGACGGTGTAAAATTTTTTACATCATCAGTCCATTATCCACCATTCATTTGGATTACTTTAATTTAAAAGTCAACAACCATAAAGGGATGAATGGTGAATGATGCACTGATTGTGTAAAAAACTTTACATTGTCAGTACAATACCTATTTTCTCTTTTTTTATAACTGGGTGAAGTTGATTTGGGACCCACTGTATGTAGAGTACACCACATGTGATTTAGTAAGTGGCATGTCACCTAATAATAATGTGATGACGAGAGTGCTGAAAAAAGGCTGAGAATTTACACGTGCTTTATAGCTTATTGGCCTTTTGCATAAGAATTCTGTATTCAAAACCCCATTCAGTTTATGGTTAATTACTAATCATATGTATATTTAATCAAGTTTATGGCTTTGTACAACAAGAAAGTGGATTTATTGACCTTCTACACAAGTTTATGGTTAATCAATAATCATGTTTATTAAATGGATTAAGATTGTTTAGAGGGTACATTCATGGTTAAATGTTGTACCATTCAGTGACTTCGAATTTATGCATCAATAAACATAAGTCCAAAAAAAAAAAAAGTGAGATGATAATATCAAGTGCTTTCATTATTAACTTCTTTCAAAATTGACATAACAATGCAGTATACCCTTGGTCTTGTTAAACAATGTTATGTTCATATAACAAAACAGAATTCTTCATCAACAGTCAAAGACTACCAAATTTTCTATTAATCTTAGTGCATGTTTGGAACAAATTCAATTTAGGTCAGAATTGATTTTTCAAATTCAACGCAGAGGCTACCCTTACTTGTGTTGGAAAAATCACGTTGGGTATTGTTCCAAATTCACATTGGACTGCTTCCAACGTGTTTCCAAACATGCTCTTGCTCCATTTTGTGTTGGCTGAGACATCATGGTTTTGGAACTTGGTGGAGCTTTTCTATCAATCTTACTGCATGATAGAATAGCTTCGCCTGAGGTAGCAAGTTTCTTGAAGAGGAAGAAAAAACTGAAGGACAGATTGCTGAAGAAGTTGAAGCTGATTGTGATGTCAATTAATGGAGTTCTTGATGATGCAGAGGGAAAGCAAATTACAAACCCAGCAGTGGAAGAAATGGCATGATGAACTTAAAGATGCAGTATTTGAGATCTAAGCTAGAGCTAAATACGGTGCTGGCAAGGTAAGAAACTTGGATTCTACATGGAGATCAAATGACAAAGAACTAGAAGAAAACATAGAGGAGATCATTGATGAACTAGATTTTATTGCAAAGCAGAAAGATGTTCTCCTTTAGAAACTTGATAACAGAAACAGTTTTTGAGATTCTTGCGTTGTGCATTAAAAAATTGGATCAATTTCACAAGTTTTTGCATTACCCCTTCCATGCAACGCAACACTTTCTAGAATAAACTTCAATTTCTCAGTCAGAACTAAAAAACTTTAACAGCCACATCCCACAAGAACATAAGAACTACAATACACCACTATGTAATTCACCTAAATTTTTAAGCAAAAAAATTCTGTGCCAAAACAAGTTCAGAACAATTGAACATACTCAAATTTCATAAGAAAATAAAACGAGAAGAAAAATTCTCAGGTTCATTGGAATAACAAGACTAGAGGCACCAGAGCCTAAAGCCAACCGTTTATTCGGCATAGTAATATGAACAAGAAATTCATATTCCTGTACTGATGTTAAGAAGCACGGTTCATCTACCGCACAGGTTGCTGGTTATAATGGTTCTTCTCTTTTTTCTTTGCTGCAGCAAGCTTTGCTCTCCTTGCAGCAGCCTCTTGTGCAGCAGCTTTTGCTGCAGTATCCATGTCTTTATTGGATTTCTTCTTCTTTATAGAAGTAATTTTCTTAAGACGCTCTTTCACATCAACAGCAGATGTATCCTCCTCCACATTTTCAGCACCTGTGGCATCATCGGGCCCATTATTCGTATCTGTACTGTTGGGTTGATCCTGAGATTCTTTCGCCTCTTTGGAAGCTTTATCCTTCTTTTTCTTCTTCTTGGCAGCCTTGGACTCCGTGGTGATATTATCTTTCTTTTCTCCATCTCCATCAGCCTCAACACCTTTCTTATCCTGAGATGCACCTGCAAAATACAATTTCCCAATATCTTGTTTCAGAAAAATTCAACAACAATAAACTACGTTGAGTCAATGCATCTTCACATGTACATAAATTTTACCTCTCTGAAATTGCAGGGGGAAAAATGAATTATTGAATTTTTAGTTAAATAGAAAACTGAATTAGTGCAACATGAAGAAAATGGGGATAAATCTTTGAGCAAAAGAAGGAAATTATCAAATCAAGAAAAGCCAATGAAGAAGAAAGGCATGTCACTAATGGCCAATCAATGACCTAAACTCTCATTCTCTCAAAACACAGGAAAAACAATTGGCCTGAAAATAATGAAGCATATAGGAATATATTTCTACTTATTACCTTGTGACTCGTCTTGACCATTACTTTCTTTCTGTGTAACTCCAAAATCAGCTAGAAGAGCGTCAAGCTCAGCAAGTTCCTTCTTTTTCTTTTCTTTTTTGGTGAGCTGCCGTTCTGCCTCCTTTGGTGCCGCAGGAACTTCAGTATTCTTCTTAACCACAGGTTCAGGTTTCACAGGGTACTCAGGTTCATGATCATGCTCTTCCTCCACATCATCGTCCCCTTCATCTAACAAAATATCTTCCTCACTCTCGCTATCCTGTAATACAGATATATCATTATACACTTCTATTCTTGAGATTAAACTCTTCAACAAAAATAAATGATAACATGTTAAGGCTTACTGTTCTACGATGATTCAAAAGATCTCAAATTTGCCACTACAGGAAGCTAGAATAAACCAAATGGCAAATAGAATGAAACTATCTATTCTCTCCAATGATAAGGCAGATTACCTTCAAGAAACACAAGCATCATAAAGCATAAAGGGATAATCAAGTACCCGTGTGCATAATGGACATCAAAATAAATTTAGAGCACAGTTACATGTACAACAAATCCGGACAACTTTTTGAACCAGCTTTACATTTTACAAAGTAAGCATTAGTATTCCGCGTTACAAAATCAAACTTGTACCGAACTTGTCGTCTTGTCTATAATTGTTGTTCGGTAGATTCTCGGTGGGAGTAGAAAATCCAACTACAGATTTTTACAATAAAAAATATTCCATCGGTAAGTAGATTCACTCCAAATGAATAAAAAATGCAACCTGGTGCTTTAAAGCTCCCGATAAAGCGGAAGGTGGTCCAGGACCAGGGGAAGGGTTGGACCCCCTACGTGAGTCTATACTCTATAGTAGGCAGTCTTAGCTTGCATCCTGAACCTACGACCTCCTTGTCACATATGGCAACAGCTTTAAGCCTTTAACCATTGCGCCAAATGCTCCCCTTCATTCAATTCAATTTATAGGAATACATTCGAAAAAAACAAAAAAAGCTTTGAACTTTATTTCAAACATTCCTGATTATCATGTTACCACCTAGCACTAGCATCCACAACAACTATAGGCCCCATATAAACATTATAAAATTGCAATGTAGCTATGCTTTTTTGGTGAACCCACAGTATCCACCCGCGCAATTGGGTGACTAATCCATTCGCACATCGATTGGGTCCTTTAGGGGTGGCGTTCCTAACAAGGCACTCTCCATTCACATGAGTCAGGAATCGAACCCGTGACCACCAGACCCCGTCCATCTGTGCCAGCCTTCACCGGTGCAATGTAGCCACGTAGTTTGACAATAATATAATATAACATGACTCGATCGAAGTAAACTCGAAACATAAATGAACATCAATTGAATTGACAAAACAACATCAACATCAACATCAACAACACTACGAAAACATGATATAAAATTACAAAATCGAAAAAAAGAAACCAAACGAACCTCAAAATGTGCATGTTTATGATCATTATTAGCGTGATTTGGCGGTGGCTGGGGGACGCTCCAGGCAGAAGGAGGCGGCGCGGTGGTTGCGAAATAATCGTCATCGTCGTCGTCATCAACGTCAGCCCATGATTTCGAATTGAGCGGCGCCGGTGCCCAGAAAACTTGAGGCTCGTCTTCTTTGGAAGACTGACCTGAGCCTCGGCGCGATTTGGAGTTGGATTTGCGATTGTCCTTATCGGATTTCTTCTTCTTCTTGAGCGTGTCGAGTGCGGCAAAGACGTTGGTGTTGTTGATCATCAATGAACCTTCGTCCCTTCTGCTTCCACCTCCAACCATTGCCGCAAATTGCAAGTAACAAAGTTTGCGAGCGAATTTGGATTCGATGGTTAATAACCACAGCACCTGATTCTGATGGTTAATTCTATATAATTAAGATTAAGATTAAGATAGTAAAATAATTTCAAATGTGAAATGTTTCTTTCGGTTATCAAAATAAATTACTGTATTAAAAAAAAGAGGGGGGAAAAAGAAAAAAGAAAGCGTAGGAAATATTATTTGATTAAATAATAAATAAATAAATAAATAAAGGGTGAAAAAACGGAATGGAATGCAATGGAAAGAAAGTGTGACAGAGGTATCCAGTTGGATGAGAGTTAGTTAGAGAGAGAGAGAGAGAATGAAACGCAGATGAGAAATGAGATGAGGAGGAGGACATACAACAGAGTAAAGAGCTCTGTCTCATAACTAACAACACAGCTTTTATATGCCTTTTTTTTTTTTAATATTTGAACTGAGAATTATTTGCCACGTTTGTTGCATCGTTTTTGTTGGGTTAGAATTTTATATTTGTTGACAACTTCATCATGTGTTAGTGCAAGAATTTAATACTATTTGTGGTGGGTACTCATTTGGAGTTTGGGTTGTTATAGTGTACTCTTTTTTTTTTATGAGTATAGAAATTCATTGGTTGAATCAATCGCCAATGTGATTTTAAGATATTGGACGGTTGAGATTGATGGATGAGAGCATGATGTATGTTAAGTTAAGTGCATTATATAAAATGGTCATCTGTGGGTTTTTTTTTTTCCGAAAAACTTTTTTTTCTAAATGATAAATTCTCCTAAAAAAAATGACCTTAAAATAATACACTAATCACAATTTTTTAATACTTTTTTGTCCTTAATATAGATCTCATTTCTAATTTTCAATGCTAAATTCTCAGCCCCGATAGAATTTTTTTTTAATTTCTTTAAATTTTTTAAATATACTATGTATTTTCCTTTTCATAAATATATATTATTTTTTTTAGTCAGATTTTTTTTTTATTTTTATTATGTACTCTCTGACAGAGGTTAAATTTTTGTCCTTATTTTCAAATTTAGTCATTTCAAAAATATTCTATGTGTATTCTTTTTCGGTGATATGCACTCGTTTTTATGATTTGGGTTAAATATTTTTTTTACTCTCTGCTCTGAAAAACTATATTGAGTAAAAACTGTATTCAAAATTGACATATTCTAATAAATCTGTATACGAATCTGTGTAAAAAAATATTCTGACTAAATCTATGTTAAAATTTTTTTAAAAAAGGGTCACTATTTTTAGGAGAATTTATCGTTTCTTTAAAAAAAAAGTTAAAGAAAACCTACAGATGGTCATTTTTTATGGTGCACTCAACTTAACTAGGTATATACATACACCATGCTTCTATCCATCAATCCCAACCGTCCACCCGATGACACAATCTCAACCATTGATGAAGCAATGAGTATTGTATACAAACCTTTGGAGTTTACCATTTTTATCTTGTTTCATACTCCCTCTAGTCTCATTTTAAAGCAAAAATAAAAATAATTAATTCACATTTGTTAAGGAAGTTAGTTGAGTGTATTTAATTTTTTCAAATTCATAAAAAAAAATATATACTACTTTAGTAAATTTACTTCGGGAATAAAACAAAAATTAAATGACTCAACCCCATTATGAGGATATTTTAGGAATGATTGTATTGAGAATAAAAAGTTAGTTAATTTTTGTTTATATTAATAAAGTATCTTTGTATCTTTTTCCTTATAAATGAGACCGGTGCGTGAGATTCCTAGTTGCATTACGTAAAGTTTCCTTGTTCGTAGACAAAGCTGATTCGGAATTCTCTTGCATTCCAAGGCGTAACTTTGCATCGAATTAAACCACATGCTCCACCGCTTGTGCGGGCCCCCGTCAATTCCTTTGAGTCCTTGTAGTTTCATGAAATCAATATATAATTATTACAAGTATTAGCATTGTTTTTCTTGAATATTACTTCATCTGTTCCATAAGTTATGTTCATTTAACAATTTATATTTTTTTAGAAATCAAATACTCATTTATATATTTTTTTAAGTATACCCTTATTTATTACATTATTTTTTTTATCATCTATTTTTTCATCTCTCTTTAACATAATCTTCATATACATTTGTTAATACTCTCTTTCCTATTATTAAATGGAGATAATTTAGTCGAAATATACAAAATTCTTACATCATTTACTAATTTTCAATTAATGTTCAATAACCTAAAAAAATTAAGTTATCGGACAGAGGGAATATATTTACTCATTTTTTGATAAAGGAAAGCCAAAATAATATAAAATATTGATTACACTTTCTGTTATTTAGTTGCAAATTCAACTATTTTATCAGTTAGTTTTCACTTCTTCTTCTGTACCTAAATCTATTTAGGACTTGACATGATACTATTTTCGTTCTAAAGAAAGTAGACTGTTAGCATGTTTGGTTTAAAGATCATAAAATCAATTCTGCCTCAAAATCACGTTGGAGCAGAAACAACTATTAGTAGCGTTGGCATTCCAGAATTGATTCTGGATTAACTCACCCCAAAACCAAACATGCACTGTGTCCATTAGTTACAAATGCAGACAATATTATACAAGCAGAGATATTGCAAAACAACACGTCCTGATTTTGTTACTATGTCGTTCCTGTGATTATCATAACCACATGATCTAGACATTCCTTCTCTTTACTATTTTAAATATCCATATGAATATTTAATATTACAGGAAACCTCCATTGTAATAAAATCACAAATCACAAAATGATAAAAGGACATTATGCAATGCACAAAGTTCTTGACCTCGTAACATGTATAAAAGGACATATGAATATTAAATATCCATATGAATATTTAATATTACAGGAAACCTCCATTGTAATAAAATCACAAATCACAAAATGATAAAAGGACATTATGCAATGCACAAAGTTCTTGACCTCGTAACATGTATAGCTACATACAAGTATAAAATTTGACTAGTATGGTGCTAGGCGAAATAAATTTGAAGACGTAATTCCAATAAAATACCGAAGGCCTATCCCTAGTAAGATTGCCGTCATTTTTCATTTCTCTGTAATCGGAATGCCTATGCCACAAAAAATAAGAAAACCATTAGGAAAAACATTAATACAAAGAAAATCTTGATCATCAGCCACCTATTAGAAGATATGCTGTTCAGATACTTCAACAAGGCCCCTTGTGCCCCCTCTACGTTTGCCAATGTATCATCCATGTTCTCATCAATCCTGCAAATCATGTAACAACCTATCAACCCTGCAATTGCCTCAGTTTCTCGATATGAAAACATTAACTAAGTAAACAATTCACCTGTTTGGTTAGTGGTTATCAATCAAAGTAAACATGTGCAACTGTTTCACGCCAAATTACAAAAGTTTTAAATGATTGCAACAAGGTTGCAAAAACAAGGTTGATGTAAATTCATGGGGAAGCAAACTCAACCCATAAAGTCCTACTTTAGTAAATAGCTATACAGATATTGATATCCATAACAAGAAAAACAAATAAGATTTTTTTTTTAAATGTCTAATTGTCATAAATTCATAATTACACAACAGTGACAAAATTAATATTTTCATAATCATCCATAAGTTAGAAAATCCCAACATCAAAAGTGAAAAAGTAGAGCAAGATCTTCAAAATCCAAAAAGATCATCATTTCTTCACTTTACCACAGTTTGACCATAACCACTTTGCTAATAAGTTTAACACATTCTTTACAGGTAAACTAAAGAGTTAGCCGGTCATGTCATAGGTTCAACAACATGGATTGCAACACGACTTTCTCCCTTTCACTTTTCTGCTCAACAAATTTCTTTAATAGTAATAGGAACCACACAATATGAAATGGAGATGTAAGCCCTATAATTCAAGCGGGGTGGATGAAACGGAGGGGTACTTAGACTGTTAAATGTGATAGAAAGGTGAGAATCAAAATTGAGAGAAGGTTTTCTCATGCAAATATAAATAAGACTTGTGATATTGTATGGGGGAGACCACATACGCTTTACTCTCTAGAGTTTGCCTGGTACTTATTAGTAGGATCTAAAGTCTTATGCAAGTCATTTATCTTCTCTGTTAGCAGCAACACAAGCAATTCAAACAGCATGACATCCAGTCATCCACAAGACCACAACGATAACAATCTAATAGGCAATAAGCAGTGAACAACACAATCATCTCCCAAAAACCAAAGCAATAGTTCGATAAGCTTGTTGAAGTCAAGGCCCAAACTCATTTTACAGTCATATTGACTGGAATAGCCTCACTTGAGTATACGGAGGAATGAGCATGGATCTAACAGCAACATACATCCAATGTCACCGTGGAATACAGTAATTAAGGGCAATAAAGATATATCAGTGTAGCATACGACTGAAAAATATACAAACCTGATGGCAACCTCTCCTTGTTGAGAAACAAGTGTTGCTAGTTGATTAAAGATGTTGCTGAGCTCATGAATAGTGGACTCAACATTATGAAGAGCTTCAGCTCGGCTTTGCATGTAACTGTCTTGCAATGGAACCATCTGCTGTTGCTGTTGTTGCTGCTGTTGTTGCAGCAATGGTTGACTCTCACCATCCCCCTGCTTCCTGTGGATGGCCATTAAAAAATAAAATATAACTTTATGTAATTCGACTCAATCTGAAACAACAATACAATATTGTAGCATCACAAAAGTTTTCATTATTAAATATAGAAAAATAATGAAAATCATGCTTTGAAACTGTAGCCATTTGTTGGGGCTATCTATTTGATCCACTCCAGGCCAGGTTTAACTAGTCCCATGGTTTTGTAAAGCCAGGCCAAGCTAACAAACCAATGTCCAAAAGGAAAGGCCTGTTTAGAAGGTCTAATTCTAACCATAAAAGCAATTGAAGTCCACAAATCAAATTACGCAAATGAATTAATTAACTACGTAAAGTAAGGTTGTGCATCTACTTGTGTAATGGTATCTCAAAATACTATCGCAGTAGAGGGATATAGACAGAGTTGATTAGAAATCAATATTGGTAAAATGGCAGTGACAAAATATTGTGAATTGAGTTATATTTCAATAATAACGCAAGGAAAACAAATGAACGAAGAGCATGTGACCACCCTTTACTCTATTCTCCTGAGTAAATCAAGCACACTTAGGGTTTGGTAGATGTGCTGGGACGGAACGGAACCAAAAATACATGTCTTGTTCTATGTTTGGCATATTCTATAAATATAAAATAACAAGACGGGGAGGGTTAAACAAGTAGAACATTTTGGTTCCTCTAAAGGGATGGAACCAAAAAGTACAGAACAACAAGTGTTCCATTCTGTTCTGTCCCTAGGCCAAACACTACCTTCGAATCACTACTTTCTTGGAAAAAAAATACACATTTAATAATCAAATCTGGTATAATACTACAAATCCCAGTAAAAAAAAAGAAAGAAAAGCATAATAATAAAAATTAATGTGATGAGAAAATTTTTGCTACAAGCCTAAAACAACAGCATGGTTAAGTACAAGCCTAAAACCAACAAAAGATGAAATGCAGAGGATAACTTACTTAGGAAACAACTGAGACGAAGATGGCAAGCCCGAGCCACTAGCAGCCCATGGGGGTGCAGCAGCATTAGAAGAACTAGCAGCCGACTTTGAAGCTAGTGGACGTTGACGAACGAAAGGATTCGCAGTTTCCTTAGAAGCAGAGGACGAAAACAATTGCCTTCTACTCTCATGCACTTTCAAGTTCTTCACAAATACAATTGCATAATAACATCAATGAATGTTGTCAATACTTAAATACCAGTAAGTACTATGACCGTATAAAATACGTAGTTATGTACTAGTACAGTAGATAGAACAAGTAAAAAGCAGCATATTAGTTAGAGTATAATAATAATAATAATACCTCAGTTCTCATGGTGAGGACGTCTTTAAACTCTTTGGTGGTGGTCATCAAGCGAGTCTTGAGGTCATCGACGACGGTGGTAGAATGAGTGGTAGTGTCAGCGGAGAAATGGCCGCCGTGATTACGAGAATTGGAGAGTAACTGAAGATCGACAACGGCGGAGTTGAGAGCAGTAATGTCTTGCTTAATAACACCAGTCAGCTCTTGAATCTCCATCGTCGGATCATCGAACACCGATGTCCGCTTCGCCACTGCCACACAAAATAATAATAATAATAAAAATAATAATAATAATAATCAAACACCATGCCTTGATACTAATCATAATTAAGGATAATTGAATTGAATTGAATTGAATTGAATTGGGAATGGTTACGCTTAGCGAGCTTGGCGAGCTTCTGGGAGGTTTGGTGAATGGCGAAGCCGATCTTGGAAGCTCTGCGATTGAATTCGGATTGCATCGCAATGGCGGATCGTTGTTCATCGGATCTGGAAGAGGAAGATGAAGAAGAAGTGGCGGTGGTGGTGGTGGGGCCATTGGGACCTGGACGAGACTTCTTCAACCTCTCCGCGATATTCTCGAATTCGTGCGTCCGATCGCGATACGATGACTGCGACGATTTGACATTCATGGTGATGAGAAATTGGAGATCCGGGAATGGAAAGGATGGTGGTGTTGCGGAAGGGAAAATGAAACCCTAGATCTGATGAGAGGAATTGTTTGTTGAACAATATTGAATAGAATGGGTTGGTGGAGAACGAGAGGGAAGAAGGCACACACTGTGGTGTGGTCTGTGGGGGGCTCCGTTGGACACCGACGCACCTCAATTTGGCTGTGCCGTGCCTGGGGAACGGTTGGATATACTATTACTATGGTGAACTTGTGTATACATAAATTCATCTTCAATTATTAACGGATTAAGAATTAAGAATAAAGACTAAGGTAATACTACTAAGTAATTTAGATTTTCTTTTTTCTTTGAAATCAAGTAATTTAGATTTTCATTAAATTGATTAAAAGACAAATATTTTTTGATAATGATTAAGACAAATATTAACAATTGTTATGAACCAGATATAGTGTTTTATACTACTAATTACCAAAAATATATTACTCCTATCATCTCGTAAAGATGGTAAAAATTGTAAATTTTTTGTTTGAAGCTAAAGTTAAATTATCTGATGAAAAATTTAAGAAATTGTAAATTTTGAATTGTGCTTTATTGACCAATTTAAATATTAAATTAGTTGTTTGATAATTAATTACTGTGTTAGAAAATTGTTAAATGCATGTATCATTATTTTTTTAAGTTTTGAAATGTTTTACCTTTTTGTGGGACGAAAAAGGTAGTAGCTTTTTAATATTTTCGAAAGGAAAAAGCTAAATGTTATGAACTAATTTTTGTTAAACGGCACACGAAATTAATAAATAAGATGATTTTTGTTGTGTTTTACTCCATCAACAACCATTTTCTCTCTCCACTTACATACCAATCCTTATCATGTGATTGGTTCCTTTTCCTTCCTTAAATACAAATTCATGCTGCTTAGCATTGCTCTTCTCGAAAAACTAAAAAACATGCATGCATGATTGTTTTTCGAATGGCAAGATATATTTATTAATGATGAAGATGTTTTTACCTTTCCCACTCTTTCATGGGAGATAGTAATTTTTGTATAAGATAAAATCACTATAAGTGACAAATAAAATATTAATTACTTAATTTTGCTCGTTATTCTATGTTACATGTTCAACAAGGTAACAGATTAAGAATCGTCAAGATTATTATGCATCTCAAAATTGATTCTCATAATCGACATCTCCTGATCGATGAACTCCCATGCAATTAAAAAAACACACAACGAGTAAACATTGATTTGTTATTTATCGAAACTCGTCACATATCTTTCTGTTACGATATATAATCATGGAGGTGGAACTGCAACCACAAGATGGAGCAAATACGAGTGACACCATATGGATGCACAAAGTTAGGATTTGTATATATGTGAGTATTTTCTTAAAGAAGTTTTGTATTGTTTGATGGAGGTCATGATAGTTGCATATTTGAGTCATTTATGATGAGTATATGATGCTAGCCAAAAGATAGAATGTGATGTTTTTCTTCATTTTTATTATATCATTTTGCATTAGTTTCGGAATCGTATGATGTTGAGTGTTAGAATGTTGCATTATTGGTGTGAGGTCTAATTTCAACTATTTATATTAAGACAAAATGAAATAAAAGGAAAAAACAAACCATCACATTAAAAAGCTTTTAAAGTTATAATCAGGGACGAGGGAATTTTTTGTCTTATTTATGGTCATTTTAAATTTATTCTCATGAACAAATCATTACATTAGGATTCACTGTGGCATTAGCAACACGAGGATGAAGAAACCTGATCACGAGAGAGCATGCCACTTACGTTGAAAATATAAGTGGAAATTGACAATTATAAAATTGAAATTGAATAATGATAGAGAGAAAAATATGGCTGAGCTGAGAAAGGCGAGTGCAGTTAAAACTAAACTTTGTACATAAACTTTAGAAATATTAACCTTTTACTTTGCAACCTACTTATAAAGATTCAAATACATATTATCAATGACTACATGCAAAATGCATCTCACCCGCTTTATCTGATGTATGTTAACACATTTCAAGTTTGTTGAGGGTCATATTTTGCTCTCATATACGAAAACAGAAAGAAAAAAGTGCGTTTAATCCAAGAATGGAAGAGCAAAAAACCTAAGTGACATGTTTAGATTTTATTGAAACTGCAACATGTTGGTGTTTTGTATTTGAGTCCAATATGTTTATGGATTGGGTAAAAAAAATCACCAAGCCAACCCAAAAAGAATTTGAATTATGTGATTTCGATGATGATGACTCGATGACTTTAGCAAATTCATTTCATCGTATAATGGTCCAGTGACTTGGATTCGGAACAACAATTTGATTCTAATTTATAGATATTTTTACCAAACGACCCAAATTTAGTCCATATGAAAAATCCTTAAAAAAATGTATATTAAATTGACATAGGGTTTGGTTAGATTTGTCAAGTTTAGTCAAGTATACACATGGTAGAAAATACTGTTTCCGTTGATAAAGAAGTTTTTCGCATTTCACGAAAATGAGAGTTCATATATTGTTACTTATTGCAAGTTAGTAATTCGAATTGTGAGACATGCGCCGACTATGGGGAGTTGCAAGACCCGACTCACTTTAAGGTAATGTTTGGATATACTATTGCGGGTGGAACATAATGAAATAAGATATAATGAAGTGGGGTGGAGTAGAAATGAGATAAAGTTAGTGCTACATTGTTTGATTCCATCACATACACCTCAATTTCTTATTGCCCCAGGCACCAATACTGCTTATTCTGCATCGGAGCCCAAGCACTAGAGCAGGGGCAGTACGCTTAACCTTTGGATTTGAAATCACTGCTTATATACCCGGTATTGGACATAATTAAGAGGAATGAAAAAAATGAAGTCTTTGATGAAATCCATTCCATTATAAATATATCAATTCAAACAATGAAATTTTTTATTTAAATATCGTTTCACTCCCCTCTAGGGCTTCACTCCATCACATCTCACCTATTCAAATTGGGTTATACTACTGTGGGTGGAACGAAACAAAATAAAACAAGATGAAGTGGAGTGGAGTAAAATATGATAAAGTTAATGCTCCATTATTTGGTTGGTTTCATCCCATACATTCCAATTTGAGAAGGATGAAAAATTGGAATTTTTGATCGATTAGATGAAATCCATTCCACTATGTTATAATTATACCAATCCAAATAATAAAACTACTTAAATACCATTTCACTTCATCATATTCCACCAATCAATCCAAACATAGCCGAAAAGAAATGTTTATGCCATAATACCATAGGAATTAAAGTTGTCTGGTCTCGAGTTCGAGTCTTGGGTGTGGAACAACCCCCGTTGGGAGACCCCTACCGCTTAGTGCGAGCTCAGTTGGGTCGGACCGGATGAATCGGATTCTGACTAAATCAGAACCGGGTACCGGTTGGTGTAAAAAAAAAAAAAGTTGCCTGGCCCAATCCAAAGAATTCAATTTAACCCGCATTTGTCGGGTTTAGAATTGGATCACATACACACTCACCGTTGATTACAATTCCAAAGAAAAAATGACAATCATTACATTTCTCTTGCGCCAAGCAACAAATTATTCATCTTCTTTCTTTCTTTCTTTCTTTATTCCATTCCCACCAAACAATTCAAACCTCTCAATACTCAAACACCGCAAAATCTCAGAGTTCCACTGAGTTAAGTTACTACTACTTACTGTTACAACAGTAATTAACAGTTTGATACCACCAGCCAGCATGCCCAATTCGACAATTTCATAGTATGCGCCGCCAACAAAAACAACAGCGTTCCAAGTTTCCAATCCCTACCTTGGTTGGTACTTGTGAATTGTTAAACAAGAAGTTGGATAATGATAGCAGCAGAGAATGAGCCTCACCAACAATCACTCTTCATTTTTAGGTATCAAGCTTCATGATTCTTCTTCACTAGGTGGTTGCACCATCAACTTTAACCCTTTTCATTTGAATAGAAGGCATTTCCCCAAAAGGGGTTTTCGTATTTGCAGTGATATATCTTCAAAACATGCTCATTCTGTGAGCAAACCCTTTAGGTTTTCTCATTTCTGTGGTCAAAATGAGAACTTGTTGAGAAAACACCTTGTTTCGAACAGCGGGTCGAGGTTGAATTGCAGCAATGAATCACCCTTTAGTAAAAGCAAGGATTTGTTGAGTTATTATTTCACCCCTTTGTGGAAAGAAGGGCTTTTTTTGTTGAGGGCATCTGTTTACACTGCTGTTGTTTCTGCGCTCTGCATTTTGGCTTGGTATGCGCGAAACAAAGCTAAGGTTTTTGTCGAGGATAACCTGCTGCCGTCGGCTTGTTCAGCGATTAGCCAACATATTCAGCGCGAAGTTCAATTTGGCAAGGTTCGGAGAATTTCGCCATTGAGCATAACATTGGAGTCGTGCTCATTTGGGCCACATAAGGAGGAATTCTCTTGTGGCGAGGCTCCTACTCTGAAGCTTAGGCTTCATCCTTTTGCGAGCTTGAGGAGGGGGAAGTTGGTGATTGATGCACTTTTGTTGCATCCGAGTGTGTTGGTGGCGCAGAAGAAGGACTTTACTTGGTTGGGAATACCGTCATCTGATGGGTTGGTGCAGAGGCGCTCGTCAACTGAAGAAGGGATCGATCATCGGACTAGAACTAGGAGAATTGCGCAAGAGGAAGCGGGTGCTCAATGGGAAAGACAAAGGGATGACGCGGCTAGGGAAGCTGCAGAGATAGGTTACTTTGTGTCTGAGCAGAATTGTGGTCTTTCGGAAGGTGGCGATGAATCGAAGGAGAATGCAACTCATTCAACAGAAGCAACGATGGATAAGTCCTTTTCCTGCATGAATGAGGGGAAGCATGATCATCATTGCGTGGACACGGGCGTCGATTATGATACAAAACATGCAGATTTGGAAAAATCATTTGGAGTGAAATTTCCTGGTTCAGGATTTGGATTTTGGTCTAGAGTAATAGGGGATAGGAAATACAAATTGAATAGGAAGGCTGATCGGAGTGACATCTGCACATCTGGTGCTGCTATGAAAAGAAGAATCCTTGAACGCAGTGCATTAGCAGCGCGTACTTACTTTCGAGATCAATCACATGAGGAGTCTGGTAATCCTTCATCACCTTCTGGGTCTTCTCCTTTTATCAACAATGATGCACGTTTGCTGAAAAGAGAGATTGACAAAAAAGCAGAACTTGTTGCCAGTGGTGGTGATAACAAAAGTGGCGATAGCCAAAAGGGAGCACAATTCAGTGATAAGGGAATCTGGTTTCCTTCAGCAAATGAAAATGTTAATGATGATTCCGAATATTTAAAATTCGTTCATGATTTGGCTTTACAGAGAAGAGAGAGTAGAAGTGAAAATTTGGAACCTAGTGAGGTTGTAGAACGATCTGCTAATGCTAATAGTAGTACAGAGAAAAATGACGAGCAAGGACTTCATGTTGCTGACAGCCATATTGAAGATAATACGACTAGGGACCAGAGAGGTCTGGTGCCTGAAGATTTGGTTTCTGAGAATTCTAAGCCTCTATTGGCAACATATTTTCAAATTCCATTTGAGCCTTGGATTGTGAAATTTGGCCTAACCTCATTTTTTAGAAGTATTGAGGAGTTGATATCATACTTCCTTTCTGGTCCCATTGAGAAGTTGAAGTCTGACGTAAGTATTAACGTTGAAGATATTGTTGCAGAACATGTGGATGGGGTAGATGTTCTGCAGGATGAAGGCCTCACTAAGGCACTTCCTGTTTCATTGGATTCTGTTCATTACAGAGGTGCAACGGTGATGCTACTTGCATTTGGCGACAGGGAAGTTAGGTGAGAGTTATTCTTATCATTTACTACTATATCACTTTGAAGATGAAGTGATTAACGCATCTGTTGACCAGCTTATGATTTTTATACTGTGTAGGTGCTTAGAGAGGTTCTTTTAGATCCTCTTCTGAAAGTGTAGGACATTTGACCAGCTAATGCTAATAGCTTTGTTCAATAACAGTATGATAATTAATGGATCTTTTAAAAGTGAGTTACGGTTGACATGTTTGGTGAGCCATCCTTATAGGAAATTGACCAGATTTAAATCTATATGAAGAGTTCATGTTATATTATCTGTATCTGATAGAAATCCCTCAGAATTTCTCACATAGGATACTCAAACCCCCTAAATCAATCTAGTATAGGTCATTACTTTTGATTGCTTCTGCGTGCCTCTATTGAGAATTTATTGATTTATTTATTATTTATTAGATTTGCCTCTTCCCTACTTCTGTTGTTCTCTTGGTTCGTGTATGTGGATTGTGCTTGTGGCTTGTGCTTATTCTGGAGATGCAAATGAATATAATGTAACTCAACTTTTCCTTATCTAATTGTATCAAGCACTCAAGTTGTCACTGAACAATAATACACTAGTTTAAACATGATATTTAATGTTTATTAAGTAATGAGGGGGTCCAAGCGAGTTCTTAGCACAGTTTGAAGGTGAATTTTATCTCATTTTGCTTCTTTGGCTTTGGTATAAATGTAATGGGAGAGGCTTCTTATGGATTCAAGAAACTTTATTTTTTGTATTATAGTTTCTTAAATGCAATTGAATATCTAGCTCTCATTTTTTAGTATTGAAATGACTACTGTAGCTGGGATTCTGTTTGTTTTTACTGGAAAATTTCTTAGAATTGGACATAGCTTATGCAACAGTAGAAAGATTCCCAACTATAGCCCACTCTGTAGTTAATCCCAGATCCCATAGCATCCCAGCATTCCCCAAAAACGGGATAGCGGGATAGCGGATAGTGGGATGGCCGGGATAGGGATGTTTAGGAAAGCAAATAAGCAATTTATACTATATACATATGAAGGCCAAAAACAGAATAATACACCATATTAAAATATAAACTCAAAATCAATGACATAAATCTAATAAAAGGTTCAGGGATTTGTCGAAATGACCCAAAGGTCCCAAACAAAGCTGCACGTCATTTTAAAAATGAGTTCAAAATCGTGTTTTAACCCCGTTGTCCCTTTCCCAGCGAGATCCCAGTGAGAAATTGGGATTTTGAACCTGGGATAGCTGGGATTTGGAGTTGGGATAGTCGGGATGGAAATCTGGGATGGGATAGCAAATCCCATCTCAACTCCATGAAAAACTGGGATGGGATCCCGCGATTGCGTGGGATCCCATTGGGATTGACTACAGAATAATAGCCTGTTGTGTTGGTTTAGCAGATTCTCTCTCTTTTATCTCGTTGTTCACTTGGTTCTTGAATTGGATTCAGTAAACTGATGTGGAGTTTTTAAATTTCCTATGACTTTTAAATCTTCATATTGCAAGATAAAAGGTGGAGATATGTATTTTAATTTGAAGTAGGATCTTTTTGATTATTGAGTGTAAACTTGAGGCTGGGAGGTGAAGTCATAATGGTTGTAAATAATGAAAAGATGCTTTGATGTTGGAAACAGAACTCTTATTTTAAAAACGATGATCTGCATGAATTTAAGCATTCTCTGTGTTTTATTTTCAGGGAGATGTCGAATGCCAATGGGCACGTAAAGTTTCATAACCACTATAGCTGTATAAATGTCCAATTGAGTGGAAATTGTAAGACTTGGAGGTCAGATGTTATATCCGAAGATGGTGGTTGGTTGTCTGCCAATGTTTTTGTTGACATTATTGAGCAGAAGTGGCATGCTAATTTGAAAATTGACAATCTTTTTGTCCCGGTAAGGTAAATAGTAATTTGTAGTATATCTTTCCATTGTCTTACTTTACATTTTAAGTTGTATTGGATGCTAATGTAGTTTGTTTTTCGGTCGAGTTCTTTACAGCTGTTTGAAAGGATCCTAGAAATTCCAATTACATGGTCTAAAGGGAGGGCAAGTGGTGAGGTGCTTCTCTAACCTAAGTTCAGTTATTTTTAAATTCTATTTGGAAGTGCTGTAAGTTTTTTTTTTCCTTTCAGTTTTTAAGGTAAAGATTATTAATGAATTCCACTTTAAAACTGTATTTCTGGTATTTTAATCTCAAATTGAGAAATGATGCTTGCACTTAATAAATTTGGGAAACAGTACTCACTGATTTTCAGTGGAGTTAAAAAACTGAATTGATCTGAGCAATGTCACTAATTTTTTTTTTCATTTGTCAATAGATTGCTTCTTTTTCTATCAAAACAAAACAAATGATACACTGGCATGCTGCTACTTTCTAATTATTCTTGAGAATTGATATAACTTCACCAGTTTGATATATTGTTACCCTATGTTTAGGTTCACTTGTGCATGTCAAAGGGTGAAAACTTTCCAAATTTTCATGGACAGCTTGATGTGACTGGGCTGAACTTCCAGTTATTGGATGCACCATCGTGTTTTTCTGTATGTCTTCGTTTCATCAATATTTGAATGACTTGTGCAATCCTCGCATTTCTTGACACTTGAAGTTTTATTTGCTACCATATATTTGGTATTCTTTTCAAAGGTGGCTGAGCCATTAGATATGCATTGTTTTTTATATTGCTCACGAAAAATATGCTTTATATTCAAGTTGACACATGACTTGTGAGCTTTGCATACATTTTGTCTTTATTTATATGGAATAATAAATATGAAATATTAGAAGCTCTATTTGTGAGTTATGTGCAGTTGCTACCCTAAACACAAAACTTTATCTCTTTATACCTTGTCAATTAAGTGGCTGTGGTGTGAATTCTGGGAAGAAAGTAGCAACATTTGTGTGGATGATTGCCGATTTGATGTGTTGCTGGGTGGAAGTCTAAATATTTGATAGCATCTGTCAATGATGGGTTATGTCTTCGACTCTTCGTTGACTTCCAGTTTGCATTGTCTGATGCTTTTATAGGGTGCCGATTGTCGTTGCCATTGTATTTTTATGCTCCACTACTCATCCTGGGTTGGTTGGCCCCAACCCAGTTGAGAGTATTCAGCGGGCTATTGTTCCCCTCGCCCCTCTGTTTTTTGCTGTTGTTTCCACCTTTATGGTAATTTCTCCACTGCATAGAAATAGCTGTTGATAAACACTGTATCTTTGATCCCATATCAGGTACTTAGGCTGTTAGGCATACTGGTCTGCAACTGTAATAAATATTGCTCATGTTGATGAACTCGAAACTAAAGTTGTGCTTTTTTCCCGTTATGTTCGGTATTTTGTTTGCCTTTTATTGCAGAACATATCAGCAAGTTTGTGTTTTCGTGGTCAAAGAATATTTTTACACAATGCAAATGGCTGGTTTGGCAGCGTTCCTGTAGAAGCATCAGGAGATTTTGGCATTAATCCTGAAGAAGGGGAATTTCATCTTATGTGTCAGGTATTTGAAGAAGTGTTCTAGGCTTGGTCAATTATAATTTCTAATTTTGTTAGTGTTGATTTATGTTTTTAAGTCTCTAATACTTTGTATGATCGAATTTCCAGGTTCCTGGTGTTGAAGTGAATGCCTTGATGAGAACTTTTAAGATGAGACCTCTCCTGTTCCCGGTGTGTGTTCTTTTAGTTCAGTGCATTAACTGAATTCAGTTTTGAGTAGACTGATTAGTTCCATGCTAAGTTCTCTTTCCATTCTGCTTCTTGCATTCTTGCTATTTTTGAAATTGGGAATAGGAACATTTATGTTTGAGTAAATACTCATTTTAGTGATAGTCCCCCAAAGATACAGGTGACATCAGTTTAATCCTCCAAAGAAAGTAGGCATCAATTTAGTAGTCCCTCAACTGTTGAAAGTGACATCAGAATTACCTATGTACGAATCATGAGTACACCATAAATGGAGCTTTTGATTTAGGTACTAAATTAATTTCATTTTCTATGATTGAGAGATTTAATTGATGCCATTTTCTTTGATTGAGTGACTAAAATTGATATCAGCTTTCTTAGGAGGACCTAATTGATGTTACTTTCTACAATTGGTGAATTAAACTGATGCTAACTTTCTTTGGAGGACCAATTTGATGTCCCATGAAACTTTAGGGGGGACTAAAATGGATGTTTAATACTTTAATCTTTAGGTTTTATGCAAGTGTACCTTCTACACATTCATAAGATCCTTTCATATTGCTTCTTTGCTTCTTTCTTATTCTGCAAGTGTTTTAGAATTCAATAGTACTTGGATACTGAGAGAAGCTGAAGGAAAATGAAAGTAAAAGAAAACAGAGAGGGAGAAGATTGAGAGAGAAAGTAGGCTTGGAAACTGAAAAATTGAAAACTTATTCTAAACCCTTGGGCTCTGGTACATATTGAAGATTATAGAACAGGCTCTAAAACAGTGTAGAATAGTTCTAACTAACTACTCTAGCTGAATCATCAAGTGCAGTTCCATTTCTTGGTACTTGTGGATACCTGATAGCTAATGAGTAAGCTGTTGGTAAAATTAAGTTGAGATTTTCAAAATTGCTAATAAGTTATCTATAACTTACTATAAGAGTGACTTTGTAGATTTCCAGAATTTGCAAGTTATAACAAACACCCCAAGGACAATTTCAACTTTCTCTCGTAAAATGACAGTGATCTCAACTCTTCCACTATCGGTCCTTGTATTCCTCATTTCTTTTTATAATGAAGGTTTATTGATTGCAGCTAGCTGGATCAGTAACTGCTCTATTTAATTGTCAAGGCCCTCTGGATTCTCCTGTATTTGTGGGCACTGGAATGGTTTCTAGGACGTTCTCTTCTTTGCATGTTGACACTCCTGCATCTGTAGCATCTGAAACACTTGCTAAAAGTAAAGAAGCTGGTGCGCTGGCAGCATTTGATCGTGTTCCATTTTCATATGTATCTGCCAATTTTACTTTCAATACTGATAACTGTGTAAGTTGAAGGGGTAATAATTTTGTAGATAGATCAGTGTAGTTTCTCTTTGTTAAAATGTTGCCATATTCGGGTAACACTTACAAAACATATTACAGGTTGCCGATTTATATGGAATTAGGGCTAGCCTTGTAGATGGGGGTGAAATTCGAGGGGCTGGGAATGCATGGATATGCCCAGAGGTAAGCAGCTACTTGTAACCCATTAGAAGGCCTGTCTTTTTTTCCCCTCAGCCATGAGATAGAATGCTTTTATAGTATTAGTCATGTAATGTTGGGTCGTCATCATATACACTCACTTAATGACCATTTGTTTTGTTTTGTTTGTTTGTTTGTTTTTTTTTTTTTTGGATGAAAAGGGAAATATTATTAGATGAGAAGGTATAATTTACAGAGAGGATAAGACATCTTCATAAAAACAAAAAAGAAACACCCATGCAATAGTTTGTCTTTGTCCCCATTCTCACTAATGTATACTGTTTTGTTCTCAGGGTGAAGAGGATGAGACAGCAATAGATGTGAATCTCTCTGGAAGTTTGGCCTTTGAAAAAATCTTGCTTCGTTACCTTCCAAGTTATCATCATCTGATGCCACTCAAATTTGGGGTTTTAAATGGAGAAACAAAACTTTCTGGATCTCTTCTAAGACCGTAAGAATATCTCTCTTTCAGTTTCAATTATTCGTTTTTATTGGTGAAGATTCAGCACTGTTGTTGCTTATTATATACATTTGTCATCTGCTTTTGCATTCCTCCTCCTTGCTGACTATGGATATCTCTCATAGTTATACCTCAAGTTGGCTTGTGCCAATATTTTTTGTTAATGCTTCTTTTCTTTTCCTAATATAAAATTGTTCTCTGTTATTTTTTTAATGCAGGAGGTTTGATATAAAATGGACTGCACCTACAGCGGAAGGGTCTTTTAGCGATGCTAGAGGAGATATCATAATCTCACATGATTTCATTACTGTTGATTCTTCTTCAACTGCATTTGATTTGTATATGAAAGTTCAAACATCTTATTCTGATGACTTCTCTTTTAAAAGAGAAGAACTTTATGCACCAAGAGCAATTCCATTTACTGTTGATGGAGTTGAGTTGGATTTGCATATGCGTGGGTTTGAGTTCTTCAGTTTGGTTTCTACTTATACATTGGACTTCCCAAGGCCTTTGCTTTTGAAATCAACTGGAAGAATCAAGTTTCAGGGGAAGGTTTTAAAACCTAGTAGCACCGTTATTGAACAAAATTCCGACAAGAACAGGCACCATGCGCAAATGTTGGAGAAAGAAGGGAGTGTGGATAGTCTTGTTGGTGAGGTTTCAATCTCTGGTCTCAAATTGAATCAATTGATGCTTGCACCTCAGCTGTCTGGTTTGTTGAGAGTTTCTCCTGAGGGTGTCAAGGTAACAAATAAAACTCTCTTCTAAAAAATATTCTTTTTGAGATATTATGATTTTTTTTTTTCAACAGACTGCTTGGCAGTATCACATTTTAGTGTGATCATGCACACGGATTCTTCTTTTGTTATAAAAATAAAAGATAAAGAAATTCTTTGAAAATAATTTCCAGTTCATGAGCAATTAACCATTTATTTGGCTACTAAGTGTCACAAAGAGCGGTTAATGAGTAATCACTTGTTGACTTAAAATGAAGCACTAAAATGATTAATTGTTTTTATATTGGAGATATTGCTATCAAGAATTCCTTTTTGTAAATTTCCCTTCAATATTATGTAATTTCCAATAATTCTGGTCATGTTTGATATTTGATGTGTGAAATCACTTATTCTTTCCCACATGGTGACTCTGCTTCATGAACCAAAAAGGGAAAAAAATTTCGTTAGGATATTTAGTAAAACATGGCGACTATCTTCCTGATTTTGATTCAATAGGCACATTAATGGGCAGAATTTTGTTAGTTCCTGCTTTTACAGAAAAATAAAAGTTGGATCCAGCCTCCCGGATCAACTCTTCTTGAGTATGAATGGGTTCTTCAGGGTTAGAACTTTGTATAAACTTGGCATTCTGCTTCCAATTATATGGACCTTGCTTTTCTTATATTTTTGTTACTTTAGAAAATGATCAATATCAGCGCAGAGATTTAAGTATAGTTAGTCAACCTATCCATAGTATATAATATCCCTTTTCCCCTGTAGTTTCCATATATCAACCAAGAGGCCATTTAACGTGTTTTTTGTTTTGGTGAAAGGTTGACATGTTTATGTCGTCAACTTTTGGCCATCCTTATGGGAGACATTTCAGATAGTCTGGATCTATATAGTATAAATAGTTGTTCTAACTTCCAAATTTCACTGAAATGCAGTTGGATGCCTCTGGTAGGCCTGATGAAAGTCTTGCAGTGGAGTTTGTAGGGCCACTACAGCCCAATGGTGAAGATGGTCTGCACAGTGGAAAACTGTTGTCCATTTCTCTTCAGAAAGGGCAATTGAGGGCTAACGTAGGTTTTCAACCATTTCATTCAGCTAACTTGGAGGTAGCTATATTTAAAATTTGGGTCCGGTGCTTAAATCTAGATCTGTTTATTTCTTTGCTGCCATGTTCTTGGGTCACTTTATATTTAGACCAAAAGTTAATATTGAAGATCATTCTTTTCCTTTCACATTCTTGTGTGGGGTGTACTTTGTAGGTACGGCATTTTCCCCTTGATGAGCTGGAGCTTGCTTCTCTCAGGGGAACTATACAGAGGGTAAACTGTATTATAACATATTTGACTTCATTGTTCTTTACCGTCCTTGCCAATTTCTGTACCCTCCTGTTCTTGTTTAGACTTTAGATCATAATGAAGTTGACCCAATCATGTCACGGAGAGTAGACAAGGTTTTCGTTATTATGCTGAGTGAGTGAAATTCATCATGGGGTTTTTGACCCTAAAATGTTTTTAGGAAGTAATTGTAAGAAGTGGACTTGTGGACAAACAATGTTTGTTATTAGTTAATAGCCATTTCAAAATCTTAAGCTATTAGGTTAAGACCAAGTGAATTAAGTAAGGGTGCTGCTGACATCCATGATTTCTGTTTCTCACCCATTAAATGGCCTATCTGACAGTGCAAATTTCTGATAGCTTATCCGAAAATGAAAAAAAAAAAAAAAAAACTGCCAGATAGCCTATCCGAAAATTTGTATGGGTGTGCAACCAAAAACATGGGTGTTAATAGAATTGGTTGTTATTAGTTAATATTTCTACTAGGAGACAGCAAAAGGCTGAATCCCCTTTCTATAATAATAGAGATATCTTAACATAAAGCGTAGCAAGAGAACATAGATAGGCATACAATTAGCATAAAATTAGACAAGAATAATTCTAAATTCGAATGTGCAAAATGTTGACTTTTCTTTCAGCTTTGTTTCTATCCATCTTTTCGCCTTTTTTTTTTTTTTTTTCCTATTCAGTCCTGCCAGAATGATAACCTGGTCAGGGCATTATTTAATTTTCTTGTCCTCAGAAAAATACATGGTGTTTTTCATCGGGTAGCTTCTTTGTTTTCAGGCAGAAATCCAACTTAATCTTCAAAAAAGAAGAGGACACGGAATCCTATCTGTACTAAAGCCAAAATTCAGTGGTGTGCTCGGCGAAGCTCTGGATGTGGCGGCTAGATGGAGTGGAGATGTTGTGAGTTCCTAAGATCATCTTATTGATTTTCACCTGAATATGATTTACCACTTATTGCTATCCTGGGATGTTTGCATGAGTATAGTTGATCTTGAACGTATGCATGTTTGGGTGTGGCTGTGTTTACTACTTGTGATGGTCAATATGATGTTATTTATAGCAGCTATATAGTTGCTTACCTTTTATTTATTAGTTTCCAAGATGTAATCATTTCTAGAATTTCATTTTTAATAATCAACGCTTTGGATAGACTTTTAAATTATTAAAACAAAAAATATAGGCGCTGGTTGATTGTCTGCACTGTTCAATGACATCTTTTCACAGTCATGGGTCTTAAGCTTGTCAATATTAGGTTTTCAAAAATCATTTTTGGTTATATTTCAAGGCAATTAGAACTATATGTGAAATCAATGTTTTATCATAAATTCATAATCATAGTCATAAGTTATGGAACTGTGCAAGACATTATGTTTGGTACTGATTGTCAGTCGATGCGCCATTGTTCAGATCACTATTGAAAAAACTGTTTTGGAACAAAGCTACAGTCATTATGAACTTCAAGGTGAATATGTGTTGCCTGGCACCCGAGATCGTAACCTTACTGACAGAAAAGGGGATGGCTTTTTAAAAAGGGTAATGTCTGGCCATCTTGGTAGTGTTATATCCTCAGTGGGCAGGTGGAGAATGAAACTTGAAGTTCGCAGAGCTGAGGTTGCTGAGATGCTTCCTCTTGCAAGACTGCTTTCTCGAAGTTCTGATCCTGCTGTTCTTTCAAGATCAAAGGTCGTATTATGACTATTATCCTTTATATATATATCTTGGGAGGTTACATATACTCATAATTAACTATCTGAATGTATCATCGGAGGTTCTGCCAAGAAATGTTAAAATATTGTGAAACATGTTAAAGCTTGAGGATGATGAAACCCAGGTTAATCTTGTCTAATAAATTTGACATGAAAAATTGGTTTATTACATTTATAAATATAGATGTAGCGTAAAAGATAATTGTCCAATGTTTGTTATTGCATCCTTCATCTTAAAACCGGTAGATGGTAGTTCATCCTGTGTACCTACTATTTTTCTGAATAGGAATTCTGATTATGCATATTGGTATGCCACATGGATGCAGGATTTTTTTGTTCAAAGTTTGCAGTCAGTGGGATTATATTCTACAAGCCCTCAACAACTGATTGAGGTATTGTCAAAGCATTATTATATTTTATTTTCCTTCCAAGAGCCTCAATAGTTGATGCCCGAGATTGTGCTCATAAGATGAAGTGTGAAGTGTTTACGTAGCTGCAACAGTTGAAGTTCATTGTTTCTCATGGATATATACAACTTGCAGCTAATACGGGGTCACCATGCTCCATCGCATGATGTTGTTCTTGAAGATTTAAGTCTGCCCGGTTTATCTGAACTCAAAGGTCGCTGGCGTGGCTCACTTGATGCGAGTGGCGGTGGAAATGGAGACACCCTGGTAAAAATTTATCATTGTTTGTATTCCTGGGATTTGGTGCAAATCATATACTTTTTGAGAATTGGCTTTCTTATTCTATGTAATTTTAGGCAGAATTCGACTTCCATGGGGAGGATTGGGAGTGGGGAGACTACAAAACTCAGCGTGTCTTGGCAGTGGGTGCTTACAGTAATGATAATGGTCTGCACCTGGAGAAAATTTTTATCCAGAAGGATAATGCCACAGTTCATGCTGATGGAACTTTGTTAGGGCCTAAAACCAATCTTCATTTTGCTGTCTTAAATTTCCCTGTTAGTCTGGTCCCAACTGTAGTTCAGGTCATTGAATCTACAGCAACAGATGTTGTTCATTCTCTGCGGCAATTGTTAGCACCGATTAGGGGTATATTGCATATGGAAGGAGATCTTAGAGGAAGTTTAGCAAAACCAGAATGTGATGTGCAAGTAAGGCTTCTGGATGGTGCCATTGGCGGAATTGATCTTGGACGAGCAGAAGTTGTTGCTTCTCTAACCCCAACCAGTCGTTTTGTATTCAATGCAAAACTTGAACCTGTAATCCAAAATGGTCATGTACTAATTCAAGGCAGTATTCCTGTTGCTTTTGTGCAAAATAACATGTCACAGCAAGATGCAGAATTAGATAAGAATGGGGTTACTTGGGTTCCTGATTGGGCAAAGGAGAAAAGTAGAGGGACCACAGATGATGGCAGTGACAAAAAAGTTTCTAGAGACAGAAATGAAGAAAGTTGGAATAGTCAATTAGCAGAAAGCCTTAAAGGTTTGAATTGGCAAATTTTAGATGCTGGAGAAGTCAGGGTTGATGCTGATATAAAAGATGGGGGGATGATGTTGGTAACAGCTTTATCTCCTTATGCCGATTGGCTTCATGGCAATGCTGAAATCATGCTTGAGGTGGGTGAGCTCAATATAATTTTGTCTCATTTTTTTTATCAACTTACTTTTCTCTGTCTTATATTTATATATGGCTTGACTTAATAGGTCAGAGGTACGGTTGATCAACCAGTGCTTAATGGACATGCATCATTCCACAGGGCATCTATATCTTCACCAGTGTTCCGTAATCCACTAACCAACTTTGGTGGAACTGTTCACGTGAAATCGAACAGGTTATCCATCACCTCACTCGAGAGTAGGGTAAGCAGAAAAGGAAAGTTGCTTGTAAAAGGGAACCTTCCTCTCAGAACTAGTGAAGCAGCACCCGATGACAAGATCGAGTTGAAATGCGAAGTCCTTGAAGTGCGGGCAAAAAATATTTTAAGGTTGCTTTCTTAACTTCTTGAACAAGGGTTCTCAAGTTACACTTGACTTTTAAATGGGTGTATGTAGCAGATGCAAGTTATCATTGACTTTTGGCACTGTGGCCTTTTTTTTTAGGTCTATACATGATTCTTACTAGTAGGAAAAAGACTTGGGTTGTTGTATGCAAAATTCTTATTATGAATCTAATATCCTACTTTTGTCAGTGGCCAGGTTGACTCCCAGATGCAAATAACTGGTTCCATATTGCAACCGAACATATCTGGGAATATTAAACTTAGTCATGGAGAAGCATATTTGCCACATGATAAGGGTGGTGGTGGTGCTGCTTCTGATAGATTCCCATCAAACGAGTCTACACCTCCTTCTGGTGATGTTACTCGAGCATTTGCTTCAAGATATGTTTCACGGTATTTCGGCTCAGAACCTGCTTTGACGACCAAAATTTCTCAATCCTCCGGCTCTGGTAATAATTTACATGTTTATCGATTTAGCATGTGATTTCCTTTTTCCATATAATCTAGTGCCGAATAGGCGAATACTCTGCCACCAGAATTGACTCTTATTATATTATAAAGAAAATCTCTAACACCGCTTTCTACACAATTGGAGTTGCCTTGTATTTCGACCCTGCTCCATATTTAATCTGATGGCTCAACATGCATACTAAAAAGCACGTTAAAATTATTCTAAATTATGCACACACAATGTTGCCCCCCTTTTTTTGTGTATTTAACTACCAACTAAGAAGTTTCTTAGTGTTATTTGTCAGAAATTTTATGATTTCCAAAGTAACTGCCATGAACATAGCATTTATGTAGCAATCTTCAGTTTCCAGTCATTATAATTTAGTGTTGTAGAGTGTAGTTAACATGTTTACATTATATATATATATATATATATATATATATATATATATCGATTTGATACAACACTGTAGACCTTTTTTTTACTTTTCTTATTAAGAACAAAAAATGATGAGAAATAATGAAGGCTGAGGGAAAATACAGTGGATTGATTATCAAAAATAACCAGAGAATAAAGTCATTTATTGATTTACACATTCCCATATCATGTTTTGGTAAAAGAAGACTTTGCTAATGGACATGCAAGAAGTTGGCATGGGAGGAACTCTGATGGCCTGATCCTTCTAAATGACAGAAAAGTACCCAAAAAAATAGAGAGGAAGAATAAGTGGACCCCAAATCCTTTGCATGTTAGCTAAAGAAACCCCTCTAAAACTCCCATGACTCAAAGTTTACGTAGAAACTAGAAACTAGGCCTATCCCAAAGATGGGCAGATAACAATCTCTTGTAAATCGCAATCCATAAAAAGGGAGGACAACTCCACAACACTTTGGACTCCTTACTGCTATTAAAACTTAAACCTCCAGACCTAAGAGCTGAAATTTCAAGTCAGTGGGGAGACCCAAATGTTCCCTAAAAATGCATAACAATTTACACAACATCCTAGCATTTTCACAAAGCAAAAAGTGACTGCAAGTTTCAAATCTTCAACAAAGCAGCACAACTATCAGGGACTAAGTCCTTGGGAGGCATACTTTAGTAAGAAAAGAAATTCATGACAGTAGATAAAAAAGTAGTATAGGTACAGTATACAGAGCTAAGAAAGCCACTTCATTAGAGTAGAGAAAAAAACCAATCAATTAAGCTAAGCACTGCTCCAATTTCCATATCCGATAAAGAAACCCCTTGAAATTCAAAAATAGCCACCAGCCAAACACCACAACAAACCTAAGAAGACTGCTTTATCCCAAATAAGCAGTGTTGGTAAGGAAACTAGACTTGAAATAATGGGCGTTTCTCTCCAACTGAAGGCACCAAATTGCCGCATGCATAGCACATCTGCAATGAAACATTCGGATTAGTTCTATTGAGCATTAGAGCCTAAACCATTTATGTGTCTGTATTGCTGTGCCATGTAGTTCATTCACCTGATGAGATGCCAGATCAATCATTTACTTGTTTGATCTTATACATGTGTTTCTTGTTGATTATGTTTATCCACAGTTGCAGTCAATAAGTCAAATCAGGTTGAAAAGGACATGGAGCAAGTGCAGATAAAACCAAATATGGAAATTCGCCTTAGTGATTTGAAGCTTGTGTTTGGACCAGAGTTGAAGATAGTTTATCCTTTGATTCTTAATTTTGCCGTTAGTGGAGAGCTCGAGTTGAATGGTCTAGCCCATCCCAAATGTATAAAACCTAGAGGCATACTGGCATTTGAGAATGGTGAAGTTGATCTAGTTGCAACACAGGTTTGCGTGACGTTTAATTTTGCAACACTAGTTAACAGTAACCTGCAGTTTCTTGTAGGTTAGTTTTATTTTGTTTTGGCTTGTAACTTAATCTGTTCCAAATGCAGGTGAGGTTAAAACGGGAGCATCTGAATATTGCAAAGTTTGAGCCTGAATATGGACTAGATCCAATGCTAGATTTAGCCTTGGTTGGATCTGAGTGGCAATTTAGAATTCAAAGTCGAGCTAGCAGTTGGCAGGACAAACTTATGGTGACGTCAACGCATTCTGTGGAACAGGATGCACTATCACCTACCGAGGTAAAATTGTTTATGGATTTTAACATATTGACTGTGTACTGGTACATAGAATCTCAATGTGCTGATGTATCGAAGAATTGCTCTAACAAAATTTAATTTGTGAAGTCTGTTAATTGTTTCATCTGTGTAAGATTAAAGCCTTCATGATTTCTTCTTCAGGCAGCGTGGTCTTATTAATTGTTTCTACATATGCAGGCTGCCAGGAGATTTGAGAGTCAGTTAGCACACTCCATTCTGGAAGGCGATGGTCAACTTGCATTTGAAAAGCTTGCAACTGCTACTCTAGAAAAATTAATGCCGCGGATAGAAGGAAAGGGGGAGTTTGGGCAGGCTAGGTGGAGAGTAGTGTACGCGCCTCAGATCCCTAATTTGGTTTCTGTTAATCCTACGGTAGATCCACTCAGGTCATTTGCCACTAATATATCATTTGGTACACAAGTTGAAGTCCAGCTTGGGAAACGTCTTCAGGTAATCATAACTAAATATTTTGTTTGTTGCATCACATATGCATACATTAGTTACTGAATCCTTCCAAGTTATCAGAGATGGATTATCCTAGGAGCAGGAGGGAGACCTGCTCCCACTTAGATTTTATGAAATATATATACACTAATAGCAGTATATTGCAGTAGTTGGGTGACTGCCTTAGCGGCTAGGTGCATTAACAGGAATTGCTGAGTTGCGGGGTTCGAATCGCACCTCCACTGTTGTTTTATTATTATACCCGGTTTATTTTTCCTTAAAAAATGATGAAAATCTGGCCAAAAAAAGTAACCTCATGTATCCAAACCTTCGATCATGATGTGATTTTGAAACAACCCAAGCCATCTAGCCAAATCATTTTAATGTTATTGTTCGCAAATTTGTGAATATAAATATTTAAATTTTGTCTCCCCATAATTTTTTTTTTTTTTCAAATTCCATGAGCCACCATTCGTTGTTTGTAAACAGGGGTAGACGTAATTAGCTGCCTTCTCTGCACTTTCGGTCAAGATCCGCCACTGAAGCTATGTTGGAATATTTAATTATAGGTGGAATGGAATAGAGAGTGAAATAGAACTTTTATATACCATCTTTTGGAAATTTTATGATGGAATGAAATGAGTAAAAAAAATTAGTTCCATCTCATGCTGTCTCGTATACCCAAATTGGGAGGGAAGAAAAATGTCTTCGATGGAATTGAATGGAATCCAACCATCCGATTCCATTATTTTCCATCCTACTTTAAACAGTCCAAATAATGGAGCTTAATGTCATTCTATGCCATTTTCGCTTCATTTCATCTATTTTTTGTCAATCCAGACATTGGCCCCAATGTTGAAACTGCAGGTTCTACTGTTACCCCCTTTTAAGTTTATCATAACTAAAGCAACTGTTTTTCTTGCAGGCCACGATCGTTAGGCAAATGAAGGACTTAGAGATGGCAACGCAGTGGACCTTGAGCTATCAACTCACAAGTCGCTTGCGTGTGAACCTACAATCGGCACCATCCAATCGTCTTCTTTTCGAATATTCAGCTACGTCCCAGGATTAACATGTGCACCTTTTCCTTTTGCTCTATTGTTCCCAGCATGTCTGGAAACTCCGTCGTGCCGTTGTAAATGCAGCTTTCTTCATTCCACATTAAAATTACCTTACACCGAAAGGGGAGTAATCTTTGTACGTGTAAAAATGTAGTGTAGATTGCATATTATTCTTTTGCTCAAATTGAGCTTGTTAATAGGTAGATGCTGAATTCATGAATTATGAATAGTTCAGTTTTAGTTTTGTACAGAAATTGAATATTAATGAAAGAAAGTATGGTCTATTACATGTGGATGAAAGATTAAGTTAAGCTGTGTTGTGTGAGCAGTTTATTTCAGCATCAGAAGTTGCTTGCTTTATAGTCACTCTCTGAAATAGGTTTATGAATTGATTTTGGCTTACAATAAAAATGAGGACAAATGATGCTAAAGCACGTTTCCTAATTTTTGGCTAAAGGCAAACAAAGATCAGGTTCTAATATCTTTGCTCATCAATCAAGAAACTTGAGAAAAAAACTCGAGAATCTAACAAGTAACAATATTGCATACAACAATATGATAACACTCTTCAATTTTCCGTCTACAAAGAACATTTAAATGATCACATATATTTTAACCCAAAAAATGATTACAAAAATACAATAAAATCAAAATTGAGTTTTCACCAAAATCTCCAAGGATCTTTGCCTGGAGGAACATAATTTTCTGTTGGGCTTATAAGACGGAACGAACTCACTGTTTTTTCAAGGAAAGGCCCCACCTGCAAAAATATATACATTGTCACATCTAGTTAGAACCAGATAACAAAAATTAAATTATTTTTCAGAATAGTATCCTGGTACTAAGTTCAATTACTGCTACTAAATAAATAATTAAGTGACTGTTGGACATCATCACTTTGTGATCATTTTATCTTTTTAACATGACTACTACACACAAGCATTGAGAATCATACAAAAAGGTTAAAATGAGTGTGGCAGTAGATAGTTTGCTATTGCAGAAATTGTCATGTAAATCTGCAAGTCTTCAAATCATTCATGACTTTTGGCAAAAATCAAGCCATCCTGAATTTTGGCAAAATCAAACCATTTACTTTTGATACATTAATACACGTCACACTCGTTTTTGAAAAAAGTCACTAGGTTCTAATGTTAGACATTTCGAATTCCCCTTTTTGTGAAGATTTTGAATTCATTTGGGGAACTTCTATATGAACTGAGGAAATTCTATGTGCACCCATGCAAATTCTCGGATAGACTATCCGACAGTGTATTTATTCATCTTCGAATAAGCTATCCCAAACTTGCACTGTGGAATAGACCATGTGATAGGTGCAAACTGCAATCCCCGAGTGCAAATACACACACTAAGTTTTGATGCTAGTTCTACAGATTTATGTGATCATTCGGATCAAATGACCGTGTATGAGCACATATACACATACACACACCATAAAAGAGAGAAAGGAAGTTACTTTTTTCCACTGTGGGCTGAGGGTTGAAGCACTGACAGAGTAGAAAAAACCTGTAGTCAAACGCTTAGTTATAGCAGATGAGAATTTCTAAAGTGTAACACCAAAAGAATATAAATTAAAAATGTCTCTGAAATAGCATGGAAAGAAACCACGACATCATCAGCATGTGATTTTTTTTTTAATAGGCAAACTTTTTGTTTTTCTTTTTCTCAGGGGAGGGGGGAGAAGGTGCAATTACCAGGGTTTAACCTAGGAGCTAACACTTAATGTCTCGCAGCTCTACCAAGTGAGCTGGCTCTTGAGGACCATTGACATTTGATTTAACTCATTGATGGATTTCACAAAAATGTAGACAGTTATAAATATTATGTTTTCCTTTTTACTTCTTCCATCAGGAATTCAGATCTTTCAAGCACTTTGTATGAGTATATATATACAGATTGCAGACGACAATCTCATTAGAAATACTAAGATAGGATGCAAGAAGGATCAGGCACACTAATAGGCCAAAAGCTACAGGGCTATCAGTCACGGAGCATTTTATTTTCTTAAGGCTTATCACAACCACATTCGACTTGAGGGCCTCCACCCATTATAGGCATCAAGGCATGGGGCGTTAAAAACATCAAATCCTACGGGAGTTACTCACCAAATAAAGCCAATAATGCATATTTTAAATGCAATACGTGGTAAAAATGAGACAATGTACCATCTCTTTCAGCTGTTGAAGCAAGATAATGCCGGTAAATGTTTGAGTCTTGGGTCTGTACAATCATAATTTACTAGTCAAAAAGTAACCATCACACTTACCACATCATGAAAATTGTAAATACTTACAAGTTTCGTTGGTGATTTGCGAACAAGGTATTCGTAATACCAGTAGGGCTCACCATCAATCTGCGAAGATTGAAGAAACTGCAAATAAGCTCTGCTATGCATAAAATCTTAAAAATGAACAAGTGGTCACAATGTTTGATCTCTGGAGTATTCGTTATCATTAACAAACAAATACGTGTTAACAGATTTTCCTATTTTTACTCGGTCAGAGATACATGTTTACATTATATGCACTTAATTGACAAGATATATTTGATGTTAAATGCCGACAACAACAGCAACTAAAGCCTTTTCCAACTATGTCACGGGTTAATATGTACAAGTTTTCCATGTTTCCTTACAGCATTCATCAGATAAAGATAACCAAGAAGTAAAGGTTAGGCACGATGCTTACTTCACTAGAATGTGTATCAAGAACTGAGCTCTCAGCTAGACGCTGACTAGAGGTGACTCGCTGCAAAATATAAGTAGTAACTATCAGTTGCAAATTTTAAGGACTTTAATACAGATCACAGGCAAAGCACCTTTGTGATGCAGATAGTTGGATGTTACTCCTGTACCTAAAAAAATTAAAATCGCCCAAGGCCATGATACCTTGCATATGTAAGTGCTCAAACAATCCATTACAAATTTACTGATTATATTGATCTCAACAGCTCGAGCCATGTTGAGCGTAGTTACAGTTGATCCCAATACGTGTGTGAACTTTGTTTTCATGGCTTAACAAGTTCAAATCATAAAGTTTTAAAACAGATATGAAGCAACCACATGAGCACAAAATTCAATGAGTGATAAATGAGTGACATGTTACCAGGGCGGACTTGTCAGATAAAACTGAATCAGCGACATCTTTTGCAGTCCATGCACTCTTATCATTCGACTTTATAAGGCTTGAATTTGGAGGACCTATCTGAATTTAATACAAAAAACTGATAAAGCTTTGAATAGATACTAAAACTGCATGCATCAAGTACGAGATTGAGAAAATACCGTGACAGAGATGATGAGATTGTCAACAAAATCAACACGTTCAGACACAATGCGCAGGCGTGCATCGGCTGTGTAGAATTTACAAAACAATGTTTTAACCCAGAAAATGAAAACTACAAAGCAACAATTCAGTATCATTGTGCATAATACGAACAAGTGACAACTTCCTACTATTCTGATAATTTGAGGAATGGAGAAAGGGCTAACGTGCGCTAAATTTAGGTGGCAGTGGTAACAGGCTCGACATTGAACATAACCTCAATTCTGAAATTCTTTTTCAATATCAACTTTTGCCTTGAAAAGGAAACAACAAAACTTACGAGAAAGTGGTGCAGCTGATGAATATCGCTCCGGCTTTCGAGATTCTACCCTATACGAAAAGAGTTAGCTTCCTACACTCTAAAGATATGTTTAAAACAAATAATCAAGGAAAAATTCCTTGCAAAAAGTGAAGTTGTAAATCAATTAGTACTACAGTTCTTGTATTAAATACACTAGGACCAAATGTACTCTCATTGAGTCAAAAATTCACTGGACATAGTAAATGTAACTCCCTTATCTTGTTTATTCCTACTACTATAAATTATATAAAAATAAATTAAAAAAATGAAAGTAGCTGTTGGCATACCATTTGAAGACAAATTTTCTAGAAGGCAACTCAACAGGGTACAAATAAGAATAGGCATTCACTTCATCTATGAATGAAGCCATTTTGGGCTCTTCTTCAGCAAGACTCACTGCATCACAGGATAAGAGTTGAGTTATAGATAAACACACACACACACACCAAGTTACAGAGAAAATGTAAGAGAGAGATACCAGAAAGTGGGGTAGTTAGAGTTAGAGAAGTTAGGCCCAAGAGCATCAAATCCCTTCTAAAAATACAATTTTGAGAAGTGGGTTTTGAAGAAGGACATGAAAAGTTTCCTCTTTTATTGGATAATAATGGTGAATTGTCTTGGTTAAGGAACACCCTGTTGTTGTTTCTGAGGAACAAACATTAGGCAAAATAGTTAGAGAATGAAATGATGGAAGAAGGGTAGAGTAAGATAGTAAAGAAGAATAGAAGGGGGTTGTTTACTTACCTGAAGATAAGGTTATTAGGAGAAGGAGAAGGAAGCAAAGTGTGATTAGAGGGGAAGAAGGAGAGGGAAGGAGAGTGTAAAACCATTGCAACTCTGAGTCTCAGCTGTGTCCAATACTGTAACATTATCTCTCACTCTCACTTTCTTCGGCACTTCATAAAACTTTGACCTTCTTTACATGGCATGATAAGATTTTAGTAATAATAATGATAGAATTCTTTACGTTATTTAATTATTAATAATAAATATTTTTGTGATTAATAATAGTTAACCATCATAGATACAGATATACTATTTTGTTAACCAAAATTTGAAGTAATAATTAGATGCTAAAAATAATGTTAAATTATAAAAATAAAAATATTCCATCTTGTTTTGAAACAATGAGTGAAATCGGACCGGAGTTAAAGAATTTGTTATGTATTTCTTAAAATAAACAAGAAAACATTTATAAGAGTTTAAATTTACGTATTCATCCCTCAAAAAAAATGTACTTATTCATGATGCATGTTGCATTTGTTTATCATATATAATTAACTGTAATGTTGGAACTTTATTTTTTTTAAACCAAGACCTTACTTCTATTATTATTATCCTTTTTGCACTCTTTTAAGGTGTGTTTGGAATCGCATTTGAAGTGAAGCAAACATAAAAGCTGTGAAGGAACAGAAGGGGAGTTTTTGCCAACATGTGTTTGCCTCCTCCCACCATAGAACCAAACATACTTTTGATGGACAATTTGACCTTCATAACATGCTACTGTTTTTAGTTGGCCAAGAATTGTCATCAAGATGTCAAACTTTTATTTCGATGTGAGTTCTGAAGGGAAGATCATCACATCAATCTTCTTAGAGTAACTTTATCAATGATGGGAAAAAAAGTCTATCATATCCTTGTTATTATTGTAAGAAATACCATAAAATTATCAAAGGAAATATTTTTATTTGCGATAAAGTATGAGTTAATTTTGATCTCCTTTTGTGAAAAGTAGAGATAATATTTCTGATGCACTTGGCTCAAGCATTATTGTTGAGCAAGGAAGTTCTAATTTCTTGATTCAAATCTTCATATTTAGCTTTTCTAAATTTGCCTCATTCAAAAAACATGAAAATGTGCTTGACAAAGGATATTATAGTTGTCATTAACTTCATCAAGTATTTTTTTTATGATAATATTCTTTTTTATTACAGAGGAAACAAAGAACCAAAAGAAAAGAAAAATTAGGTGCGTAAGTGCATCATGCCCATTGCATCAAATAACAGAAGAGAGGAACAATCCTTGCGAGTTGAGTTCCAAGTTGAAGAGGCGGAGCTCATAGCTCGCAACTTAGCAAGAAAGTTTGCAACGCTGTTAGTTTTTCTGAGATTATGTCAAACCTAAGCTATCCAACCCAATGATAAAAGTTTTCTAATGTCATGAATCACGATAGTAAAGATATGAGACCATTGGAACCGATGGTGGTCAACGATCCGCACAACTTTTATAGAGTCAAAGACGCATCTTAAATCACTAATTAATTCAAAGACACATTTTTCTTTTAATGTTAATAATAATCTCGCGTTGAAAAAGCTAAATTCCAAAACCTAATAATGTCCATTAACAACATACATGTCATAAATTAACAACATTATCTTATTAACAACTAAAACAGATAACATCATTTACTAAAATATGATCAGGTTCTCTTGATCGATTCAAGACCATTTTGTCGATCGAAGAAGTTTTTCTTTACCCGATGTTCTACATGTTGCTTCAGGAGGTACTCACGTTTGGCATATACCCACTCGGACGAAGATATTTGAAGATGATTCCATGCTCCAATTCGATTGCGGAACTTTAGGAAGTTTTCGTATTAAAAAAATCTAAAAAAAAATCAATTATCATGAATTTGTCCATTAAAAAAATAGTCAATTCACATACTAATACGTGATGCGAATAGTTGTAATTAATTATTAGCAGGGGGGGTCAGTTTTGATTTGCCACCAACTCTCTTTGCTTACTTTACTTACTTACTTACGTGACACAGACACAGAGAAACAAAACCATTCTTCATTTCATTCACTTCTCTCTCTCTCTCTCTATTCTTTTTCTTCTTCCTCAATTATTTTTAGGGTTTCTCTTTCGCTTTCGCTTTAGCTTTCGCACTCTCTCACTCACTCTCCTGGTTCGTTCCCTTTCTCATTCCCCCCTTCTTTTTTCCTTCTAATATTTTCAATTATCATCATTATTCTCAACACGTGTATGAATCATTTTCCAATAATCATTTTCGCGATCTCTTTGATCGGTAATGCTTGCGTTCTTGATAAAGAAAGCGAATTTAAGAAATAAAAAACCTAATTTCATTAGTTTGTTATTGATCTGATTCTTATTTTTATTTTAATTTATTGTTTCACTGCGTGATTGCTTTTGTTTCTTAGCGTGATTCATGTTGCTGTGACTCTTTGTGATTTTAATTTAGGTTTTAAGATTCAGTTGGCAAATCTATTTCATTTATTGATTGAAATTTTGTAACTTGTTAGACTAATTTCTCTTTACTGTTGTTGTTGTTGTTGTTGTTGTTGTTGTTGTTGTTGTTGTGTATTTGATAAAGAAGATCAAGAAGAGTGTTTTTTGGACCCGAATCGATTCCAAGAAGAGCCTGGAAAAATGTCTTCTTTGAATCCGTATGCTGCTTCCTATGTTCCCATCTCGAGAAGGGGACCGGCTGGTGTAACAGGAAATGGTTCTGAGAATAATGACGATGATGGAAAGACTGTCTCTGCTGATGCTTCTGTTTCTCATATGGTGCCTGATGATTTTCAGATCAAGAACCAGCCTGTGTTCGATTCTTACGGTTCCTCATCGCCGCAGCAGCAGAATGTGATGGATAACAACCTGTTTTCGGATGTAGATCATGACTTGGATATCGAGTTTCTTAGAGTGTCGTTTCCCGGTATGTCGGAACAGTCCCTTAGAGATGTCTACAATGTCAACTGGGGTGACCTGGATGCTGCTATTGACATGCTGACCCATCTTGAGGTATAATGTTTTTACCTCTTAGTTTTAGGGCTTTCAATTTGTTCATCCATTGAGACTGAAATTGTTGAAGTGATCTTAAAGTGATGTTTTTGTCTATACGTGTTTTTGAATGTTGAATAATTGGATATGGTATTTTCATGATATTGATAGGGAATTTGTGAGATTTTATCAACTTGAATATATTTATACGACAACAACTAAGCCTTGTTCCCGCTATGTGGGGTCAGGCTACGTGGATCAAATGACGTCATAATGATCTCGTAAACCATGTCCAACTTGAATATTTTTATACAGGAAAAAATAATTGGTAGTGTGTCCTTCCTTTTCCCGTTTCAACTGTTTTTAACCTTGAAGATTGTTATCTTCTGATAGCATTGCATATGCAATGTTTTCTGTCTTAAGGCTGTCAAACGTTTAATTTTGAGAATACTATTTATCACCAAGTGATTTGAGATTGACAACGGCAAAGTTTTAATTTTGGAATTCTAGTTTTCCTTATAAATTTTGATTGATCTCTTTTCATATTTCTTATCATGGTTCATTTGTTTTAGTGGTTAAGTCTTCTTTTCTTGGACGTACTTTGTTGCTCTGCTTTATGAGTCTACCCTTTTCCCTTTGTTTGGTATGCTTTCACAACTTAATGTATCTTTTGCCCTTTCCCTTTCTTTCTCTTGTTTATGTTTTTGTTTTAGGGGATATGAATGTTGAACGATTTGCATATTGCTGGATGGAACCTGATATAAAGGATGATTTGTTTTAAACAACTATACTGTTGTTCTCGCTTCTCTGCTATGTAGGCTTATAATAATGGGAGTTAAATGTTAAGAGCAGTCTCTTAAAGTTCCCTTACATATTGATGTTAGGTCCATCTGTTTGCAGATATAATGAATTGGTAAAATTATCATACATTAGTCAATTTGCCTAACATTAAGCTCAGGGATGAATTCTTTTAGTAGTCATATCCATGTGTCATCTGAGTTAATGTCACTTAGCATATGTTCAGTAAACCATTGTGTTGCTTTTTTATGTTATATATTTATTGACTGGCCTTTTTTTTTTTTTTTTTTTTTGTTGCAGCTTGAAGATGGTGTTGAGTCTTCTGGAAGTCTTCCAGAGACACTGGATATTGGTGATGTTTCAGAATCCGTGTTATCAGCTGATTCAGCTTCATTGAAACTGAAGAGTGTAGCAGCAGCTGAAGCAAGTACTTCAACCGATCCCTCTGCACCAAGCAAATTATCATGAATGAATATGTAACTCACATTGGAGGGTTGGTGTAAAAATAGGGGAATATTACCTACCTACATGGGAAATGCTTCACATACATGGTTCGGTTTAGTAGTTTGTATAGTTTTCAGTTGCACCCTGTTTTGCTTATGGTCTGCGAGTCAGTGACGTTTTGTTTTGATGGCTTATTCTAGCAGTGTGCAATCGTACAGCTTTTAGTTGTAGCCAAAAAAGGGTAAAAGGAAAAAATACAGTATATTAGAAAATATCCAAATGAGGTGATTTTTGCTTGGGATTAGTTTCTGGTTTTTGACTACATACATTTGTGTACTATTGTGAGGTTCTTTGTTGGTTTTACAATAGATACAGTGATTTTATGCAACTTTTCATTCCTCTTTGGTGCAATGTCAAAGATTGAGTCAACATAGTTGTATTTTCATACCTTCTTGATGTTTGTGTGGGGACCGAAAAGGACATACTCAAACCCCCTAAAGCAAAGTATTATTATTATTACTACTTATTACTTATTACCAGGTTTTAATTAAAAGTAAATAAAACAGAAAACAGTAAAACTAATTATGATATTTTAAAATAAAAATAAAAATGTATTAGTTGAAAATGAAGTTATTCTATTTGTTTTTTATTATAAGTCATTTTTACCTAATTCATGCAAATTAATACAAATAATTATTTTTTAAAAAAATTTATCAAAAAATATGTTTATATTTCAAAGTTATTTTTATTTAAAACTTTAAAGCTTTATTTATCTCTCTTTCTCTGTTATAATTATTATCATGTCACTCCTATGAAATTACGAGGAGTGTATTTGGTATAACTTTTTTAATATTACTAGATATTTTAAAGTGTCTTATAATAAGAGATTTTTTTTTTTTTTAAATGATGACTTATAAGAAGGGATGGTGGAAGTAATTAGTAAGAAAAAAAACCCAACACCCTCAATCTTGCAAACAAATTCTTTAATTTCTCTTTTAGGTCGTGTGCAATATTGCATGCAACATTTTGTGTAACTCTCACTTAAACTCATAATCATGGACAATAATGATAGTAGAATTACAAATTGAATATCAGATGCATTTGTGAAACGTGTTAATGTTAGGATAGCTAAAAAATTTGTTTTTTTTAGGAAACTTTTTCTGTATTACAATTATTTGAACGAGGTGTGAGTGAATCTTAAGCCATCTATTATGAAATAGTGATAACAAATGTATATTTGAACATTCATAAGAAAATATAGTTTTTTTTTATCTTTCTTAAAAAATTAGGATTTGAATTTTTTTTATTATTTCTAAGAAACTTCACAAGTGCTTTAACAAAACCAATATTTAATATAAACATCGGAGACAAGATTTATTCATATGTTAGGAATAATATTATCAATTTTTAAAGCTGCTTTGTACCATGATTGGTCTTGTTCACAAAACCAGAGAAACAAAAAGAATGATATGATGGATAGTATGATAGAAGAAGTATGCAGTTTGGGATTATATATTTTATTGGACCAGACATACATGCATCATGCATGTGAATGTGGTAACAACATGTTTGAGTAAAATTCCGCAAGACGCGCCAAGGCAAAATAACTAAATATATGTTTCCCGTAACTCTCGCTTATTATCATTTTCTATCATCCATCTTTTGTCCTTTTAGTTAGTTTCAACGTCTTGTTCTTAATTGGTATTATTCAAAACAAAATAAAATAAAATAAAAAATTTCAATTATGCACTTGAAAGCCATAGAGAAAAAATATGTGTTTCAATTCTGAGCTATATATTGTTTGTCATTTGATTTAAGTAAATCTTTTTGGCTCTATTGATCGTGAAGTTTTCAAGTTTCATGTCACTTTTTAATCTTCAAATGTCCCACCCCTAGAGGAGGAGGAAGTTATTGACTTGGCAGGAAGAGTAGTTGATTTCATAATGAAAAAGAGGCTATAATTTTGAAGATTGAGATATTTGTGGGGAAAAAAAAAGAAGAGAAGATATAAAAGATGGGAATTGATTATTACAATGTATTGAAGGTGGAAAGAAATGCAACAGATGATGATTTGAAGAAAGCATATAGAAAGTTGGTCATGAAATGGCATCCTGACAAGAACCCCAACAATAAAAAAGAAGCTGAAGCCAATTTCAAGGAAATCTCTGAGGCCTACGAGGTTATAATTCCTTCATCTCTCTCTATCTATCTACATATATATATATATATATATATATGTATGTATGTATGTATGTATGTATGTATGTATGTATGTATGTAACATGTGAAATGATTTATACTTCATCTCTTGCTTCTAATTAATGCATACACATGGATAAGGCAAATTGGTCATTTTATTATATCCATGTTGTAAAAATGAAACGGCAAAAAATAATGAAATTTGAGGGGGGCTTTGATGGATGTTACGTGTGGATTCTGAGTCAAAAAGTATGATGATAAATTGAATGTGAGAGAAGAAATTTATGTTAGTGGTTTGTCATGCAATTCAGCTCTATTATATGTGGGATTATATTTGTTTCCCTAAAGCAATGGTGCTTGTGATATGAAACATAGTGAGTATAATGTTGGACTATAATCCAAATATAGTGTACTTGTTTGATGCAAGTTTTTCCACTAACCATAGGTATATTATCTACAATTGAATATTTTAATGCATACTAGCAAGTTTGAGATGTAATAATGAGTCAAGCTTTGGAGAAAAATTGAGATTTCTTTTTTGTTGTTGTTGTGAATTCTCAGGTATTAAGTGATCCTCAGAAAAGGGCAGTGTATGATCAGTATGGAGAGGAAGGGTTGAAAGATAGGCCACCACCAGGTCATGAACCAAGTGGCTTTAATCCAAGAAATGCAGAAGATATTTTTGCAGAATTCTTTGGAAATAGCCCTTTTGGATTTGGATCATCAGGGCCAGGCAGGTCAATGAGGTTTCAATCTGATGGAGGAGGAGGAGGAACATTTGGTGGATTTGGTGCAACTGAAAATCTTTTTAGAACATATAGTGAACGGCCTATGCCGAAGAAGCCACCACCTGCTGAGAGCAAATTGCCTTGCAGTTTGGAAGAGTTGTACTCTGGATCTATGAGGAAAATGAAGATTTCAAGGACTGTCATGGATGCCAATGGGTTAGTATAATTTTCATTTTTTACCTCTACTTTCCCTTCTTTATGTTCTATTTGTTCCTACTTTCCCTTAGGGATGCAAAACAGTTTCTAGTGATAGCAATCTCTATTTCCCCTTCTTTACACTTTTTTTTAACACTACTTAATATTATTCATTATCAAAAGACTTTTACTTTGGAAAGAACAAATGGCAGACTATAAATGATATAGATTTAAGGTGTGAAAAGAAATGGTAAATTAAACTTTTTGCTTCCAATAACTAGAATAACCACATATCACTCACATCTCTACAATTTCTATTATCTGAATACACATCTTATCCTACCTTGTCTTCTGTATCACTTGTAATTCTAGTGATCTATGCAAAAGCAGAATTTTTCCCATTAAATAATCTAACAATTTACACAGATTCTTATGGCTATGAACCGACTTTGATTTATTCATAGAGCTATAATAAGGAATCAAGTCATTGCCCTCATTCTCATTATCCTTGTTGTAACTTGTAATGTCACAAAAATATAATGTTTCTTGCACATTATATGATGTCTTACATTGGTAGAGGTAGGTAGTTAACTTTTTGACCTACACACCTTTTTCTTTTTCCTTCTACTTTATTACTATTGATCATTACTCGTTATTGAACGATGAAAAAGTTTAGTGTGAAATGATGTATGTGTAAATGAATTTGTGAATGTGTGTCTAGCATTACTCATCACGAAAATGATTCATTGGAGGATAAACATTGTTAATTCTTCTAACTTGCCTATATTTATGATGGTTAAAAAAAAATGCAGAAGGCCAATTCCAGAAACAGAAATATTAACAATTGAAGTAAAGCCAGGTTGGAAGAAAGGTACAAAGATAACATTCCCTGATAAAGGGAACCAACAACCAAATCAACTACCAGCAGACCTTGTATTTGTGATTGATGAGAAGCCTCATGATTTCTTCAAGAGAGATGGGAATGACCTCATTGTGAGTCAAAGGGTTTCACTAGCTGAGGCTATTGCTGGAACCACAGTAAATATCACAACACTTGATAAACGTACTTTAACTATTCCGGTGACTAATATTGTGAGCCCTGGCTATGAGCTTGTTGTTGCAAAAGAAGGGATGCCAATAACTAAGGAACGTGGTCATAGGGGTGACTTGAGGGTCAAGTTTGAGGTGAAGTTCCCTACAAGATTGACACCAGAGCAAAGATCAGGACTTAAAAGAGCATTGGGAGGTTGAGGCAGGATCATATTTTCATATATATAGATATATATAGACACACACACACATAGATTCCACTCAATTACTCAATCGAACATGAAAATTCTTAGTTTTCTTTTTTAATGTATCAGTTATGTGTCTTTCCCAATTGCATGTATTTTTTGGTGTAATATGTGGCCTTCTTATATTGTATTGATTGCAAAAAAGTGTATAATATACCAGAGCTACTAAGTTGTACATAGGAGTTGGAAGAAAAATAACATCAATGAACTTCCTATATAATTCAGTTTTTTTGGGTTTTCAGGGACAATTTTGGGTTAATTTTATATTTTTCATCATTGAGATGTCCATTACTGAAAACAAGACACTTTCGAGATGAAAAAATCATCGAAATGAAAATAACCTCTCTAAAAAAATTCCTATACACAGCAAAATTCAAACCCCAAAATCTTGCTATTGTAACTATGTTGGAATTCGTTGATTCTTTGGGTTGAAATTTAAGTTAACATCTTATATACTTTGATGATTCTTTAATTTGAAATTTAAGTTATTGGAACGACACATTAAGATAAATGGAAGCCTCAAACCTATTATTAATCTCGCAATGCCAATACTTTTGTATCATCTCTGATAAGATTATTCTTGCACATCATTTATTTTATGCTGTTAGTGAAAACAATTCCTTACTTCAGAATTATGCGTGACAGATATAATAGAACAACTTTAATCCAAGTCCTTTTTTAAATTTTTCACTTAAACTCTGTTTTAACTTTCATCCAAGTCCTTCTTTAATTTTAAATTTTTCACTTAAAATTATCCATTAGCAGCAGAAGAGGAAAAAAAATAAAAATAGAAAAAGGAAATTCTCAAAACTTTCATGACAACTTGCAATAGCAAATATACAGAGCATAATATGAACCATACACGGATCTACCATAGTGATGATAATTTAACTGATTATTTTTTCGTAGTTACGTGTAAGATATATATAAGTATATGCATATCCACATATCATGGCACGTGTATGTATTAAAGAGACTCTGTAGTATACACTTTAGGCTATAGCCGTAGGGTCTACAGAGTCAGTTACAGTGACGTTGCTTTGCATATAAAGAGAGCCAATGTGACCAAAGTACAATGGATTATCATGCAATTTACCAGGAACAAGAGAAACCAAGATGCTTTGTCCAAAATATATTATTCACCCCGGAAAACCTACTGTTTTTTGCAAACTAAAACAGGAAAAAAAAACAGTTTTTCTTTTGTTCTACTGGTTATTGAACTACAGAAAGAACTAAACAGCTTAACACGTTTATAAACGGCTACAAAAAGTGAAAAACATTTGAGACTAAAGTCTATATCAAAGAAACTAAAATCCCCTACTTCTAGTAACATTATGAGGCCAGGTAGTGCCTTGTCCTTGAGCAGGTGGTACTCCATAGGGCTGCCCCACGTTAGGAGGACCCCAGTGAGGACCAAGATTTCGTTGGCCATGCGTAGCATTCATAGGGGGTTGTAGTAGATATTGTGTTGGCATAATTAGCTGCTGATTTGGACTTGGAAATGATTGATTCAGTATCTGAGGTCTAACATGAAAGTTGTGCATTGTCTGTTGAGTAGGAATCTGATTCTGGGAATTATGAGGCCGCCATTCAGGTATATCATCATCATCATCATTCCAGGGTTGAATTGTGCCCCCAAATTTATCCTGCCAGTTAACTGAAGATGATACATTTGCTTTGTTTTGCCCTTGCCCATATTTGTGTACAAGCTCCCTCATTTGTTCAGCAGGGCGTGATAGGGGTGCTTGGTTAACCGAGTGAAATGGTACCATACTTGGTGGTACCAAGGGTTTTTGGACCATGTGCGACGGATTTGAACTACCGGAGAAATTGAACTCCGGCAAGTCATCCTCGACTCGGCCAACTGGTGGCCCGAATCCAGGAGGAACATCGTCGTCGTCCTCATCATCATCACGTGAGGGTCCAGTTTCAACAAGCTTAGGGCCTGCAGAGGAAACCGGTTTCTGTGTGGGATTGGAATTTACATTTGTGTCTTGCTGTCTCCTAGAGAAGTATTGTCTTTTAGAGCTATTTTTGTGGTGTGAAGAAGTGGTGGGTGATACAGACGTAGTAGTTAAATTAGTTTTTCTCCATACAATAACGCCAATTAGACCATTATCAATAGAATTAACTGCCTCAATTTGTTCCTTTGGAAGTACGTTGCTGAGCATTTCAACTGTTTTCTTATGAGGTGGGCAAAAGTAAAGTTCAACTCCATTCACAGGCTCAGCAAATCCTACTCTCTCGTCCATAATGTATGACTCAGCAACCTGTATGCAAAAATATATCTAATATATATCAAAAACAATCCTCAACTCAAAAGTAGAGATGAGAACCAATCTAATAAATATGATTATCATTACCTCACGGAGAGTTGATTGCTCTCTGTCAGGGGACGACCCTTTGGAGACAAAATGCAAAACCTGGAAATACAGGGAAACGTTATTATTATATAGAACCCAAAAAGAAGCTAACGTGAGAGTTCTATAAGTTGACACAGAATTGAAGACGTAATATTCAACATCAATCAGCCAAAGGCTTCATAATAATACAAGCGGCATATTCAATCCAGTTAACTCATCTATATCAAATGTTGCTGCATTTTAATAGTCCTATGCATCTCAACGAAACAAACCCAAATGTGTCAGTTTATCACCGTAAAATGAGAAAAATCTGGGAAGGAGTTCAAACACAACCTTTAATGTAAACTCATTCCTCAATTTTCACCGATTTATATATAAAGTTAGACAATCAATCGCTGTAAATTTTGCAATATCAACCAACCATAAATCATTTCAAGTGTCCTTCAAATGGTCATTGGAATTAATAATGTAGAATTGCACGAGAAGTTAATAGTGTAGAAATAACACAAACTTTCCCTGAAATTTGATTTAAAAACTCTTTTATCTTTCTCATTCCAAAAATTACACCAACTCCCTTTAAAGATTATAGTATCATTCCACTAACCTGCCCGAAAGGATATTAATATAACACTAAGACAAATTTCAGTGTAATTTACCAAGTATATTTATATATAATTTAACTTCAAACTTTCGTAGAATGAAGACAAAGGCCAAAGAATGTGAAGTTTTGTTTTTATTGAAAATCACCAGATCTCATAATATCTTTACCAAAAACAATTAAGTTTCTATATAAATTTTAACTGAGTTTTTTTTTTTTTAAACAATCCACACAATCCAAATATTCAATTTTGTCTTACCTAACACTACAGTTTCATTATTTCATAACTTTTTGATCCAAAAATATCCCATCCTCTTCTCTCTTGATATATTCTTATTCTTGTATAAAAATAAATAAACACCCCATCCTGCCCTTAAAAACTAAGGGTCATTTGTCGTACACAACCACCAACACTCCACCACATCCTTTATCTCATCAACAAAGGACAAGAAGAAAACAAATTGCATAACCTGCAATAATTCTTTTGTATATTCCTTTCTGCAAGGATAGTGACATAAAAAGACAATTTACAAGTTAGCACAACAAAAAGAGCTTGGTATACCATGATAGCACGACTTCTTGACAGCCGGAGCTCTTGCAGAAATTTCTCAAATGCATCAAGTCGAACCCTTCCCTTAATCTCAACAAGCCCGGGCCAATCTTTTGCAGAAGTTTTCTCACCACTTCACAGAGAATAAATATAATATCAGCAGAAAAGAATGCTCAAGTACAAAACATTGATTAAAAACAAAAAAAGAGTGAGGAAAAAGAAAATACGGTTGGACTGTTTTCAAGACAACAAAAGAGAAAAAAATCTCTAAAGACAATATCCACCCCTTTCAGCACAACTAAAAAAAACAATTCTGAAGAGCCACACATGCTGGACTGTTTGCAAAGACACAACTAATCAAAAAGCACTAAAAACATGAAATAAAATAATAAATCTACTCTGAAATTAACATGCCTACTTAGCACTAATCAGAGAAGAAACAGTTACGAAGGGAAATGGCAACAATATTAAATACAATAATTGTCTTATGGTCAACACTTATCAAATATTATTGAAACAAGCAACATCAAAGCAACTAAAATAGAATCACCACTACTTTAAGAGTACTGCACATGTGGAAAAAAATGATATTAACTAGACAAAAGCTCAACAACCAGACAAAAAAGAAAAAAACCCTGCCATAAACAGGCAACACATCCCAACCAACAAAAACTCAATTGAGAAGCTCTACAGACAAAAGAAGTTGTTCAGTCAAATAATCACATCCAAAGGTTAACACGCACAAAATGCCGCAGCCCTCTCCACTACAACAAGCAAAATATATCAATGGATTAATAACTTGCATAATACTATTGCTATTTCACCCTTTTTTTAACATAAGTTTAAAAAAAAAAATAAAAAAATCTTCATATGCTGGGTGAAAAGAATGTCTTGATATGAATGAGAAAATATTCAGTGCATGATTCTTGCTATAACATAAGGTAGAAAAGAAAATGGAGAAATAAAACAATCAAAAACCATATAAATACATGCACAAAAATTCACTGCAAAGTAGCAATCTATAGTGAAGATGTACAGAAAGAATTAGTAGATACCTTTTAAAGATGCTTATGACTGAGTAATTTGAATTCACTTGAAGCATTCCCTCCCAGAAACATTCACCCATAATGGGAACAGTAGTTTTCGAATATGCATTACTGCCTCTCAACTCAGCATCACCAGAAGCAGACTTTATCTCATCAGTTGACCTTTCCTTGGTATCACCATTGGTTGGCTTCATGTCAACTTGACTCACACTACCTTTTGCATCAGAAGAAATGGCCCCGGATTCTGCATTAACCCTTTTCTCCTTTTCAGCATCTGGATTTACACATGTGCTCTGAAGCTTCTCATTCTCAGACTTATTAGAGATGACATCAAGTTGCTCAGTTGGAGTTAAATCAGAAGATTTTGATTTAGATCCGACGTCAGAATCACTCTTGTCTGAAATAGGTGTGACTTTTCCAGGCTCCCCTGGTAAATTTTCAAACGGTGGCTCAGAATCAAGGGATTCCATAAATTCATCAAGAGAGACAATTGGTGGAAGAAAGTCAGGGTCCTTCAATGCATCATCTGTCATAAGCCCTTGCATTGGATCAGAACCATCATTGGGTGAAATGGTAATGGAAAATGGATTATCCTTCTTTAAATTGCTCTTCTCACCATCAGTGCTCATATTGCCTTTGACCACGTCAGGTTTAGGAGGAGGAGAAGATGCTTCCGCGTCCTTTTTAGTTCGGTTCCGAGCAACTGAAGCTGTGGCACCGGAAACCTCCTCCAATGGAACATTGTCTTCATGATCAACTTCCACTTGAAATTCACCTTTATGTGTTTTCTTGACCAAACGTCTAATATCAACATCTGAATCAGGTAAAACCACCATTTTCTCATGCTCCTCAGCCTTGGCTATCCGCCACTGAGAAAGCTCCTTTGAAGCAAGCTCCTCTGCAGTCATGGAACATAACTGATCTGGAGGAATTTCACCTGACATAACCCTTTCTCTTAGTTCAGGATTATTGCGGTCTTTCAAATTGAATAAAAGAGACCTCCCTTTCTCTTTGTACTTCTTATTCACACCTCCAAACAATTTGAAGAGTTCTTCTTCTATCCTTGAAGCTACGAGTTCAGGTAAAAGGACAGCCTCCTCCATGCAACCTCCACTTATTTCCTCAGGTTCTGACCTCTGCTCTATAATAGTTTGGCATTCCCTTGGGTCCTCCATGTCCACCATATCAGATATTACCCAAGAAAGACCATTTCCCTGCAAAAAGTCATCTTTCACAAAGAAACTGTCACTGAAAGGAACATCATCAGTAGTCAAAGTGTAACTTGACTGGAAGTCTGGCACAGAGCTCAGTATATTTTCATTATTAGATACATCTGTGGATCCCACTTCGTAGTCCTTGCATTTTTCAGAAAAATCTTCATTAGAGGTTGTAATCTTTCCTTGCTCTCCTGTCACATGATCAACTGAATCAGCTGCAGTCGAAGAGGAATGAACAGATTGAGAAACTTCCTGTTTTTGCTCCGAAGCAGTATCGATGGAAGCGGATGCCGACCCAGTGCCCGGAGAGCTGTTCTTTAATTTATCCTCAGCGCCAGAGGCATCACCCAGCGTATTATTGCTGGGTTTATCTTGCTGGGAAACCAAGGCCAGAGCAGTAGCTAATGACTCCCTCATCTTGGACCTGACACTTTCAGATGACTCGGTTTGAGCCTTGGAGGTTTGCTTAATCTGCGCATTTTGACTCTTAGGATTCATCGACCGAGGTGTACTGGGTTTACCGGAAGTGGGTTCCGTCTGCGTTTTTCTCTTACCAGATGCTGCTGAATTCTGTGACCTGGAGGCATTGGACATGGATTGCATCTGCGGAGAACCTTTATTTGATGCGTTAGATCCTTGCTGCAACCAAGGTCTATGATCCAAATTTGCAGCCCGTTTGGTAGAAGCCACAGAGCCACCGGATGAAAATTCCATTGGTGCCTTCCGCTTGGGAGTGGTCGACAGTTGCTGTGGCCCCATATCATTCGGCATCGTCCCCATTTGCATAGATTGTTTCTGCGGCAAAAAAAGATGAGTCATTCCCAGACTACTCATACGCGCTTGCCCGCTCTGCAAAGTTGGTAATCCTTGAGACCCGGGTTCACCAGGCATCGCTCTCAACATCCCACCATTATCATTAGAGGCTGCCTGTTGCTGTGATATGGGAACATTGGAAACAGCATCTAGAAGTCCCATATCCATCTGCATGCTTGGTATCGGCTCGGAAACTAGATTGTTGGACATTCTACACTGGTTAAATTAAAACCATAAATATGCAACGAGACCCTGAGATGATAACCTCAAATTTAACCTGAAAACAGTTCATAAATCAATACAAGAATAACCTCAATTAACCATGATGACATTTATTTAAAAAAAAAAAAAGGAAAAATTTCAAGGGAAAATCAAAAATTGAAAAAAGAATTTAACCTATCATTGTGAAAAGAACTCCAATCTTACTAAGAGCAAAAATTATAACCTTATATCATTCATTCAAATAATGCAATAAAACAATTTAAAAAAAAATAGACGAAAGTAAACAATAATTATGCAGTAACAATGATATATACGTATAAAATATATTTTCATAATCAGATGACGAAAAAATAAAAACACTTGTCACTAGACTCAACAACAAGTTTGAAAGGTATCATGAATTCAATATAACAAAGATCTAATACGAGAGAGTTCACTGAAAATTGAAATTAAAAAATTGAGTGAATGAAATTAAATGAATGACAAGGAAAAAGCAAAACTGAGGGAGTAATTAGTATTATTATGAGAAGCAATGAAAGTAATCGAAAAAATAAAATAATAGGAGGAGGAGTTACCTTAGGTGGTGGTGGTGATGAATCGAAGGATGAAGTGAGAAAAAGGGAAAATGGGAATTAGAAGAAGAAGAAGAAGAAGAAGAAGGGAGGGAGGGAGATTGTGAGGGCGGCGCTGAAAGCAGAGTGGTGCTGCATAAATATATATATAAGAATAAGAATGAATAATCAGTGCAAACCCTAACTAAGCTTGTTTTAGAAGAGGAAGAAGGAGAAGAAAACGATAACGAACGATTGCGGAATGAAAAAAATAAAGTAAAAAATAAAATAAAATAAAATAGGGCTCACGTTCTTGATTCTTCTAATGTTTATCCTTAAATCCTTAAACGCACCGTTTCTCTCCTTTCCTCTTTTTTTATTTTAATTTTTTATGAAAAAACAAAAGTATATAAGTCAGTCTAGGGATGACAATTTCATACCGTGAACGGAGATCTCCGCGGGGACTGTCCCGTTTGGGGCCCCACGAGCCGGGATTTTTCCCATAAGGAACGGGGATGAGGGAGAAATTCTCCCCGGTATAATTTCGGGGCGGGGAATGAGATTTGTTCCCCCGTCCCGAACATTTACACATATGTCTTTATAAATTTATTTGTATATAGATTTAATATTAGGTGTTTTTGTAATTTCAAATCTATTATAATGATAATAATAATAATTTTAAAAAATACATTAGATTGCTGAATTAAAAAGTTAGAATAGCAAATTAGAAATTCACAAATCAGATGCCCTATATATTATTCTACTTTTTCTCATTCTTCTTCGTTCTATACTTTCTCGACTCCCTTCTTCTCTCTTCTACTATTTTACAGACCACAGCTCTACGAATTTAAAGTAACAATGTGCCTAATGAAAACCTCAACCACATTGTTGAAAGCAAAAATCAACTATGAATTTAAAGTTTTTTTTATTGAAATATTATTTCAGTTTGTAATTTTGCTTTAATCTCAATTTTGATGACACTTTTGGATTCCTTAAATGTTTTGTGTATGTGGATGACAAAGCTATCATTTAATACCTTTGTCTAGTTTTATCATATTTTTTATTGAATTTTAATGATTATTTTTTCTACGGTGTACAGGTTTAAAAATTTTATTCAGCAGGGTTAATTTTTTATCCATTCAAATTAAAGCTATGAAACTTTTTAAATATTTTGCATATGTTTAGGTTGGGGATCCGTGGGGTGGTCGGGAATGGGGATGGGGAACCATCTTTCCCCAAGATGGGGTTTGGGGATGGGGAGGAAATGAAATCCGAGAATGGGGAATGAAAAAGTACTCCCCGTCTATTCCCCACCCCGTTGTCATCCCTAGGTCAGTCACAGCCCAACAGAGTCGTCTATCTATCCATCTATCTACGAATCTATATGATATTATTAGATTTGTTTAACCTCGGCCCTAATAAGAAGTGAAAAAGTAGGAAAAAAAGTCTTGAAAAACTAACCTACCAACTTTTAAAGTATTAAACATTTATTATTTCAACACAAAGATACTTTTTTTAACCTCTTATCTTCAGCCCTAATAGCTGAGGTTAAGAAAATCCTTATTATTATTATTATTATTATTATTATTATTATTATTATTATGTTTATTTATGGTTTTAGTCCTTGAAAGTTGAGAGTATTTTGACTTTAGTCCCTGTAAGTTTTTTTGACCTTGACTCATCCTTAATTGTTTTGAAATTTTGGTTTTAGTCCGAGTCGGTAGGAAAAATCGGTTAACTCCTTATGTGACTAACGGAACGCTAGATCAGCATAATGTAAGCAAATACTGCATATCATCGGATGGATGATGTGGATGATCCAAACCCATATAAGCAAAAGGGTCAAAGCCTAATCCAAATGTGTTTGTGGTTTGGACTTTGGCCCTTTTAATTTGTTGCTGCGATCCAGATGATCGACGTCATCATACTGGTGACATGCAGTACATACTGCATATTATCGGTATGATGGTGTGGATGATCCAAACCCGTAGAAGCAAAAGGGTCAAAGCCTAATCCAAATGTGTTTGTGGTTTGGACTTTGACCCTTTTAATTTGTTGTTGCGATCCAGATGATCGACGTCATCATACTGGTGACATGCAGTACTTGCACACGTGTATGCTGATGTATTGTTTCGTAACTCATATTAACGGTCAACAAATTTTTCCTAACGGCATGGACTAAAACCAAATTTTCAAAACAATTAAGGATGAGTCAAGGTCAAAAAAACTTATAGGGACCAAAACCAAAATAGCCCCAACTTTCAGAGACTAAAGACATAAATAAGACTTCTTCTTCTTCTTCTTACTATTATTATTATTATTATTATTATTAGGCAAATGGTAACAAGTGTCCAAACGCACTTGATAAGCAATTAAAAGAAGATAAAAACTGTTGAAAAATGCATTTTTTGAGATTTTCAAGAGAAAAATAAATGCAAACTTATGATTGTTTTTCTTATTAAAGTAACCTTAACAAGTGCCCTAGTTAGCAAAACCCTTATTATTATTATTATTATTATTATTATTATTATTATTCCCTCTGGTCCTATTTATAGGGCATACTTATCCATATCACATGGACCAAGGAATGTAGTTAAGTTTATTGAAACTTTAAAAAAATACATTAACATTACTATTTTACCTTCTTATCTTGTATTGGGAATTTTATAATGTATTATTTCGTATTAATGGATAAAAGGCAAATAAGAGAAAATAACAATAAATGTTTCCTAAAAAATGCAAAATGTCTTATAAATAGGACCAAAGAATTCTTCTAGAATATGCTCTATAAATAAGACCGGATGAAGTATTTATTACCAACGTCACATTCTATTATGGTGATTTTGTGTAAATAATTATGTTTTTTAATTTATATTATTTTATTTATTTTGTCTCAATCATATAAATTATTTGTCAATCTGTTTTTCTATGTTTTTTTTTTTAAAAAATATCATCAATTTAGAAATAAAATAAAGCTCTTAAAAAAGGGAAAACCAAAATAAAAGAGAGAAAGCGCATAGTAAGAGATGAAAAACCAAGATGAAAGGTGTTTACGATCGCAAGTTTTACTTTTCCACCATCCCAAACAAGAAGAGTGAAATAAATGAAAAATGAAAGAGCAAAATAATTTTGACGCAGTTTTATATTTTGTGTGAGCACTATCTCTTTTCTCATAGCCTCTCAAACTAAACGTTAGTTAGAAAAAACGATAACTTTATGTTTTTATCATTCTACTTCTTTGTTGTCTATGCATAAGTTACACGTTTTAAAATTGTAATTTTTTGCTTTTTTGATGGATATAGGTGGAAGGGACTAATTTATTTCAACCACCACAGCCACCATTCAGATTTAAAAAAAAAATATATTATTTTTTTTTGCAGTAATACACTTACTATTATTATTATTATTATTATTATTATTTTTAAGGTCTTTCTATCCTATGCACCCGGTGCATTGGACAATGAAGTTTAAAAAATGTAAATCTTTATCCAAAAAAGATATATATACTTAATAATTAAAATATAATTATTTAATTCTTCAAAAAAAAATTACTTTTTATGTATTATTATCTTATGCATGAGAAGGATAGGTCAGAAAAGATATTATATTATGATATTTGATTGAAATATATTTATTGTTAATAATACTCATTCCAATCTTATTTGTACTACCTTTTTGGAAAAATTATGTCCACCAAGAAAATGAGTTTGTTAGTGACATTAGAAATGTATTAATATACTTCCAAAATTACTCCTATAATTATTATTGGGATTCTATAAATTGTTGGCTTAATATAAGGGTGTTTTTGAAAAGAATTAATCAAATGTCATTGAAAATTAAAAAAATGTCTGACGAACATAACCTTTTTTTAAAGGGTCTCATATATAGAACCGGTGTATTATTTATGAAATTACTTGAACATTTCTCAAAGTTTATGTTTTGCTACGGGTTTTGCTAATAAATATTTAAAGGACATTGAATAAAAAAGACAAAATAAGGAAGTGAATATTGGAAACATAAGTTTAACATTTTCTCAGTATTAAATATATCAATTCTCAAAGCAAAATTATTTATTTTGATTATTTAACAAATATTCTTAAAACATTAGTTAGCATTTTCCTTTACAAAATTTAATATTTTGAAAATTACTATTATTTTATCATTACTACCCTTGTAGATATTTTATTCTTACCCTTCAGGGGCATTGAATGAGCTCATGGAAAAGTCATTTTTGCTATTAATGGAGGCTGTGATGAAAGTAGTGTATGAAAATAGGTTATGACCTTTCAGAAACTCTTCTTACGAGTAATTTATTTCAATAAGTTTGATAGATACGCGTGAATGTGTAATATGCATGATATATGTTCTCTGAGTTAGCACCTCTTAAGGCACATGTTCATGCTTTTTAGTTATTTTTAACATGCATTTCATTGTTCAAATTTTTGTGTTGTGTAGGTTTACTGTTTAGGCGAGAAGATTGGCCAAAGAAGAATGCCAATATGCTTACGAAAACAAGAAAATTTAGAAATGCAAGTCACTTGAGTAAGGGTGTTTGTAAAATATATTGGGACGATTTAGTTTAATAAGGGTCTTACTGATTTGTTAAGGAATAGTACAAAATTGAAAAACTAAATTTAATGCTTTTCAATATATTAAACTCATTATTTTTAATGCATTGCATGATAACCATTTTTCTTCTTTAAACAATATTTTAAGAGTATAGATTAGCATGCATTTTCCTAATACTAATAATAACTTAGTATTTTGGTATTTTGATAGGGTCACTTGTTTGGGAGGTGTTGTTAATTAATGCTGCAAGGGGGTATTGGTTAAGGAACCATACGGAAATGTCATATTAGAAATAATTAATACTCCGTCCGTTTCATAAGAAGTGTTTTTTAAGGTTATACATGAGTTTTAAGAAATTATTAAATAATGTAAGAATTTAGGGTGTTTTGACTCTAATGTCCATATATAATCATTATCAAAGAGAGAGAAAAATATTTAAAGTGGAAAAGAGTGTGTGATAAATAGGGGTGTGTTGGGAAAAATAACATTAATTATGTCTTTGGTTTTGTAAAAGAACAATATGTATGAAACATGAGACAAAAGTTTTATAAACACTACATATGAAACAAAATGAGTATTTTAAATTAAACATTTTTTAAGATAAAATTATCCTTTTTACTTTCTTAATCAATACTTAAATAACACTTTTTAGCATTTCTTTTGTGTGAACTTAAACCCAACTCAATCATGTGTAAATATCATGACTAAAGAAAGTTGGCTAACACTATTGACATAATGTATAAATTTAAACATGCATTGCTAAATCATCAATAAATAAATGAAGTACTCCATCCGTTCTATAAAACCTTTATATATATATATATATATATATATATATATATATATATATATATATATATTTTATGCCTATTAAGAAAGTTGGTTAATTTAGTTAATAATATTGAAAATATGAACTTTTAATATGTATTTTCAAAACTATCCCTATTAATATTATTGGGAATTTAAAAAGAGTTAAATAAATAAGGTTGTTTGTGACAAAAAATTAATTAATGTCCGCGTAAGACAGCCCAGTTGGTGGCTGCAGGGACACTTAGGATTTCCCCCTCCCCCAGGTCATGGGTTCAAGTCTCAGACCTCCCATGTAAACAAAAAAAAATTAATTAATTATCATTAAAAATTGATATAGGATCTTATAATTAGAAACAAAATAAAAGTCTCAAAATATCTTATATTTAGAAACAGTGTGAGTAATAAATTAATTTTTTTAATGTGGGTTTCTTAACTCGTATCTTACAACACACATTAGAAAATCTCATTAGTTAAAGCTAATATATACTTATTTTGTTCTTATACGTAGGTTATATTCTAGAAAAATTGTTTATTCTTATATGTAAGTCACTTTATATTCTTTAGAAATTATTTAATTATTTTTTCTTAAATTATATCTCTATTAAATAAGTGTGTTAATTAATTTTATTTGTTATTAGACTTATTTATGTTTTTTCTTTCTAAAAATTCAATGTGTTTTGGTTTTAGTCTCTAAAAATTATTTCGACCAAGACTAATCATTAATTTTAACACCATTGCAAATGTGGCTAACAAAATATCATATAAGTAGCCATGTGATGCGAGGTGATACTAAGTAGGTGGTGAAACATAAATGATTCAAATCCATGAAGGCAAATTTTTTGCATATGGGATTATTTTGCGTTTATGGGCTATATATCATCTCGTCATACCACTTATTTGGCGTCACCTGACATCACGTGACTGCTAATACGATTTTCCGCTAGCTACATCAACGAATAACAGATTTTTCCTAACGGCGAAGACTAAAACCAAAACCAAAACATTTAAAAATTTAAAGATCAATCTCGGTCAAAATAACTTTTAGGAATTAAATTCAAAATTCACTAAACTTTTAGGAATCAAAGACATAATCAATTTCTCATGCAAGTAAAATGACACTTCTAATTGTTAAGTTTCAAACTTAGAATTGCTAAAAAAACGCCCGTTGATTAGGAGTTAAAGCTTTTCTATAAAATGGTTCTTAAAACTAAACTTTCTTAGTTGGCTGCAACAACCTGCCATCAAAACTTTCACAATGAAAACTAAAATTAACAAGCATATAAAATTGCAGATTAATCCAATGCTTTCATAGTTTCATCCCCCACTTTAGCCTTTTTCGTTTTTTGTCAGGCTGCTCATTAACTTCTTTTATTTTCTCTAATTTGAAAATTTTATAACTCAAGTTTTTGTAATAATCGATGAGTGATAATTGATTCTTCAGGTTTGTGATAATAATTGACCTCATGAATGTTTTTAGAAAAGTCAACTTTGAGGATCTTTAACTTGTCAACTCCCATTGGATAAAGGAATGTATTTTTTCTTTTCATTTTTAATTATGAAATTTTATATATTAATATCTATGCACACACAACAACCACAATAACAGTCAAAACCTTACAAAACTGGAAAGTCTGTTGTGTGTGTGTGTGTATTTGTATAAACTAGATTAAGATGGTGAATTGGTGAGGCCATTCTCAACCCTGATCTCAACCTGTTGTTGGATGCCATCTTCCCGATAGACCGGTCCTGCCACGTTCGCACCAACCTCACTCTTGCAAAGAGGGCACGATGCATTAATCTTCAACCATTTGTCAACGCAGTCTTTGTGAAAAAGATGAGAACAAGGCAATTCTCTCAGCTCGTCGTTATTTTCATACTTCGCCAGGCAGATGCAGCAAACCTGCAGACAACCAAAGAAAGTGCCCGACGATACCAGAGTCATAACCAGTTGGCAAACTCACCAAAACACACAGAATATTTGTAGTCCTGGTTCAAGGAGAAAGGCATAAAATGATACAGGATCTTTAAGAGACTAATCCAGAGTAACAAGTCCCTATAAGTTAGTCCATAAGTTAGTGCTGAGGTATTTATGGAATACCTCAACGATGAGCGAAGGTAGCAAACGGCCTATGCTGCTTAATTTCCATTAAACATAAGCAAATAAGAGAGAAAGACTATCAAACAGTATCCAATGATTGCTCGAATTCCAGTATCATAGAAGATAAGAAAGGCAAAACTAATCCAACACAAATACGGTACTGGTGGGAAAATAAACTGGTCTCACTGTATTGTTTCAATTTAAATCATGAAATTGCATAGCAACCCATGTACCCAGAAAACCAGCTCCCAATTCAGAAGATCGAATGATTACAAAAACTAAGCAGCGCAGGTGATCACATTTTGTTGTGCAATTATCAAAACTTGATGACAATAGCACTAGCGCCATGACAGACCCTCATTACCTGATGTGCATGGACAAAAAATTTCGATGATACTATGGCCAGAACAGAGTTTCCTAGAGACAGTAGTTACCCTCTGATAGAACTCCAGATTTGAAATGAATACTTTTATTGATAGAAACAGAAATTACACACTGTATATCAATAAACAATAAACTTGCTGCCCGGAGACCAATGGCTTGCTGTCCCAAACACTAAGTCTCCTACAGAGAATGATCTCTGTCCCAAACTCTCCAAATAACTACGTACATAACCCCCTTACACACTAGCAGCCCATATTTATAATCAAACTAATACATAACTTCCCTTAACTGCCACATGATAATTATCAAGACACAAACAAGTACATTTCAGACCTCACTATATATATTTTGCTAATATACCCCTAATACATAACTTTCTCCTAAAATACATAACTACTCATAACTCATTATGATAATTATGATCATTCACTGGTCCAAATTCCTATCACCCTCGTGAACACACCCAATCAAAAGAGTCCAAACTACATCATACAAACGTACAATTGATCCCTACAGTCCATAACCCAATCCAAAGAGTCCAAGGTTTGATCAGCCATGGTGTAACAAGACAAACAATCTAGGATGTTGTAAAGTTTTACTAAAGTATCTGAATAAGTAAAGTCGTAAAGATCAGGCTGTTCTTTCAAAATAAATAAATTAATGATCAGGTTGTACTTACCGCATCTTCTCCAGAGACCAAACGTTCCTTTTCAGTTCCTGCAGCCACAATTCCACCTTCATCAGCAACTGCGTTGCTTTCATCCCTGCTTTTGTTTGTCTTAATCTTGAACTTGAAAGTTGGCAGAGCATTAATGGATTCAGAGGTCGCACCATGGGTTTGCATCAGATCCTCTCTAACCCCAAGAATGGATATTATACAAGGCAGGCAGCAGCAGATTGTTGCACAAAAAATGAAGGGCATAGCATAACCGATGCAGCTAAAGATAAGGAACACTATACATAACCTGTCACGCAAAAGGAAATAGATATATAATTTGCATGATCAGAAAATCATAATTTTAAATGTAAGAGCTGCTGAAAGGCCATACCTCTGCAAGTTAGGAGCTTCATTGGGAGATGAGCGTCCTCCAAAAATCCATACATTTCCAACAACGAACCATACAGCAAAAAAGCAGTCTAAGGCCATTTTGAGGTATTCCATAAATACCTTCAGTCTGCTGACAAATACGGAAGGTGCTTAGCACTACTTATATATGTCATTATAACCACTAAACAGTGAAATTTCTAAATTGAATGACTGAACAGGGAACTTCAATAAGCGCTCTTCACTTGTTTGCTATTTGCCTATTTCCTATAACTCATGATAAGGAAGAAACTGTAACTACAAGTCTACAACTTCGGAAAAAGAAGGGGAAGGAGAATATGGAGGTCAAAAGCTCTGACCAAAAGCACTAAACTTACAGAATTTCTTTTAATTGTTATTTTGCACAAGGAAGAAGCACTAGGAGTTAAAACTAATGAGTAGAAGCACAGAAAATATGATATCCTCCTATAAAAGAATCCCAAAAACACATCATAAGCAAAGCTTGTTAGCTAGCCGCAGAGTCGCAGACATTTCAAAAACTCACTGTCCACATTTTCCATCCATGCAATAGAATGCAATGATTAAACTATTCAAACCATCAAGAAAACAAGAAATACTATACTATCATTTAATTAAGGATTAACTAATTAACAACAACAGCAATTCAATACCTTGTATTCATCAACAACGAAGCTTGGTTGCTTCTGGGGGATGCAGCAACAACCTGAGAACCTTCTCCTCCATTTGTTCTGGGAGTGGGAAGAAGTGTTCTTCCTGAAGAACCACTAATGCGAGGAGAACCCTGACGCGATTGATATGAATCTTGCTGTTGAAGGTGGTTACCATGATAATAGCGCCAACAAAGTAGAGGTAGGGTAGCAACACATCCGGATGCATAACCCACAATCCACTCAAACAAAGGGGCACTTGGATGCTCATGTGTTGACAAAGACAAAACAATAACAGCAGCAACAATCTGGCATACAGTGATGACTACCTCAATACATATCCATAACCCCGAACTCAATGGACTCCTCAAAGGCCGACCACTATCCCCTCGTCTTGCGAATGAAGAATTCCTTGAATTTGATAGCTGAGAAACAGGCAATGTGGCGATGGCACTATTAGCTGCACCAAAATTAGCATCCTGGGTGGAGGTAGAAGTGGATGCCGCTTCATGACTTGGCGCTGCCATGTCAATGATGTGGTGGTGAGTGGTGGAATACAAGTGCCCTGGGACAGGGCGTGCCATTGAAAAGGGGTGTCTTGAACTTGAAGATATTAGTTGTTACAGTGAGAGAACATCAGCATCCATATCCAAGTGAACAACACCACCAACACAAAAGGAATCATCGATAGATTAGAATACCATTACCATTAACCACAATCTCAATGCAGTTTGAAGTTGAACACCTCCTCTACACTTCCGCTTGAATTAGCACCCTTCTTCAAAGAAACAATGTTATCATATATACCCTCTTGTTCCTGTTTATCTAACCTATTACAAGAAAACATGATGATTAAGAAATAGTACAACAATGCGTTGATTTGTATTAAACTTATTGTAAATTCCACACCCCCCCCCCCCCCCTCCTAATATTAATATTGCCTTTATTTCTGCATAGTTCTTTCGATTGCTTAGCTCTCTGATTGAACAAGTTTATATTTGAAATTGATGTATAAAACAAGGGTAAAATCAGAAATGTCTTAAATCTATAAATAGTAGTAATCAACAAGGGCATTTGGCCTAGTGGCAGCAGCAATTATTAGTTGATCCTGAACCACCATGTCATCCATGGTCCAGGCCAATCAAAATTTGTCAAATACTCAAATGAAATTATAAACTAGAAACAATTAAAATTCATGGGTAGTTATTAATCATTCGTGTCAGATTATTATTGGTCTCAGACGCGAATGACGTCTTCGTCGTGGTGGTGGTCCAGGACCAGCTATTAATTTCTCAGTAGGAGCACATCTCAATCCTTAAGAGAACTCTAGCAGGGAGAGCAGGCCTAAGTGCCTAATAAAAATATCCTTCAAAATAGATACTACTACTCTAAACAGGAACGGATATAGCTAGCGTCATAAGATATACATAGAAAAAGTGCAAGTTAGAAAATGTAAAAAAAAAAATAAATAAATAAAATCAAATTGCAAAAAGGAAAAATGGAAAGAGAGCGATGGATACCTGAGTGAGTGAGAGACAGAGAGGTGATTAAATTAGGGGAATAACGCGTTGACTGAGAAAGAGAGAGAGAGAGGGATATTCAAAAGAATCCGAAAGAGAGAGAGAGAGAATGAGAAATATAAGAAGGAATGGAATGATGAAACGACAGGGAGAGAAGAGTGAAACGACGGCAGGAGATGAGTGGCGTGAGGGATAAGTTGAGATGAGAGGGAGAGAGTGTGAGTGTCAAATTTGAGTGACTGAAGGAAGGAAGGAGGACACACAGAGCAGAGGAATGAGAAGAGAGTGACACTGACACAGCGCTCTGCTCTCTTCTTCTCCTTCTCCTTCCTCCGCGTTACCGTGCCTCACAATTCTCACATTTCTTTTTTCCTTCCCCCACTGCTATTATCTCTCTCTTTTCTATTTTTTTTACTCCCTCCGTTCCAATTTAACAGTCACTTTAGAAATTTCACACGGATTAAGAAAGTTATTTAATACTTCAATTTTCAAGAGAATTATTAGATAACTTTACTATAATACCCTTAAAGTACATTAATTATCACCCATTTCACATATTTCAACACATTAAATACAAGGTTAAAGGTGGAAAAAATCAATTAATACATCCTTGAATTCCTAAAACGACAAATAATTTGGAACAAATTTCCTTGGCCTTGGCTGCTGATGTTTTGGGAGTTTCTACTCCCCGCAATGTTCTAATCTAATTCTGCTTTTGGGCGTTTTTGCCCCGTTGATTACCAAAAAAAAAAAAGGCTATAGTGACAGATAATATGGAACGGAAGAAGTATTATTTTTGTCTTTTGTCTTTTTTTTTTTTTTTTTTTACCAAGTCATCACTTCAAAACAAGTTTCACTTTAAAATGATGATATATTTATATACATAATTGATAGCTGAATATATATATCAGCTTCTCTTATATACATAAACGATATTTTCTCCGTCTCATGATATTTGGTTTTTTAGATCTGGACACATAGATTAAGAAAGTGTTGATTATTGTAAGTGTTAGGTATAATATGTTCAAAATATCTTTATTTAATCTTTATTGAAAATTGTAGTAGTATTTAATTTTTATTAGTAAATGTGACCATTAATTAATGTGTAGTAGTTTAGAGATGATAAAAGTACAATTAATGAGGAGTAAGATAAATGATTGAATGAAAAGTTAAAATTAAAAAAAAAATTGTGTATTGAAAATGAAAAAGGTCAAATTCAGTGAAACAGGAAAAAAAAAAGCTAAAAGGCCAAACGTATGAAACAGATGGAGTAATGTATAGAATAAAACAAGCAAATATTCATTGAAAATGTCAATTCTCAATATGCATATGATACATTGGGAGGCTCCAGATAACATGCACTGGTGCATGCCTTTTTTTAGGGGTTTTTTTATTTGTTTTTTTAAAATTTAATCAATTAAACAATATTTTATGCTTTTTTTTTACCGATATGAAGTAATTTTTATAATTTGGATTTTTTTTTATTATGTGTTCTTAAAAAACTGTACTGAGTAAAACTGTATTCAAAATTTACATATTCTAATAAATCTGTATACGAATTTGTGTTAAAAACTATTCTGAATAAATCTATATTAAAAAAATTTAAAAAAAAAAATCACATGCATTGCACCGGAGCCTCTCCTGATATATTATAATATTATTGTTCAGGTTAAGACTTGACAATGGACAAACGTAGAGTTGATTTAGGAGTGCAGTAGTTTTAGCCTTTTAGGACTTCCAAATGCTATCATACATAATTAAATACTAAGGTAATAAGGTATGATATTCATTTAAAAAAAAGGTATGATATTTTGATGAGTAATAATATTTTTATAATTTTTTTCCCTGCATTTTATTTATATCTTATTTTTCTTTTTCCTATTACATCAAATTATTAATTATTAATCATTCTTCTCTTTATTTTTTTTTATTTTTTTTATTTTTCACAGATTTCACACCTAAATACAAGATATAAAAATAACATTTCTCTATTTTGATCCACATACCTTAAAAAATAAATTCCTTAGGCAGAAAGTTGAAGCCTAATATTGATCGAAGTTGTTTACTAAGCCAAACTTGGACCAGGTCCTGTCAGGTAGGTTGGGTTAAACTAGAACCTGTTATTGGATGGGTTTCATAGCTCAAAACCAAACCCTTTTCCATTCAGTTTTTCTAGCTTATTAGTATGATTTAATTTTGTGCGTGGATTACTATATGATATAATTTGATTTAACTTATAAAAGAGTCTGCTCTTCGGTGATGGAATGGTGCGCTTATATACAATGTTGCAATTTGGCACTTGATGTCGAGGTTAAGGTCACATAATCGTTCAATTCGACAAAATTAATTTATAGTTGTGAACTTGTAATTTGTAGTTATGAGTTTGTAGCTTATAATTTGTAGCTATGAAACTATATGAGAGATGTGAGTTTCTAGTTGCGAGCTTTTGTAACTGTTTATCCGTCTGTTTAAATAGTGTTGTTTGACAAAATTAACTTTTGAAATAGTTGGAAGTTATTAAATGAACAAAAAACACATACAACAATATATTATTTATATTTTATTATTTTAATTTACTCATTTTGTTTTTTATTAATTAATTAAATTGTTACTTAGTAAAGTATAAAAATTATTAAATTATAATTAATTAATTTTTTTATTAATTATGAAGTTAATTAATTAATTATAACAAAGTTATTAAATTATAATTAACAATAAATTAAACTCATAATTAATTAAAAATTAAATTGTCATCAATATATTTTAATTTGCTCACAAAACTCTTAATAATAAAAATATGAAACCAAATTATTCTACCATGATAAAAGTTATACACAAAAAAAAAAATCATATCCCGTAATAATACATTAAAAAATATTCACATACAAAAATAATATATGTTTATTTAAAAAAAAGGAAAAAAAAACTCATAATGTGATTTTTTTAAGGATATAATTAGTATATAAATTATTGAAAGTCAACTTAGTTTATTGAAAACTACTTCAATTAGCTTTTTAAAATTAGTTTTCAAAAATTACAATATCTTTTTTTTAAAAAAACTATGAGCTCTAACTAATTTGTGTTCATCAAGCAGGAATAATAACTTATTGACTAAATCTAAAAACTTTTAACTAATTATAAAACTCCTAATTAAACACACCAAACATAATCCTATTCTTATGTCATGATTGGAGTGAAACAAGTAAATGCTACAAACAAATTTATTTTGGAATTTCACTATTTTGCATTTTGACTCTCAAATTGAAAATAAACTTGTCCAATGATGTAACACTTTGACGATTCCACAAGTATAGTATTAGTCATTAAATCAAATATTTTGATTTTTAAATGCGACTCTTGTTGAAAGAGATAGAGACATGAACCATGTAAAAAATTAATTTCTTGCTCATTAAATGAAAAGAAACTCTTGAGTATTAAAAGAAAAAATAAACATTTTCCTATTACTCAAATAATTTGTTATTATTAGGGGTGTAACGATTCGGTCCGATCTTTAATGGACTTTAGGGACCAAACCAATTAAATTAATGTGGTCTGGTCTAGTTCAGATGTTTTCCATATACAAAGATTGGACTGGATCTGATCATTCATAAATGGTTCAATCCGGTCTATTTAAATCATAATAATAAAATTTTAATGAAAAACCTTTTTTTTTTATTTTTTATTTTTCTGGTTAACCTGTTTTCCTTTGCTTTAGTTTAATTGAAGAGGTAAAATGTTCCATTACATTGGCATATAGATTACGCATCTAAATCCAAATCAATTATCAACAAAATCTCCGATAAGCCATGGCTTGCAAATATGCAATTATAGCCTAAAATGTAAATTCGCAATTACTTGTCTTTTTTTTTTTTTTTACCTTGTTTGAACTAGGAAGGAAATGCTTTACCACTCAATATAGAGAACTTGTTACTTGTTAGTAGATGTTTTGAAAGTAAGAAAATTGATTATGTTAACTTGAGTAATGGGGTAGATTTTTGCTCATCCAACTCCACTTGCGAAATTGCCCCTTCCCAATTCAATCCTTGCATAACCATCCGGCCAAGAGCAAAAGCACTTTGCTTTAGTGTTTGCCACTTTGCCTGCTACTGATGCTGCCGCCTTTTTATTTTTATATTTTTTTAAATATTTGAACTACCGGTGCGGTCCGATCCGATCCTCGCGGTCTCAAAATTTGTAAGACCGTAGACCGAACCACAGTAGAACGGTCCAGAATTTTTAAGATTGGATCAGACCACGAGACCAGATCGGACCATATTTTTTGGTCTGGTCCGACTGATCTCGCGATCCGGGACCGGATCACTTACACCCCTAGTTATTATTATAATTTATAACCGGAGTATGTTACACATCCCTCCTAACGGAAGTGATCAATATTTATTTCATGATTTAATTAGATGCCAATTTTTCATAAACAACAACACAAAGTTTATACTTAGTCGAGACTTTAGCCACCTGTGTCAAAATATGGTTGTTATTATTAAAGTCTGCTCTAAGTAATGTCTTGTTGTTGATTAGGTATCGAAATCGAAAAAACAAATTGATGTCGAAGGAGATGAACTTAGGCAATTGCTTAAAGGTGATTTCGAAGGACATGAACGTGTGTCGACAAAAAATGAAGATTAAGAATAAGGCTGGTGTCGAAAGAATATCAACGTAGAAAACGAGGAAGGAAGAGAATGTCAGAATGGCAATAAATGATGGCAGCACCCCATTGGAAACAAGGAAACAGTCACATCAGCATTAAATGGGGTCTCCATGGCTATAAATACGTCACTTCGGAATTTCATAAGGGCATTCGAAGCTTTAGAAAATATGAATAAGATGGTGAGGCAACTTTATAACTTATGGAAGGAAGATAAACTGTTTCAAAAGCAAAAAGAGAGAGTAGTTCACCAAGAGATTAAAGATGTAAGATTAGAGGGATTCAGTAGAGGAATGAACAATGTCAAAATCTTTGCCCCGAATACCCACCTTCACCCGTTGATGGTGAAAGATTAAACATGCGAGATTACGCAAGGATCACCTCTTGCGTTTCAAGTTAGTGTGAAAAGCCAAGATAGAAGGGCACACTTAATTTGATACATGAGCCTCGGTGGTGACCAGTAATTCTCCATGGCCAAAGTTTACACCTTTTCCAGGTAAGACTTTGGGTATCTTTCCCTTTAACGAGGGAAAAGAACAAGTCCCTAAAAAAGCTCATGTTGGGAACGCAAGCGAAGGGATTGATCCAAAAAGGGGCCGACACTATATTCGGTATAATGTTGAAGAAGCATGATGTCGACAAACGTTTCAAGGAATGGAAACACACTGTTTCGACGAGAAGGGAAGAAGTCAAAGAAGCTATGGAGAAAGACTTAGCATAAAATCCCAAGGCTTCAAGGTGCTTGGCTTCAATTGAAGGAAGATGCTTGTCGAAGGTGCTCTGTCGAAGGGATCATCCAAGACTTGGCAGTTGAAGACAAGTAATGGGGTCACGTGGTGGGGTAGTTATTTAGAACGTGGCCCCTGCGATTATGCAGAACGTGCCCAATAAGATATCTTAGGAGTAGTTAATTCTTATGACTATAAATATGTAATCAATTATTTATAATCGGGCTTGACACATCAGTAATTATCCTACACATCTCACCAGAGTAGATTGACGGAAAAAATGCCTTTGTAATAACCCCTTTTCATTCTCGAATTTTCCAATTCAATGCAATGCAATGCAACACTTACTTTTCCCTTTCGATTCCAACCCTTTAATTCACTGCAATTTAATACACGCCTTTACGATTTTTCCCTTTACGATTTTATTGCACATTTAATTCCTGCATTTACTGCTATTTTTAACATTATGCACTTTTTGTTCATAATTGTCGATTTACCTTTTTCGTCAATTTTCATTCACAAGTCATTTACATTATTCGTCAACATAACCCAAAAACAATCAAAAACAGTCCAGTATCACAAGATTACCACATAATCTGTCGTGACCCACACCCCCATATATTCATACTCACTTTGACATGCTTCGAACAAAAATCCCCGTAAACACTTGTACATATATTGGCATGTTTGCCTTTGAAGCAACAATAATAACCCAAATGTACATTTACTACTTTTTGTTTGATGTTTAAGGGCATCAAAGCAAACAATCACATAGTTTGTGAAAAAAATTAAGTTGAATGTGATTTTCCTTTTCACAAATTGAATATTTTATTCTTAATGATTTCAAAAACATAATATACTTTGTACACAAGAAAATTCAAAATATACATTTTTCGATCAAAGATGTTTTTGTTTTGAGCTCTTTACCTATCAAAGAATTGTTTTATATGTTAGATTAGTCCTTAAAGATTGATACTTAAATTTTGTAGGATAAAATTTGTCCAAATGATTAATTTGATTCTAACTTAAAATCTTGGGGGACTAATATGCAATTTTCTTATTTATTATATAAGGATCAAATTCGTACACTTGAATATCTTAAATATTTTTTTTAATAATTTAAGAATATTAATTAAAAAATATACTAAAAATTTTGAATTAAAAATTTAAGTTCATTGATTTTTGAAATATTAAATGAATCATTTTTAAGATAAACTGACCTATTTTATTTCCTTAATCAATATCCTAGCATCCTGATTAGGGGAGGTAAGCACAGACGGTGTGATCTGTCGCTATTTAAGCAAATAATTGACGTTTTGATTCTCGACTCTTGCGAATGTAAGAAACTTCGCTTAGAGATTACCCAAAAGAGTTTGACAATGTCGAAATGATTAATCACCATATGTGCGAATGAAACCTTAGGAGACCAAAAATACCCTAGCATTCTTATTTTCAAATACCCAAGTGGATTGACATAGTGGAAATTGACTAAGCGCTTAGGGACTTCAGAGTCAAAGGCTCGAGTTCCAGTGAGACAACAATTCTTGATGAGGATCCATACCGTTAAGCCAAAGACTCGCACAATTCGTGGATCCGAGGTGGATTAGTTGGACACAAAATGTGTGAAGCCAAGACACCACTTGGTTTCGAAAAAAAAAACACCTTAGTTTTTGGGGAATTTATCAATAATCAATAATAATAATAATAATAATAATAATAATAATAATAATAATAATAATAATAATAGGTGAAAACCAACCCATAGGCTTGATTGTACTTTTTCCTTTTGTTTATGTCTGAGCTTCATGGAGGTGGTGCATCATTATTCAATAACAACAACAAGAAGAAACAGCTCAGCGAGTTTCATTCTCCAAAATCATCATCCCTCGCAACTTCGTGATCTGCATCACATTATTCACATCCCCTTTTCTGAAATTAAAAAATGAATAAATAAAAAACCATTTTCTTAATTGAACCTCACCTTTGCTTTCTCTTTTCTCACAAAATGGGTTTCCATTCTTAATCTTAATTATTATTCTTATTCTAATTCTAATTCATTCACAATTTTTCTTCCCCTTTTCCTTCTTATTTTGACTCTCACCTACACCCTTCAAGATTTGATTTTTCACCATTGCATACTCCAAAATCAGAAATTTCCCTCGACCCATTTCAATTCTCCACCTCAATTTCATGCAGCTTCTCTCACATTGCCCTGAAACCTTCGATTTCTTCCATGTCCGAGATCTAGGGTTTCTCATCATGTTCCTCCAACATTCTCCTCATTTCACGGCACGTGTTTCAGAATCCAACATTTTCGTGTGACAATGATTCTTCCCTTCATGGATTTCTTCTAAAGTTTCGAAATTTATCGGTTTTCAGCAACTGGGTCATCATCACCATCATCATGCTCAAACATTTTCTTAGCAGACTTCCTCGGAAGGCATTGAAACCTGACTCGGACGAGTCAAACCGGGTCGAGTCGTCGCGCTTGGACTCTTCTGCCGGGAAAGTTCACCGGTCACTAGGTGGTAATAACAGCAATGCTGCGAAAAGAACATCCTCGTCCGCGGTTTTTCCGGCGACCACTGTCGCGGGGATCGAACCGTTGGTGCCGTTTAAGGATGTTCCGAACGGTGAGAGGATGAACCTTTTTGTGAGCAAGGTGAGCCTTTGTTGCGTGATCTTCGATTTCAGTGACCCAGGTAAAAGCACAATTGAGAAAGATGTAAAGAGAAGAACTTTGGTTGAGCTTGTTGAATTTGTAGCCAATGGGAATACGAGGTTTAGTGAGCCTGCTGTCCTTGCTACCTGTAGAATGGCTGCTATTAATCTCTTTAGAGTTTTCCCACCAAATTATCGGTCGAATCGCGGTGGTGAGAATGATGATGATGAACCGGCTTATGATCCTGCTTGGCCACATTTGCAGCTTGTGTATGAATTGCTGCTTAAGTTTGTTAGCTCTTCTTGTCTTGATGCCAAGGTGGCTAAGAAGTACATTGACCATTGGTTTATTTCGAGGTTGCTTGAGTTATTCGATTCTGAGGATCCTAGGGAGAGGGATTGTTTGAAGACAATACTGCATAGGGTTTATGGGAAGTTCATGGTTCATAGACCCTTTATTCGGAAATCGATTAACAATATATTTTATAGGTTCATGTTTGAGACTGAGAAGCACAATGGGATTGCTGAGTTGTTGGAGATTCTCGGGAGCATCGTTAGTGGTTTTGCTTTGCCCTTGAAAGAGGAACACAAAATGTTCTTGTGGAGGGTTTTGATCCCTTTGCACAAGCCAAAATCTATGGGGGTCTACTTCCAGCAATTGTCGTACTGTGTTATTCAGTTTATAGAGAAGGAGCCCAAGTTGGCTAGCACCGTGATAAGGGGTTTGTTAAAGTATTGGCCAATAACTAATAGTCAGAAAGAGGTCATGTTCCTGGGTGAATTGGAAGAAATTTTAGAAGCAATTAACATGGTAGAGTTCCAGAAGGTCATGGTCCCATTGTTTTGGCGGATAGGATACTGCATTAACAGCTTACACTTTCAGGTGCAGTTGTTATGTTATACTGAATCCATTTTGTGAAACCTCATTGTTTGCTACTTTTCTTGTAGGAATTAAATCCATGCTCTATAGCTTCCACGGTGCTCTATATTTGCTTTTACAGTCGCACTGTAATGCATTATTTAGACAAGTTATGTAGTCTCTGTGATATGGAGGAATTCAATCAACTGTGATATGGGACTCGTGCATCTGTATCATTCTCTTTGGATTGAAATAGGCAGTCCACCAACACGCTGGGCATTGAAGTGTGACTGTGTGAGTCACTATATTAAAGTGAAGGCAGTCCCCTAGCCCTAGAGTGGCTTTTAGGAGTGGCCTTTCCTCTACATCAACTGGTTTCAGAGCTTGGTTTGTTTGTCCCTGACGTAGATGGATGCTCTTTCCAATCTAATGAGATTGATGTAGAAGCATGAGTCTGGTATTGGTTGGTTTTGAGACATGGAACTCCCATCTAAGTAGAGGCTTTTCTCAACATTATTGTGACTAATAATGCTTTGAGTCAGTTTAAAAGTCAGAATAATGTTGTAACTTTTGTTAGGAGATTTGCTGTGCATGTCTCTTTAGATTGCACTAATTTTGGTAACGGTTCCCTGGTAGGATGTGAGAGTAGTTTATATATTATTTATTATTTCTTTAGAGCTCTCCATATTTTGTTAAGTGTAATTGATTCAATTTTTCTTTATCTTTATTCATTTGCGATTTCTTGTTTCATTGTGAATCAGTTTTACTCTGACATGCTTCTTAATTTCTAGACAGTAAACTTACTTTTTTTTTCTTTTTAAAATCCAACACGGATTATTTCAGGTAGCTGAAAGAGCACTTTTCTTATGGAACAACGACCACATTGTCAACTTGATTGCTCACAACCGCCTAGTGATCCTGCCGATCTTATTTCCAGCTCTAGATAGGAATTCTCAAAGCCACTGGAACCCAGCAGTGCTCAACTTAACTCATAACATAATGAAGATGTTCATGGAGATGGATGAGACGCTGTACATGTCTCTTCATTCTCACTTTAAGGAGGAAGAAGCGATGTTAAGTGCAGCCGATGAGAGGCGGAAGGAAGCGTGGAAACAACTAGAGCTTGCAGCCAGTCTCCAGCCCGTAATTGGAAATACCGCTGTTTTAGTGTCTCCAATTTGATAACTTGCTATGTATGCATTGTATGCTAGACTCCTAATCTTTATCTTTTTTCTTCCTGTAACCTCTAGAAATGTGGTAATGGCTGTTATTGGTAGTGGCATTTTTTTTGGGGTCCTAGATGGTTCCGGCAGCCAGGTGTTGTAACTTGTAACTTTGTAACATGTTTTTGATTGCCACTGCATTGGAGCAGCAACACTTGTGATAAGTGATGAGAAGGACCGTGCAGTGGATCTAAGTATTATATGTATAAGCTTATTTCCAAATTCTCCTCTCTCCCTCTTTGCACACTCAGCCCCATAATATGTGAGCATGGATGGCCCTAATAATAATTTCACTAATCCTATATGATGGCATGAGAGGATCATGATTCTCACACACACACTTCTTCAATCAAAGTTATTATGGGAATTTCAACACAATGATCTGTAAGATGTTTCATAAATTTAGGCATGAATCTAACATGGAACTTATCTTAGACAATGGTGCAAACATATCTTGTGCCAATCCAGGCCATGTAGCTCGCACCGCTGCCACGCAAAATCACTTGTGAGAATAGCACCTGGAGTGACACTTAGTTGCCATGAAGGTGGTGCACATGCCTTAAAGCTTGTTTTGTTGCCCAAGTCCCTCCAAGAATTGTGGGATATTGGTGCAAAAAAGTTTGATTTCTGGCTCTATTGTGGCTTGGATTTTGCTGAAACCATCATATTTTCAAGCTTAAAGGAAAAGTCTATTGTTTTCAAGCTAGGTGAAAGAATGAGATACCCCGCTGCTGCTACCACTAGGTGCAGTGCAAATTTTCACTAACTCAACCTTCATCCCCTAGCTTCTTCCCGATAATATTATCTTGGACATTAACAAATGCAACTTCAGCTTGGAAATCAGGACAAGTGAGCAACATTCCCCTAAACTAAGGAGCATACTAGAAGTCATGAACATGAATATTTAAACTACTATGACCAAAATTATTAGATTGGTTCTTTAAGTTATTTTTAGGTTACAAATTAATTCTTTAAGTTTTTTTTTTTTTTTTTAAAAATAAGTCCATATAATTGTTGTCGTCTAACAAATAAGTTGTTTTTTTTGTTAATTTCCGTTAATTTTTTCTATTCAACAAATTGATGGTGGTGTGAGGAATAGATAACAACAACGAGGAAGAACTTTGCGACTATTTTGTAGAGTAGTACTTTTTTCGTCTCATAAGTTATGTTGTTTTAGAAATTGCACATAGATTAAGAAACGAGTAAATAATATAAGAATTTGATATATTTTGACTAAATTAACCTCATATAATAGGGGAGAGAGTAATAATAAATGTATAAAAATTATATTGAAGAGTGATGAAAAAAAGAATGTAATAAATAAGGATATGTTTGAAAAAGAAGTACTCCCTCCGTCCTATTTATAAGACCATTTTGGTAGATTTCACGTTCATTAAGAAAGTTGGTTAATTTAGTTAATGGTATGAGAAATATGAATATTTGAAATGTATTTTCAAAACTACCCCTATTAATAATATTGAAAATCCCAAATGTATTAAATGAATAAGGTTGTTTATGTAAAGAAGTAATTATTTGTCATTGAAAATTGGTATAGTGTCTTATAAATTGAGACAAAATAAAAATGTCAAAAAGATCTTATATTTAAAACGGAGATTATATAAATGAGCATCGAGGTTCTAAAAATACATAACTTATGAAACAAAGTAAAATAGCTAAATAAGTTACTATAAGTTATGAGACGGAAAGGATAAAATTTTTGTTTTTTGTTTTTCTTCATCATTGATCATCTTGGAACGAAGTTTTATGCAGCCGATCTAACTTGCATCAATGGGAGGATGAGAAACATAATTCATACACAAAGAAAATGAAAGAAAAGTTATAATGTAAACGAAAACCTTGATGAGTCGTAATATCAATTCTAATAATTTATAGCATTTGGTTTTTTTGTTATATTTTTATTAGAAAAAGAAATTCTTCCATTGAATTTCACTTCACTTGACAAATAATACGAAACGACTAATTAATCTACAAATGTAATTATTAAATTTATATCAAGTGATCACGACAATAGAAATGCGGGTCGACATACGCATAAGTATTTATCGACACACATTATTATAATATAATATAAAATTATAAATAAATAGCTTTATTTATTTTTTTCTCCTATTTGTGATCTCATAAGCTTCACCATTGACTTTGTGTTTGGACTCAGGTGAGAATGAAGGAACAGCTTGTGGATTTGAGGTTTCCCTTGATCTAGGCACTGCTGCAAACGGCATCAGTTTAGGAAGCGGATTAAAACGGCTGCAAGTGAAACTATAAGATCCACTTGGATTGCGTGTCCAATCCCTTGAAGGAGGATCAGCCTCTCTGCATATACATCCAATAATCCATGTAACATACTAACATTCATTACAAAACATAGGAAAATGTTTAAATGACATCCGTATTTGACATCTGAGGATGACACCTGTCTTTTTGGATAAAAACTGGTGGGTTATGATAGAAAAAGAAACTGCAAGACCCACCAGTTTTTGCCAAAAAAGGCAACTGTCCCATGCAGATGTTTATGTAACAGAGTTTGCAAAACATATAGTAGTAGTAGTTTTCAAGATTATTTAAAGCCTGTCATATATACATAAGTAATGCCATATATATGTTATACAATAGGTGAATAAAGGCATGATATGTAGTATCATTTTTCAATATATAAATTTCTATTTATTATATAATTATAGTGAAAGTGATCTTTTTACCCAGACTCATAGCATTGCAAATGCAATGGATCACGAGATATAATTTCTTGCCGAATTTCATGAATTTTGTCTTGAAATTCTGGTCTATTTGAGCAGCCTCGGCAAGAACAATTCTGGCCGCAATAAAGTTCGCCAGCAAAACATGCACAATGACTGCAGAGAAATTAACACCATATCAAAATAAATAAATGCATTAAAAAAAAAAGGAATACTGTAGCATGTAAAGTTACGTACAGATTCACACATTTACTCCACTTACAAGCACATGGAAATGGCCCTGATCTGTTGCAAAAGAGCAATGTAGGGGTGATTCAACAAAACACATGTAAGGCCCGTATTTTCTATATAAAAAAATAGTCTAAATAAACAAGTGTGGAAAGCAAAGGTTCTCGTTAATGTATGACAGACTCCCTACTAAATTAGACCTATTCAAAAGAGTGCTAGATGTGACGGTGGCATGTGCTGTATGCAGAAACCAAAACGAAGATGCTGCCCACTTACTCCTCTACTGTCCAGCTTCCAAACAAGTTTGGCAAGAGGTATATGCATGGTTTGAATTCCCTGTGCCAACTGCTAGTTCAATTGCAGATTTTTTTTATAGCACCGCCGGATTTTAATGGGAAAAAGGCCAAGAATATGAGTGCTATGGTGTAGTGCGGGTGTGCTTGACTAATTTGATTACAGAGAAACAAAATTATCTTCTAATCTGGGGATAATCATACATCTTATGATGATTGGTGTATGAATTCTAAGACATGTATATAATCCTCCTTGTAATTATGTTTTGTAATTATGTTGTTGCTTTTGGGGGTTAAGTATCCATAGTACTCCCTATCAATAAAATTTCCTTTTTGCTGTTAGAAAAAATCTAAGTACTCCTTGGATGCAGAGTTAAAAGAGTTTAGTAATCGATTCCCTGGATGCGAGGAGAAAGAAAGATTTCGTAATTGAGTCTCTGTACCCCTCTCTAGTTAGAGCTCCCAAAAAGTATAAGGACCTTTTTCATAAAGTTCAATTCAGAGACAAAACTGATAAAGGGATGAATCACTTGAGACATCCCCAACAAATATGTATATGTATGCATTCAGTGTTTCAATTACAGATTTTCTAAATAGTACATTGGCCTTATCTGAATATCTAAAATAGAACAAGCACATGCAAACTAAGACATCAAAATTTGATTAATAGTTTGTAACCAGTAAATAATAATGAAAATTGTGAAAGAAGAAAAGAAATTACTTTTTTGAATTGGATCTTGGTAGGTCGAGTTTCTGAGAATTCCCAGCATGATCTGTAGTACTTGTTTTCTTGTTATCGTCGCGAATAGTTGCAGCAGCAGCTTCAGTATGTGATGAGGAGGTGAAAGGTTCTGTAGTAAATCTAGGAGACTCTGCAGCTGCTGATGCATCAATTAAACGGTTCTTATTTATAGTGCTAACACTTATTGTCGTTCGAGTTCCAGGCTTACATGGTGGAGTTACCACTTTATATTTCATTTTCTTGCTGATCATGGAACACTCTCTTGATCTTGAGATTGCCACAGCAGAGGAGGAGGGGGCTAGTGATGCAGACTCTTCTGAAATTTTTGAAGGAAGTGATGAAGAAGAGATAATTGTTCCAACAGAATCTGATGTAGCTTCCGGAGATTGGATGCAACCTCCAAGGTCATGGAGATTTGGACTAGCCTACGTACATTATTAAAGATTATTCAGTGAACAAAATCCATGACAGTCATACTTGCAATGCAATTCATTGTGTCTGATAACGTGAGAAAGGTCATATGCAACAACAATGCATTAAATTTTTAGATATAACAAGATTCAAGATTATTCAAAATAATTATCAGTCCAATTAGATCAGGTGTTGAAGTTTCAGTAAAATTAGATTAAATTTGTTTCGTACTTAATCATCACCTCATATGATGTTTTTTTAATGTAATCAAATAAATTAGTCTCGACAATGAACAAATATCACAAAATATGCTAATATTATATGCCATATTCAGAGTTATGGTTGATATAAAAAGAACACCCAAGGGATTCGACCTTGGTTCTCCTCTTGGACATAATCAAATTTGTTCTCCCAATCAAAAATTGAACTCTCATAAAATCATAGTGTACGTGTCTTTACCATTATATCAATATCTTTGTTGGTTAAGGAAAACCCAAATGTTTTCCGGGAATTATAACACCCTTAACCTATTAAAAATATAGCTATTTGATCCATATTAAAGATTTAAAGTGAAAACAAGAATGCAGTAACACCTAAATTTACTCTTTGATTCGGTGAAGAAATTACCGTTGCGAGGAAACGCAGCTTTATGACTATATGCAAGTTGACTCACGCAAGTATTCACTTTAGGGAGGAAAACTCAGATTTGTTGAAAAATTAGAGTTTAAGACTTTTAAGGTAGGGAGGGGGTTACTTTATCCTAAATGATTAAATTGCAATTGAAAATCTTTTGATCACAAAAATTAAAGGGTAAACTGATGTGGCAAAATGAGACATATTGAAACCTTTCATAATTCATAGGTTACTCAGAAATCCCCATAAAATTTTGCCAAATCAAGAGAAATTTATTCACTCCATCTGCTTCTTAAAGATGTGGCAAAATGATGCTAAGTTTCTTAAGAAGAGATTCCTCCATAGTCCATATGCATATGCATATATATACATATATATATATATGTGTGTGGTGCATGCAAAGATCCATAAATCAAACAAGATCTCACTAAGCATAGGTTATCTCAGTCAATAAAATACATGGGAAAATTAAGAAGCACATATCCAACCTATAATTACTGACCTAAATATTCTTATTAAAAAAAATTTACTGACCTTAATTTAAAAAATATCGATTCAGCTCAACATATATATACACAGATGATAAAGACATGAACACACAAAAAACATCATTTTAATGCGAAAAAGAATGAATTTGGCTCTTACCGGAGAGGGTTGGGATGAGGAAGAAGTGGACTCATCTTTCTTGCTCTTCAAAGCTTCAGTGGAATCCATGCATGCATCCAGAGAGCTTTACGTGAATGGAATGTGAAATATGAACGGGGGGAGAGTGTTTTAAAGGCTAGCGTAGCAAAAAGGAATTGCATGTTTCCATGTCTAATCTAATCGTAATTCGATCAAATTTAATCTTCTTCTATGATAATAAGGTCTCCTTGATTTTTTTTTTCTTTTTAAAATCTACAAAAAAAATCTATTTAGAGATTAAAAAAAGGTCGCCTTGATTTTTTGTTTGGGATTTGGATTAGAAATATTCATGTATTTTATCTTTTCGCTATTAAATTAGATCAACATTACCTTCTTCATTGCATTCATACCTTGATATTTTACCTTACTTATATAGGGATGTGTTGAAGGCCTTAGAATAATGAATCATCGTGGGGTATTAAGGGCAAAGTGTAACGGCTCCATGAATGTCATCATTAATTACAATAATGATGAATCGTTACAATACTTACTCATTGAAAATTACTAATATCGGATTATCGATACTTCCTCTGGTCCTATTTATAGGGCATACTTAACCATATCACATGGACCAAGGAGGGTAGTTAGGTTTCTTGAAACTTTAAAAAAATATTTCAATATTACAATCTTACTCTCTTAACTTGCATTGGGAATTTCACATTGCATTACTTCACATTAATGGGCAAATGGCAAATAAGAGAAAATAGCAATAAATGCCTCCTAGAAAATACAAAATGACTTATAAATAGGACCAAAGAATTCTTCTAAAATGTGACTTATAAATAGGACCAGAGGGAGTATATTGGGTTGGTGCTTGTTAGTATGTGATACCGATATTTATTGGCCCGTGGTAACCGTACCTTATTTCCTTTATTTTGTTGGAGGGATTGTTTATTATTCTATCTGTCCTAATATCTTGATTAAAAAATTGAAAAATCAATGAAAATAACAATGCATTCATTAATAATTATTGGAGTACTCATGGAACCCTCTCAACAATCCTAGTTTTTTGTTGTTTGTTACTTGGGATAATATGGATAACAACCTTAGTTCCTTATAGATAGCATCGTTAGCATCTTTTTAAATTTGAATTTGGATATACGTGTCCATATAATGTAATTCATTGTAACAAAAATTATACGTTTTATCTCTTTTCTTTAATAGTAATAGTAATAACAAATAGAATTAAACTATATATATTTGCATCATTGTTTTTTTTTACTATTAATGAATCACATATTTTATTTTTTTAAAAATTCGTGTATTTTTCCTTAATTACTCAATCATAACTATTATATATCATTTTTAAAATATTTGATTTGTAATTTTTATTTTAATTTGGGACAAAATGGTGCATCGACTGTATAAAAGTTTTTTACATTATCAGCGCAGCATCCATCATGTGTTTATGGTCGTAAATAATACAAATAAATGATGGATGATGAACTGATGGTGTAAAAAATGTTACAGTCCGTGCACATTCACTAATCTCAAATAATATTACGGGGGAATAATTTTTTACTTTGGGTTATCAAGTTTTTGGTTGTGTTATCCTAGATGGGAGGTTTGTTCTCAAGACTCCGTTATATATTTATGTGAGGAGAAATTGAGTGAGAGGAGAGAGAGCAAAAGTCAAAACACAGGTTAAGGATGATGTTCATGGTTATGATGAAGCTGTTAAGGGAGACTAAGGGTGGACTTTGGTGATGGGTAAATGTTGGAGAAGCGGGGCGATATGGAGCATTTTTATTTCACTAATTTCCTTGATGATACAAATGAGGCATTCCTTCGTGTGATTTTACAATTCAAAATTAAAAATATTATTGTTTCAATATCTAGATTTATTTTCAACATTCCTTCAAAAAAAAAAAAAAGATTTATTTTCAACATTACTTAAGTATCTTGAGGGCTTCCCCTCTTAGGGTTTGTTCTTTTTTGAAAGTTGTTGGAATTTCTGTATCATAAATTAAATAATCAATAATAAATAATATGTACCAAAATAAAAATGTCTTATCAATTTTGATGATAAAAACTTTTTAAATTATCAAATTTACTATATATACACTTATCAATATCATTCACAATAATCAATATAATCAACAAGCAACAATATTACCTGGTCAAATTTCTCATGCTATTACTTTGATGCTTGTTTGAGATCATATAAAGAATTCACTAATATGCATACCTTATTTTCACTTCCAGGAACTAAAAATTATTCAAGTTGACCCATATATATTTCTTTGTCGAAGTTCTCATTCAAGAAAGCAGTTTTAATATCCATTTGATGTATTATTAAATTATGAATAGATGCAAGAGCAATTAAAACTCTAATAGAAGAAATTCTAGCCACACAGGAAAATGTATCAAAATAATCTAAGTCCTTTTTCTGTTTGTACCCCTTGGCTACAAGCCTAGCTTTATATTTTTCAAGAGAACAACCAGGCTTTAATTTATTTTTAAAAGTCCATTTACAACCTATTGGTTTTGCTCCATAGGATAAATCAACTATCTCCTATGTATGATTACTCATGATTAGAGATGCCAAAAAGGGTTATAGGTTCGGTTCGGGCCAAAAAAGCCCGATTATAAATTGAGTGTCTTAGTATGAAACCAAAACCCGCCCTAAGCGGGCTTCGAGCCCTGTGCGAGTCGGCCCACATCCTTTTTTTAAAAAAAATAATTTGTACAATTCAACCACTTCACATGTGTAGTTTAACATACCGAAAATTTTCTACAATTCAACCACTCCACATACATAGTTTAACATACCGAAAATTTCTATTGTTCCTATTTATTTATTTATTTTTAAATTTCAACCGTCCAAACTTCTTTATTCTTTTTGAGAAATGATTTAGAGACCTACAAACCTACACATAAGATTATGACATACACTTGTTATTTTCAAGTTAAAAAAAAATGAAATAAAAGAACTTATGTGTAGGTCTCTCAATCATTGTTCATTTTTTTTTTAAATTTCTACGGTTCCTATTTATTTATTTTAACAGTGAAAATTGATATTTTACAAAAATATCAACACATGAGTACAAGAAAAATGAATTCCTTCATCTAGCCATATTCAGACAACATGTTTTGGTTCAAATTTTATTTTTTTTCTTTGGAGGTTGATTGGTTTAATCTTTGCAAGTGATATATATGTATGTATGTATATATATATATATATATATATATATATATATATATATAGACACGCACATATGTATATATAAAATAAATTTTCAAGTGGTGCATTATTTATTAGTTGTTGTATTTTTTTCTATTCCGTACTATATACTCTTAGGGACTGAAATCTTAGGACTGATGTCGCTAACAATTTGTATTTTTTTTTTCAAAAAAATTTATGAGTAAACTTCATTTATTTTTTACACATGTTTCTTTAACCAATAATAAGTTTTTTTCGTTTGATAAAACCCGAACCAGATCGAACAGGCTATATAGCCCGGATTGAATAAATATGTTATATTAAGAAGCCCGAACGCTATGATTTTTTCGGGTTTTTTTTGCCCGACCCGATTGACATGGCCCATTTTGACAGCTCTACTCATGATTGACTTTATTTTTCACTATTGATAGCGTCTTTCCATATATAACTGACAAGAAAGAGCTTCCCATGTCAAAGTAGATTTTAAATCACCAAGATCACAATGAATAAGGCCCAATAAATTAGTTCCACAAACTTCTACATGTTTACGAGTTTTATTGGTACTTTTGGTTTCAACATAAACAGAGCATTTTCTTTCATTATTTGATTTTTTAAAGGTTTCACAAACTCTAATTGTCTAATTGGGGAGGATGCTTGGATACAAGGAAATCAATTATATATATAGGCTTCCTAGGTTCATAATTGATTTAACGAGGTAAACAACAAAGGATCGTGTCTAGATCTTCCTCAGAAGTTGAATATAAAGCTTTGGTAGTTGACGAAGGATGTGAAACTCAATAATTATTGTATTTGTTGGCAGATTTTCAAATTTCTCACACAAATACAGTCATTATCTAATGTGACAACAAAACAGCTAACATTGTCACTAATAATTTGTTTCATAAAAGGATCGAACACATAAAAATGAATTGTCATAATGTTCGAGAAATCGCAGAATGACATTGTGCATTTTTTGCTAATTCAAGCACAGTATTATGAACCAACTATTAGCTCTAGGTCTATTCTCATGTTTGCATAGCAAGCTTGGAACACTTTTATCGAATAATATACTACTTACGTATTCTCTAAACTTCTATTATTTCTATGTTTTGGTTACATAATACAAAAAATAAAGGATTTGGATGGGCAATTTAACAAAGTCAATAGTATGGAAATGTTAAATATTATATTCAATTTGCTTAATATCATTACATGATGAGCCTGAATATCTGATGAGAGGAGAAATTGGTATGTGCTAACGTGTTTAATTAAAATTGATTTTGAAAAAAAAAAAAAAACCAAACAAACATTACGGTAGTTAGATGATTGGTTTGATTTAGATGATGGATTAAGCCTAACAAATTTGTAGAGCAACCCTAATTCTGACAATTAATATAGTAGCTGTTACCATAACTGCATAATATTAGAGTAATACACATGTTTTGGTCATCAATAAGAAAACAAACATATAAAAGAATGATTTGTAAACACATGGATCTCTCCCATATTTTGTATTTTTAGCTCTATGTCAGGACGAGGATGAATATCTGAATGAAGAATAATTGGAACTTAGACATGTGCATAAGGTGTTTAATTAAAATTGATTTTGAACAAAAAAACACATTATGGTAGTCTGATGATCGGTTTGATTTGGATAATGGATTAAGCTCAGCTAAATAGGTAAGGATGGATCTGTCCCATATATTGTATTTCTAAACGCATTCTAAATTCTATTCAATCTTATACATGTTTTTCTGTACTACTATTACAATTTCCATTCAAATATTTTGAAATCGAGAGGAGTTAAATATAAATGCTCCATGCAAAATGTATGTTTAGTGATAACCAAATCATGAAAAATATTTTTATTTTTACTCATGCAAAAATTATGTTTAGTGATAACTAGTTAATCATGAAAAATATTTTTATTTTTACTTGCTGAAGTAAAAAAAAATTGCCTGACCTACAACAACACTTGCCTGGCATGCAGATTAGGTGCTCCTCCGTGTAGTTAACACTGTATTTTAGATATACCATGTCATGTACAACCCCTTCAAAATGTGTCAAACCATGTTAAAAGAATCATTTAAGAATCCAATAGCCTACCCACAATGGAGCTTCCTAAATTCATTTCTAAAGTGGAAGTTGACATACATAGGCTTATTGAGGTAGCTCCCAAAGTTCATTAATTATATGTGTACAATTGCAGAAGTCATTGCACCACTTTTATCTTCATTTTCTAAGCCTTGAAGTTGCATATAATTATTTTCACATGTTAATGATCGAGACTTGAAGTTTAGGAACTCGATGCTTGGAACTATGTAAAACCTTGCTGAGCGCCTGTGTTATGAATAAAAATTTGAAAGAGGGAGTTCATGCAGCTGAGGAAGTTTTAAGAATGGACATAGAAGATGGTATAACACTTGTCCTACTTTCTTATCGCTACGCTGCTGTTGCAGAGAGATGGGATATGAAATTGAAACAAGTTCCAAAAGGGGCAATCCAATGGTCAAACTCAAGAGAGGATCTTAAAGCTGAGATTTAATTGAGATGTTAGTAAACACAGCAAAGTCCCACATCGGATGTTTTGTGCCAATAAATATTGTATATATAACAATGCGTGCGAGAAGTAAAATGACATATATATATATATATATATATATTATTTTTGCTCTGTTGTATTCCTCAAACAAATTATATGTATATATCAATTTTGCAATTTCTATAGAACTAAAACAATTTTAAGGTCAAAACATTAGGTTTACAAAGCACTAATCATAGCATCATGATACCAAAGATTTTAACAAAACTATGCAATTCATTTATACTATAGCAAGATTAGATTTTCGAGTATAAGTGTGCTTCCTTTTTTGCACCTTGAACTATGGCAGGTACACATGTGCAATCGTTAATACATGATAACATTGAAAATCCATATCTTAGAAGAACTTAAACAGATAGACATATTCAATCATTAATATCTTATTAAAGGACAATTATATAAGATGTTGTGCAAGAGTACGAGAAGAAAGCATATCTTCAAAATATCTATCTGCTGTCGGTTTTTCTTGTAATCTTAATGATTCACAAAACTACACAACATATCTAATGAGGAAAGAATGGTAGAAAAAGCTAAATAACGAATGTCATAGTTGTCTGATAGCAAGTTGTTTGTTATACACAATATCGAGCATTAGCTTAAAAAAATAAGATGGTATCACCCTTTCTATTATATATTTAAATTGCAGGTGGTAATTAATACATAAAATATGAAAAACTAATATCTGAAAAGGGAATTCTGGATAAAAATCATTCTAGCACTTTCTTTCGATAATATCATGTTGCAGATTTTTGAGATGACAGCAAAGGCATGGTGTGCTTCCAAGGGAAACATATGCAAACGAATGACTTAATGCTGAAGCCGCTTTCTAGTGTATAACAAAAATGCACTTAAGAATGAGCCTGAAGAAGGCTTGTGAGTGTTTCCTGAATTATAAGTTTTATTTATGCATATTGCTAATGATATAATATTTCTTACTTTTAAAAGTTGAAGTGAATTATGATTCCGCTACATTCTAAAGGCAACCATTTTCATTTATTCACAATCTAAAACAAAGGACACGATTGAGTAACCAGTTGGATTCATAAAATAAGTAGCCTGCACTTTCACAAAAAATGAATCAAGTTGATACTATAGTATCAAAACATGATGGATAAAACAAAGCCAAAGTCATGTTACCTTAGATCAATAGCTTCAAAAATACGAACTCGAGAGTGACATGACAACAATACATTATACACAACTTCACAATGTCTGAGAATTAAAAAATATTTAATGTCTACTTAAGTGCATGCTTAAGTCTGCAACTTTATTGAAGCACTCTAATTGATGCACTGCAGAAATTAACTTTCAGATTCTTCATAAAAAAGTATTTTTATGCAACTTGATACTGCAATGCCATATTTTGATGCAAATTGGGTTATATGAAAAAAAAACCTGAAAAAGTATCTTTCTCACTGTAGCAGCACGAACAACACAAAACAGATACACTGGCACATAGAGTATTTACCAAACAAAGATAATAATAATAAAACAAGTAAAGTAAGGAACCACGAAGTAAATAGTAATCATTTCAGTTCGAGTATTTATCATGATACAAGCATACCATGTTTCTAAATGAGCTATGAGCATAGGTTAATATAGATTAGTGAAAAAGGAGAAGAAAACTAACCTTAGAACATTGAAGAAGTCGGTGTAAATTTTTTTGTGCAGCACCTGCCTCATTCTCTTTTCCTTGAGTTTTGCTTTTAGTGTGTTCCATTCATAGTTCATTGAACCTTACAAAGATTAGTTAATTAATGAGTTATATAAACAGATAAATGATCCTGACCTAAAGTTTTTCTATTTTCCCTCTCGCATAATAATCTGAATTACGATTTGTCAAAAGAAATCCAACTAATCTTTTTTCAAATCATCTCCTCTCTGTAAAGATCCAAAATGAATCTAATTACAAAATAAGGAAATAAGCATACATTGAAATGTGCAATTGTTATTTTGAGATTCTACAATTGAATTGGTAAAATATTTCTGCAACCCTTGTAAAGAGATTTTAGTTAGCATGCTATCACAACAAGAACATGTTAATCTAGTAAGTATGAATAAAGGTTCCCTTTAAAGTAGAAACCCTTCCTTCTCAAAATTGCTACTATTTTTTTTTAATCAGCAAATCTTAAAATAATATGAACAAATAAATGGTGAAATTGTTAACTTACAAAAATGACTAGCAGTACAAACTAACATTACTTATCATTTCTCCTATTCTAATTTCAAGTTCTGCACCAAGTAGAATAATTCATTATAAGCAGTTTCTAGGACCATTAATTAACCATCTTCAAGTGCCGATTCAACCCTTCTAGCAAATCATAGACAGGGAGCAGATCAGGGTGAGAATCATACCCTGCAAAGAACCTATACAAGGACCCACCTAAATCAACACAACTCTCTCCAGCCATCTTCTTCATCCCACCATATCTCATATCCCTCCTCACATTTGCTGCTTTCTCCCACAACCCTACTTCAGCATACATGTTTGCGACAATAACTAAGTTCCCACCCCTCCTTGGCTCCAACAAAAGCAACCTCTTCCTTACTTTATCCCTTATCCCTGCATGATCGTGAACATCATGAACGGTGCATGCACCAAGCAATGTCCGCCATATGATAGGGTCGGGCTCGATAGGCATGCTCTGTATGAAGTCATAAGCTTCAGCAAGAAGGCCGGCGCGGCCCAACATATCAACCACAGCACCATAATGCACCATCTTAGGTTTGATCCCATGGACATGTTCCATTTCACAAAAATATTGGTAACCCTCATCCACCATCCCAGCATGGCTGCAAGCACATAGAACCCCAAGATAAGTTACATAATTTGGTGATATGTCACTATTATTACCCATAGGGTAACCTGATGCTATAAAGCTCCTACTATGCACAGAGTCCACAGAACGGTCGAACTCGGACCCACTGTGTGGGTCTATATCAGGCACCCTCTCCTCGCCTTTGCTACTGTTACCTATCATAGCGAATAATTCAAGCGCTTCCTCAGCAAACCCATGTTGGGCTAACCCCAATATCATAGCGCTCCATGTCCACACATTTCTCTTTTCCATTCTCCAAAACACAAGCCTAGCATTACTCACAGATCCTGATTTCGAGTACATGTCAACAAGAGCAGTGCCTAAGTGAACACTCAAAACCATCCCTCTCAAAACAATTTGAGAATGAGTCCATCTCCCCAAACTCAAGTACCCCAACTCAGCACAAGCATTCAGCACCAACACCATCGTCGTCTCATCCGGCTCAAACCCACAATCCCTCATCATCAGAAAATACCCAATCCCATCTTTTAACCAAGCATTCTCAACACAAGCAGTTATAACCGAGTTCCACGAAACAACACCTCTCTCAGGCATTTCAACAAACACCTTCTTAGCATCTAGAATCTTGTTACAAGAGCCATAAAAGTTAACTAAATTGTTGCCAACATAAACATCACAATCCAAGCCACACTTGACAACATCCCCATGCACCTGTTTCCCTTCAAAAAGTGACTTTTCCATAGCACAACACTTGAAAACAAAGGGAAAAGTGAGTTTATTGGGTCTTATGCCATTTTTACGCATTTTATCAAACACCCAGATGGCATCTTTGGGAGAATTGCTAGTGGAGTAACCCCTGATGAGAATGTTCCATGAAATAGGTGATGGGTTGATGGAAAAAAAGTGAACTAGTTTTTGAGCATGGATGAGGTTTTGGAGGGGTTTATTAAGGGAGAAAGCGTAAATGAGTTGGGTGAATAAAAAAGTGTCTTGGTGAAGACCAGAGATGTGGATTTGTGATTGGATTTGATGAAGTTGTTTGATGGAACAACATAGGTTCATGAGAGAAAGACATTGCTGCTTCTTTGACATTGGAAGAACAACCATGCATTTATTTGCTGGTGGCTTGCTTTCAAGCTTTCAGTTTTCTTCAAAATTTCAGTTTTCTTCAAGGTTGATCTATTTTTTAATATCTCCGTAAATTATTTTACATTAAGAGGTTTTATATTTAGGGACCGAGGAAGTAACTCTTTTCCGCCATTTCCACCGCTCCCCCTTCACCTCAGTTGAAATCAGCATCCTCGTCCAAATAGGCAAATACTATGATATTTAGGGATGACAACGGGGCGAGGAATAGGTGGGGTGTACTTTTTCATTCTCCATTCTCGAATTTTATTTTCTCCCCATCCCCAAACCCCATCCTAGGAGAGATGGTTCCTCATCTCCATTCCCCACCATCCCACGGATACCCACGGGGAACCTAAACATATGCGAAATATTTAAAAAGTTTCATAGCTTTAATTTGATCCGATAAAAAATTAACCCTGCCGAATAAAATTTTTAAACCTGTATACCATAGAAAAAATAATCATTAAAATTCAGAAAATTCAATCAAAAATATGATAAAACTAAACAAAGATATTAAATGATAGTTTTGTCATACACATACGCAAAACATCTAAGGAATCCAAAAGTGTCATCAAAATTGAGATTAAAGCAAAATTACAAACTGAAATAATATTTCAATAAAAAAAACTTTAAATTCATAGTTGATTTTTGCTTTCAACAATGTGGTGAAAGTTTTTATTAGACGCATTGTTGCTTTAAATTCGACATATTGTAGTTTGTAAAACAGTAGAAGAGAGAAGAAATGAGTGGAAAAAGTATAGAACGAAGAAGAAGGAGAAGAAGTATGATAATATATAGGGCATCTAATTTGTGAATTTCTAATTTCTAAGAAGGAGTGGAAAAATCCCCGCTAGTGGGCCCCAAACGCGGCAGTCCCCGTCGGGATCCCCATTCAAGGTATGAAATTGTCATCCCTAATGATATTCATATCCAAATTGGTGCTTCACAGATTTTATTTTTTATTTTTAAAAAAAATGAGAAAGAGAGTGAAGCTTGGAAAAAATGGAAAAAAGAAAGTTAATGTGAGGTGTATATCTAGAATTGAGATATCATATGTTTATAAACAATTTTTGTTAATATAAGCAGATGTCAATTTTAAATATACATTACTAAAAAAAATAATAAACAAATGCTAAATCAATATCGAAAAATGTAACTTTTGAAATTTTCAAGAAATGATAATATTGATTTTTTGTATTTTTTTTTCCTAAGTGTTTTTATCCAAAAGATTAAAAGATATCGAGAATTTTATTTTTTTTTTTAAAAAAGATGGTGTAGTTGTTAAAATTCTCAAATAATGAAGATTATTTGATAGCTCACTATTTGAAAAAGATTATTTGATAAGGAAGATTATTTGATAGCTCACTTTTTCCTAAAAGGTTATGTTTGGATACACTCTTGAGGATGGAACAGAACGAAATAAGAAAGAGTGGAGTGAGATAGAGTGGGGTGAGACAAAAATAATGTTCCATTGTTTAATTTCATCACATACACCCCAATTTGAGAGAGATGAAAAAGCGAAGTTTTTGATGGAATTCATTCCACCAAGTTCCACTTCACTCTATTATAAATATGTCAATCCAAACAATGAAATTTATTTAAATACCATTTTACTCCCCTCCACTTCATTATCTTCCATCAATCCAAACATAGTCTAAGTGTTTTTATCCAAAAGATTAAAAGATATCAAGAAATAAAAAAAAAATAGTGTAGTTGTTAAAATTCTAAAATAAGGAAGATTATTTGATAGCTCACTTTTTGAAGTGATTTTAATGCAACCCTTATTTTTTAATTTAGTAAAAATTCAACCCTACCCTTAATTAATTTTGAAATTTCCATTTTATCTTCATTCTCAGTCTTCAAATTTTCAACTTTATCTCATTTAGGCTTGGCAATTAGACAAATATCCATGGGTAATATTTGTAACGGATCTGAGTTCGATCCAAAAATGGAGTCCCAGGTATATAAAAATGGGTACATGCGCGTAATATCCGGAATGGGTCTGGTCCGCGTCCGGGTAATAGGTATCGGACTCGCGGGTATTCGGACCCGCTGAAAAATACTTATTATTTAATTGATTTGGAATTTAAGTATGTTTGTGTGAGAAAATTTGTTTTTAAGTAAATCTGTTTTGCCTTATGTTTGTTCAGAAAAAAATAACCTTAAAATTTTAATAATTTTCTTTTTTTTAAAATATAATGGATACCAATGAACCCGTTTGGATACCAGAACACCCGCTGGCCTGCTTGACAGCGAGTACCGAATCCAGATATGCATGAACAACACGAATCTGGATAATGAGACATCCAGATCCACCCGGACCCATTATCATCCCTAATCACAACTAACCTTCACCCACTACTCCACTCCACTCCACCAGTGCTAGTACCTTGTGCCAACCCTTGGCCATACGTTTCACTCACGAATTGAACCGGTAAAAACACAGCAGCAAATGAATAAAGGGATTAGTTCCTTTATTTGATGCACATGAAACTCTTCCCTAGCTATCAACTCAATGAGATTAAGCCATTTTAATTCTCATTCCATCAACCCATATATGAATATAGCAGCAAAGGCATATCTACCAATTCAATAACCAGTCCACCAGAGACGGAGGACTTCAAATACTAGACTTGATTTGGATCTCTTAATACGAATATCTCACTAAAACATGGTTTAGGACTTAAGGTATTGGTGTGTTTGTTAAAGTAGTACTTCATCTGAAATATAAACAACAAAAAACACAAAAAAAACATGTTTTATTTTAATTTAAAATATAAGCAAAAGTAACTAATCTTCTTAAAATTTATTTTATTTACAATGCTACTTTCTTAAAATATAATTTTTTTCTTATTTAATTTTTATTTGATTTTCAATACTATTTTCTTAAAATACCTCTATTTTTTTTTATAAATTTGAGAAAATTAAATATAATCACCTAACTTTCTTAATAAATATGAAAATAATTAAATTTACTTATGTTAAAATGGGAGGAAATAACCTGTGTCATGGTGCACAAGTTGCGATGGTGGGATGGAGATGGGGCGGCCATAGCCAATAATAAAAGGATGGTTAAGAGTTGGGATGAATTAGTACCGCTAAGAAGAGTTGTACAAATGTCAACATCCTAACGTAATAACTATCCTATCAATAATATATTTTTTCTATATAAGTATTGTAATCGGTATTTACCAATCAATAAAAAAAATCAAATCATTTTATTAGTTATCTTTCGGGAAGTAGTGCAATGATAGTGTTAAACTCATCCTTTGAGTATATAATAATATATGCTGCTACCTAGATTCCATCATGTGTTGTGAACACACCATTCTCATATTCTCTCTAATCCTGTGGCAATTATATTTTAAATTTAAAGCAACTACAGGCCTCATAGTGAAGAAATTTTAGGGAAATGAGTGCACTACAGTTCCATGTGGATATGCTTCTTTCAGGAGAGAAGTGATTGAATCCACTAGAAGATCTTAATTCTTAGTTCTTACCCCCATGCATCTCTTTGCTATTGTGAGAAATTAGAACAAGGAATCTTTAACATCGTCTCATATTTGAATGGTCAAGATTAGAAGATAAATGCATGTTATTTAAAAAAAAAGCTAAAGTGGATGTTTTAAGCATATTCATGCAGAAGAAATCAATCAACCACGATAGAGAATTCATACAACCAATCCTGAACACACAAGATTTCACGTTAAATCCATATGAAATTTGCACGGTGCCTTTTCATGAGTTATCATTCATTGCTGCAAAATGTTAAAGTCGCATGTTGTAAAAGACTAAAACAAATACAAGTAAAATGTATGTAATTTTTGGTATTTTTTTATTAAATTAAAAAATAATGTTTCATACAACAGTAATCTTGAAGCAGCTACATGGTTTGTTGAATGATGATGACAACCTTAATACGAAGTCCATTTGATGTTGGTACTTCAACTCGCTGTTTGTAATGTATCAAAATGTAACAATGTCACGTTACATGGAGACCTGAAAGCACCAGAATTTTATAACTCTTTAAATGTTACAACTTCCAACAGCTAGTAGCAAAAAGTAAACGGTAAAATATGTCAAAATTGGTGAGAGTATCACCTTCACTGTACCAGAAATGTCGAAGTCATCATTTAGTCCTTAGAGATGGCATAATTTACACTTGAACCTCGAAGAGTGACTTCAATGGTTTTGGAGTCAATTTTGCCACACAATTGAACTGTCACATGAACCAAAATTCACTGTCATCTAATCTCATATCCATTTTCAATAAGCTAAGTACAATTCCATACTACTTGTACTTTAATCAGATGGATAATACATTAATGAAAGCAATAAAAAACTCCTTCAACACCGCCTTTTTTTTTAAAGAATTATGGCTCATTTGTTTAGGATTCTTAAAAAAGTGATTCTACAAATTCTTTTTTTTTTTAAATGTTTTTGTAAGAAGTGTTTTTTTTTTAGTAAAACTGAATCATTCAAACTTATATAAATGTCAGGAAGAGTTTTTAGAATTTGTTAAAAGGGAACTTTTTTAGACAAAGAAAGTCCAAACAAATAGGCCCTTAATTGCAAATATTCCAAATTAGACACGTTTGACAACTTAAGAAAGGATAAGAGTTCATTTTATGGGGTGTACAATTCTAACCTTCTGTTGTCTGTATTTCTCTCTTATAGCATTCAGGGGACAGCCTTTGGTATTAAGTTGCAAATCTTCCAGAGCAAGAACAACAGGTTTAAGCTCTGAAACTTTGTAGTTTGTGTAGTGCTCCAGAGTTGGATTCTGCAAATAAATCACATATGAATCTTTAGATTTATTTACACGTATAAACACTGAGATGAATTGTCAAATTGCAATCAGGTAGTCAAAATAAGTTCATACCCATGGATTTTCAGATTGGTTGAGGGTCCATCTGGCAAGGAATACAGCAGATGCAGCCACAAGGGAAGGTAGAAACTTCAAGAAGCTGTATTCAACAAGAGTAAGCTCTGCTAAATAATTTGCCAGGAATTCCATATCAACTTGAGGAACCTGTATAATAGGGAAAATTGACAACATAGAACTTTTCCTATCAGTATAATAGAATCAGTGAATCACCTGCTGAAGTTAAATTATGAATAGTGGATAACAATTCTAGTACCTTGTAAGAAGATTGTGCTGCTTGGATGAACCTCCTGAAAGCCCAAAAAAGATTGTCATACAGTTCAATGAAGTTTTAACTTTTAACAAAGTAACATTTTCCAAGAAAACATGTAAAAATATATAGTGCCATACCTGAGAAATGTTTTAGTTGTTGGAACAGATAGTTTAAAGTTCAAAAGATTTAGAACCTCTCTCTCCAGTTTCAATACCTGTCAAATGCCACTTATTAGTTGCTTTATATATCTGTCATCATGAATACTATTTAAAAAAATATATATAAAAGTTCCAGCCATACTAGCAAATACTGTACCTCTTCTCTCGAGTATGTATTATCTGTGATAAAGCAAAATTCCTCCACTCTAGGAGCACAAATCTCTTCATACTTTCTGAAAGCAGTGAAGGAAAAGAAGAACATCTTACAATTTCAGGATTATTTAGAAAAAAAAATAGATATGATATGTTAGATTATCACTTTGAAGTGCCAATAAATGCATCCAACATCAAGAGTTCGGTGATATAAATTATAGCACATTTATATATATAAAAAAAAAATATATATATATATATATATATATATATATATATATATGTCCAAATAAAGTTTCATTGCTATCTCATTAAGCAATAATACTTATAATCACTATACAAGACTTAGGATGAAAAAGTGACTGTGATTATCAGCTCTATTATCATTTTGAAATCCTTTTTGTCCCCAGTTGAGAGTTCAAAGAGAAGCATCAAGAAGTCTAACTGCATCTTAATCAGGACTATTACAAAGCATGGTACTTACGATGCAATCAGCATGCAAGTAACACCAAGCAACTGGAGCCTTTGTTTCAGAATCAAACTTGAGGAGAGAAAGCGATCGATGAGGTTTACAGTAAGGTAAAGAGTGTCTGGAACCAGCTGGTATTCCTCAGAAACCTGAAATAAGATATATGAAAACTTCAGCAACCACAACCAAAGCTTCAATAGCCCAACATCAACAACAGTACTTAAGGTTGAGAATTTCAAATGTGCCTACTACAGGAACATGATAATCACAAGATTCAAAAGGAAAGGAACAAATGATTTTTAAGATTTTAAATGAAATTGGGAAAATATTTTATAGGAACAGGAAACTATACATTAAAATACGATCTACTTGTCCCACTTGATGAACACCATGAAATATAAATAACCCTTCTGTGAGATTAACTCTCAAAAAATGATTTTTTTTCTTTTGGAGTGAACGAATTTAATTTTAAAAAAATAAAAATAAATAAACATGTGTGGAGAGTATTGAAAATCTTAACACTAATGGTTTAATATGATAAACTAAGAGGAGCAATAAAAAAATTATTACCATCAAATTATACCATCTCCAAAAATCACCTATATTCAGGCAATTGAAATTAAACTGCATACCATAGTACACACAGATTTGCAATAACAAACAAAAAGGAAAGCGAAAGAAGCCTGAAGTATAGAAATGTACATAATGCCTACTCCATGGGACTAACCTCCACAAGCCAATCAACCAGAATTCCCCTCATGCTTGGACTGATGTCTTTCTGCAACTTCTCCATGTAATTGGTTAATGGTTTCCTTTCAACCTGGTCAGATTTCACCAAAACATACCATCAATGTTTTTGTAGGAAATAAAATCCTTCTCTTTTGTTAGCACTTAATAATACAGTATTATTTTTTTTGCAGTTATTTTATGCAGCAACATTAATCGCAACGTTACTGAATAAAATATGATCTCTGCCATCCAGGAAGACTTGTTTACAGTGCATGTTATACTCTGAAAAAACCTTATTATAGTGTTCTAATACAATCAAACTGTGGCAATAGTAGAAAATCAGAAGCAGATGAGGTTTGCATCTTAACATTGTATGACGGTGGCTACTAGAATTGCCACTGGTCACATAAACAAATAGCACAGTAGCAATAATCAGGAAAAGAATCACGTTACTACATCACAAACCTCTGTGACACGAATTTTGTTGTATATATCAGGGGCATAAGAACTCCAAACTAGAGGATCCTTCAACTTTAACTCTGAATCAATGTCCACAATGGCCAAGCAATCTGAGGCAGCAAGTTTCTCACAAATCGTATCTATCTCTGCACAATCCAATTAAAAGACATTAACTAAAGGATCCTAACTTCTAACATATTATCTTTCTATGAGTATATGTGGCTCATATCTTGTACTTATTTTTATGTACTAGCAAAAGGGCAATCACATAGAATACAGTTCAGTAGGTAGTCAAGGAAAAGTATAAGCAACAATTTTTTTTTTAAGAAAGTGGCATTGGGCATCAGGTAAATAGATCAATAACTTAAATGTTAAACCTATATGTCAAGCAACATTTAGTGCTATGTATGCTCAATCAGTGAGGTGCATAAATTCATTTGTAGAATTAGTAATTTAGTATGTTGTATTATATGCCTAAAGTCTGTTGCATACTAGTAGTGACATATGAGATCATTGAAAAACAACCTTTACTTGGAGAGCTCATGACTTCATCAGATTTCACAGAGCCTTGCATTGAAAGCACCTTCTCTTCTACAACATCTTCTCTTATGCTATTGGACATACAACGTTCTGCTGGCTCTTTATCATCGTAAGTAACTGCAGCAATGTTGTCATGTGATTCCACCACCCTTTTTGAGGATAACTCTGCTGCTAACTTTGCTCCAACATCATCTTGTGATGATGAATTCTCGGTGGAGACACCTGAAGCTAGCTTTGTGTTCTGCTTCTTGTAAACTCCTCTTGGCTACATAAGGGATAATCAATCAGCATGACACTTCAAGATTATTTAGATATATGCAGATAAATTTTCACATTTGTACAATTACTTATATCGAGCAAATAAATAACAGTGAATCAACTTCTCTGAATTGTCTAAACAGAAAAACTCAAAACTAAAATTATTTTAATTTCCTTAGTACTAGAATTGAAAATTTTTGATGGTTTGAAACATGCATTTGATTACATAGTGAGTACTTCATGCTTACCTGAAGCTTGGATGTGTTAGCAGACTTATCATCCAGTTTTCCACCGATGTTAGTAACATCTGCAAGCACGGCCCTCCTCTTGTGCTGAAGATCAGCAGGGACGACAGCAGAAGTTTTGTTGTCATCAGAAGCTGCTCTTTTCGAATTTGCTCGAACCTTGTTTTTTGGCTCAGTTTTAAGGGACGGTCTTGGGTAGGGAGGTATTCCTCTTCCTCCCAAGGCCTTAGCCCTTGATCTAGTGATTCTGAGTGGACGCTCTTCATCTGTGGCACTAACTTTGTTTTCTTTGTTCATTTTTGCATGCCTTGGAGAAGAGCAAACTAATTTTGTTCAGATGGAAATGTTGCTCATGCCTGTTTTTCAACAATCCAGTTACCACAAAATAAGAGTTAGGAAGCGAAGCGCGAATTCAAACAAGGGACACAAATACAGAAAGAATTCATAAACTAATTGAAAGATATCTAGACAAAAAGTATCTAATAAAAAGTATTGAAGTATCCAATACGAGATGAAGGTAACACCAATTTCACAATAATAATTGACACGGACACATATTCGGATACCTTGATATGGATAAAATTCATAATTGAAAGGTTTTCAAATGAAAAGTATCTAAAAAGTATGGAATTATCCAATACGGTAGAACAATCATCTTGAAATAACAATTAGGAAGCACGAATTCGGACATGGGACACAGATACAGAAAGAATTCATAAATTAATTGAAAGAATTATAGAAAAAAGCGTATCCAAAACTAATTGAAGCAGTATCCGATACGAGGCGCCGCAATTTCTCAACAGGAGATGACACAGGCACGTATGCGGATACTTAGATATGGAAAAGAATTCATAAAATAACCATATTGTACAGGCGAAAAGTATATAAACAGTATTGAATTATCGAATACGCTACGTGAATCATTTTGAAGTATCGGTAGCAATAGGTTAACACCAACAAAAAGAACAATTACTAGGAAGATATTAGTCGTAAACTATTGAACTTCAGCAAATCCATCAATGACTGAAAAATGAGGCAAGTTATTTTTCTCAATGCAGTAATCAGTCTTGAATCATGACTTTGTTTCATTTTGAGATATCAGTATCCAGATCAGACACGAAGAAACTGTTTCCCTGCTCAGACAAAAAGTCAAAAGGCATGCCCCAATTCAAGTAGCTGAAAACAAAAACGTACATGCATTACAAGGACATGTTCAGAAACCCCCATAGCAATCATAATCACAATAATAATAAAAAAAACAAAATAAAAACAAAAAACACATTTAAAATTCCATTTTCATAACCGTGATTTCAAATTTATCTCAGCTCCAATTCAAAATTCACATTCAAAATTCAACTAGCAGTTTCATTTCGTCTTCTCGTTATTCCGTGCAAATTCGAAGACCCAGGTCCTTAAATTTTGACCCTCGATACCCAATGAAAAAAAGAATCAAAATTTATCAAAATAATGAAAAATCAAAACAATGCAGCTTACTTCCAGATCTATGCACCCACACAGATACAAAAAAACAAAAACATGAAATCGCTCATGAAACCTCGGAAACATGTTCTGTCCAATCCAATGGCACAAAATATCAACTTACAGAAAGAAACAAAAAAGAGAAAGAGGGTAAGGAAGGAAGGGTTTTGGAGGTAAGAAAAAGAAATGAACCTTCGAAGAGGTTTGAAATGGGGAAGAGAGGGGGCAGTGGTCACTGTCTGAGAGTGAAATGTCTGGATATAAGCAAAGGAGCGTGTGCCCGAGCGGGACGGAGCCCTCTGTTCAAATCTTTAAAAAAAATTACTATAATAAACATTGTAATTAATCTTTGTCATGTGTATAAAAAAAATTCGTTTATTTATGGTTTTGGTCCTAAAAGTTCAACGTGATTTGTTTTTAGTATTTAGAAATTATTTTGATCGGACTAGTCCTTAATTTTTCAAACATTTTGGTTTTGGTCCCTCCGTTACAAAAAATCAATTATATGCTAACATGGTTAACGAAAATTCATATCAACTGCCACGGAATGTGACATAGCGCCAATTAGGTGATCTTACATAGATGATTCAGGTCTATGAACTCAAAATTTGCGTACGGGACCATTTTGCCTATCGGACCATTTTGTGTCCGTGAATCTGTATCATCCACATTATGTCAGCTATTTGGCGTCACTTCAGACCACATGGACTGTTAATGTGATGTTTCGCTAGTTACACAAACAAATAACAGATTTTTATTTACGGAAAATACCAAAACCAAAATGCTTGAAAATTTAAGGATTTGTCTCGGTCAAAATAACTTTTAGGGATTAAAACCAAAACACGCTGAACTTTTAGGGATTAAACACATAAATAAGCCAAAAAAATTTAATAATAAAAAAATTATTTTAATAAATTTTGTGTATTTTAAAGATATTATCTTTGACTATCAATTAAAAAAAAATCATTGATCAATGCAAAAAAAATTAAAATTTAAAAACAATATATAATATATAATATGTGTATAAAATTAGTTTTTTTTTAATATATTTGTATAGCTTATAATAGTATTATAATAGTAAGTGAGTGAACTTTACTTGATGAATCATCCAAGCTCTTCGGGAATAGTCTTCGAGTTTTGCTTAGGGCATTCACAGCAGAGTCTGGTGGAGAGTCTTAAGTTTAGACTTTGTCTTTTTCTTTTTTTATCCTTTTAGAATACCCTAATAAACAAATAATAAATAATAACAATAAATTAATGATAAATAATAATAATAATTACAAATAATAATAATAATAACCTTTTTTAAAAAATAAAAATAATATTTTAAATATTTTTTTTTCCTCTTTTATTCTTAAATATATTGTCTTGTTATGGAAAAATAAATAAAAATACTTCATCCTGTCTTATTTATAAGAAAAAAACACTCCAATAATGTTCTTAAATATAAGCAAAAATTAATTAACTTTCTATTCCAATACAATCACACACAACATTATCAATTGCAAGCGAATTTAATAAAGCATTTGTGGCAATATTTTGGAGGACAAGAAGGAAGCGTTAATTAAATTATAAGAATTTGAATTATATTGTATTTTTTATGTACTTTATAATTTTTAGTACGTATCATTAATTATTGTAATGTTAATTTTTATTTAATTTTAATATTTAAATATTATTTGAGATTATTTTTATAAATTCTGCATAACTAATATTATTAAAATTGTATTACAAAAATATTATTGAAATTAAATTGTGTATAAAAGTACGTGAGAGTCTAGTAAATCTTAAATTAAGAACGTATCGTCGATGCGGTAAGTATTTGGTCAAAGACCAACATGTGTTTGGAAGTAGGAACGAAAACATGTTTTGACCAACGTTATTAGAATTATTCATATTATTTCTATAATTTTTTTTTTTTGTTTTATTCGTCGGTTATCCACTCGCACGTGTTCAGCTTATGATGTTTTTGAAATCTCTCGCAGCAATTGTTTTTTTTTTTTTTTCAACTGTTTTATATGAAGACGATAAAGAATAATCCTAATAATTATTGACCCTTTTTTTCACCGTTAAGAACAATTCGTTGGCTTAAGCAAATATTTTTGGGTGGTTGCAATAACCATATATAGGATCTAACCAATTTCTAAAATATAATGGTAGCGTGTTATGCACGACATTATCCTATGTTTTTTTTTTTTTTACATGGGAGGTCTGGGACTAGAACCCATGACCTGGGGAAGGAGAAATCTTAAGTGTCCCCGCAGCCACCAACTAGGTTGTCTTACGTGGACTATCCTATGTTTTTTTGTTATTATTATTATTATTATTATTATTATTATTATTATTATTATTATTATTATTATTATTATCATCGTCATCATCATCATTATCATCAACACTAGTCCAATATGATAAATCAAATTTAATATTTCTGACAATCATATTAGTTTTTATTGAGATTCATAATTCGTTTCTTTTACTTATATTTATTTTTGAATCATTTTTCAATTAATTTAAAAAAATCGAGTAATGTATATAAAAAAAGAACAATCGTTAAAATTCTTGTATCTTGTTCTAAATAACATTATTCCATAACGAAATAAGCAACGAATATTTAATCAAAGATGAAAGAAAATGTGAAAGAAAATTAAATAAACAACAAATATTGAGTTACTGGTCCTTAATTCGATAATAAGCATTGTTATAATTATAGCCACTAATTTTTTTTATTTGTTAGCTTTTTTATTAATAAGGTATGGGAGATATTCTTCACAAAAAAAAAAGGTAAGGGTGATATTGTAAAATAATCATCAATATTGTCGTCTTCATAAAAAAAATAAATTAATTAATAGGAACAAGTCACTGACTTTTATTATAAAAATAAAAATAAAAAAAAATAATATATTTCTAATGCACACGTAACCTATTAAATGGACAGCACTAGCGTTAACGAAGAGGGGAAATAAAATCCAGATGCAATGTTTAACTTAAATGGTCACATCTAATTTTTGGGACATTCACAATTTATAATAAACGCAAAATTGCTGCACCAAGTAGATTTATTCGATTCTTACCTTAACAAGAATTTATAGCTGTCACCCTTAAATTAAAATTCCTTTTGAAGTTTATTTTTAAAATGAAATTCCTTTTTATGTAATATAGCATTAAGATGGTTTAATTAGATTTACCGAAAATAAATATACTACTGACCCCATTTTCGTCCTGGAAATTACTGATTTCATAAATCTGTGCGCATTATGAGTTTGTTAACTGGCAATCCAAATGACACGACGGTCTGCTGAATTAATAGTATAATCTGTGAAAATTAAAGCCAAAATCTATGAGAAAGATTGCTTAGAACATACTATAAAACTTCCAGAATTTGAGCTCACATACTTTATTTAAGAAATCGACTTAATTTGTGGAGTTGTCACGTGAAAGATACATGCAATAATCAGTGTGACTTCCTTACAATAATGCTTGATTAGGATTGGAATTTAAACCCAAATGACACGATGGTCAATTAAATTGATATAATAATCTATCAAATTTTAACCAAAATCCACGGCAAAGAGTAACAAGAGTATATGCAGTATATAACATCCAAGATTCCTGCTCATACTTTTATGTTGGGAATCTACTTAATTTGTGGTCATGGTATGTGAAAGATACGTGTAATAGTTATTTTTAGATTTTCTTAACATCACTTCTTAGAATTGAGAATAAAAAATCAGTAGTAAATAAATAAATTTTTTAAGACTTTAAATTTATTAGATTCATTATTTTCATAAAACACATTCATCTATAAATTTTTATCCTCACACTGAGATTAACAAAACTTTTTTTTTTCACTTCAAAAAAAAAAACCTTTTTTTATATTAAGGATAATTTATTTGGATTAAAAAGCTTTAACTTTTGTATTTATTTTTTTCGATTTTTCATTTCTTTTTTTTTCAAAAATGGCAAAACTACTTTTTAATATTGGGAAAGCATGATCTTCAAACCAATTTTGCACCGAGAATACGAATGAGATATCAAAATTTGAATTAAAAAAAGTTGTCGAATTTTAAAATTTATGTTTGGTATACCTTTTAAAGTTAGAATTTCATGCCAGCGTGTGGGTAAGGAGTTAAATAATTTTCCACAATATGAAATTTCTCTTAAAAATAAGTATATTTCTATCATGCAATCCAAAATTGGATGGTTGCTATGCAACCTTTTCTTAAACCAATAAGAAATTGTCATCTATGTCATGTCATTATTTGAAGTAGTTAAAATTAATTTTTTGCAATTTAATCCAACATAAAAAGTAAATTAAAAATTTAGTCCTTTGTACCTATAGACAAATTATAACTTTTAATTTTAAATTTAGTCACTTGCATTAAGCCTTTTTACACAAGTGACTAATTTTAACTACTTTTAATTTTTTTTCTAAATTAAAAGTTATAATATGTCTATAGGTACAAAGGACTAAATTTTTAATTTAATTTTTATGTTGGACTAAATTGCAAAAACCTAATTTTAACTAGGTTTAAGAAAAGGTTGCATAGCAACCATCCAATTTTGGATTGCATGATAGTAACTCCCTAAAAATAATATCCTAAAGAATCATGTTCTTAATAATTTATCTAATTTATCTTTGGTTGATTCTAGCCATTAAACAATATTCCCAATAATATTCCAAAATTACCTATCCAGTTTAGAAAGTTTTTTCATACATAACCTTATTTTAAGAAAATATTTTTCATTCGTAAGCTTGTTACAATATTTTTATTTAACAAAAAGAAGGCATTTTTCTCAAATCTAGCATTGATGGCTACTTGGCTAATATTAGATTTATTTATCAAAATGATTTTCTTATATGCAATTTTTTTTACAGAAATAGGGGAACAAACATTAATTCCACCAAATATATATATATATATATATATATATTTTATAGGGATTTGCTAACATGATCCCACTTGATTTCATGAAGGATCATTTTAGCAATGTGTACCAGAACTTTTGAACAAAAATAACCTTATTATTTTGTTGGGATAAGTTTACTTCACAGGGTTATTTTGGTGAAATACCTTTTAAGAGTTAAAAATAAATGAAAAAATGCTCTCTCTCTCTCTCTCTCTCTCTCTCTCTCTCTCTCTCTCTCTCTCTCTCTCTCTCTCTCTCTCTCTCTCTCTCTCTCTCTCTCTCTCTCTCTCTCTCTCTCTCTCTCTCTCTCTCTCTCTCTCTCTCTCTCTCTCTCTCTCTCTCTCTCTCTCTCTCTCTCTCTCTCTCTCTCTCTCTCTCTCTCTCTCTCTCTCTCTCTCTCTCTCTCTCTCTCTCTCTCTCTCTCTCTCTCTCTCTCTCTCTCTCTCTCTCTCTCTCTCTCTCTCTCTCTCTCTCTCTCTCTCTCTCTCTCTCTCTCTCTCTCTCTCTCTCTCTCTCTCTCTGAACCATGTTATGTTATTTCATCCCTCTTTCATTCTTCTTGATCATATGGTTCAAGTGATGATCTTCACCACCGCCATCATCGTCCCACCGCCGCTGCTTGACCATTCAACCATCAACGCCCTAAACGCCCTACCTAGACCCTTGCTTTATTTTTTATTTGCTTTGTTTCAGTCACATATTTGGAAAGATAGCAAGAACTTTCATAAAAAATATTGAATTCCAAATTAACATATATGATAAATTGCACATTTCCAACTCTGCAATAAGTGATAGAGTGAAGAAAGATTCGGGCCAGAAAAAAAAACATTAAAATTTTCATATAATTATGCAGCAATGGTAGTGAAGACAGTGGGGTGATTTTGGAGAATGCCATGGCAGTGAAGATGGTGGGGAGTGGAGGTTTAGAAAGAGGGAGATGGGAGGAGAGAGAAAATTCAAATTTTTATTTATTTTTAAATCTTAAAAAATATTTCACCAAAATAATCCTGTGAAGTAAGCTTATCCTAACAAAATAATAAGGGTACTTCTGTTCACAAGTTTTGGTACACATTACTAAAATGATCCTTCATGAAATCAAGTGGGATCATGTTAGCAAATTTCATATGTGTGTGTATATATATATATATTATCAATATGATTATTTTGTGAAAAAGAACTATTGCACCCTCACTTTCCAATGCATGGCTCTCACTCTACCACTAAATAATTTCATACATCTGTTATAATTTAGAATTTAAAGACATTTTTTACAATCTAAACAAAAACATTATTTTAAAATCATTTTTCAACAAACATACTCTAACATAAAAAATTCATATTATAATTATAATTTATTATAATCATAATCGAATTTAATGATATATAATCTAACTAATTCTTATATTTCATTCTCTCTCTTCTTTTCATTATTTTTAAAGCAAGGGTGTCTTCCGATTGACAAGCAAAGATTAATCTCTTTCGAGAAATTCGACTATTTACCAACTGTTTGAGCTTTATTGGTGTTTTTTTTTTTGTGATTATTCTATATTTCTTACACTTTTCATAAATTAGATTTAAACTTCATCCAGCTTGAAAGTGGGTCGTTTTGGGACAAATCCGTATGTAATCTCTTCTTCTTATTCTAGTCTTTTTATTATTATTTTTTTGCCCATCCAGTACATCCGGAATATTCCATCAAAATTTTATATATATGGTTTTGGGTATTTTTAAATATTGCTAGAAGTAAAAAAAATGTTATATATAATCAATTTTTTTTTTTCAGGAATATAAAAAATTCAAACTTTTTTTACCGCACTTAATTTTTTTTTTTAAATTACTCATTATTTTTTCATTAAGGTATTCTTTAGTCGAAGATTTATTTCCTCCAAGATGTAAAGATCATCTAAATGAATTTTCTCCATGTCAATAAAGAGGTTTTCATATCCACCATATGAATTGAGCCTCTCACATCATGTTTAAAAAATTCATTCATCTATCAACCATGCTGGACTAAATTACTAATTAATCTTTATCTTTATAAGAAAAAAGTCCCCAACAAAACCATATAAATGCCAACTACACTAGAGTCAAAGACACAACTACATAGGAGTCCCACCCACCTCCGCGCTCCCTATATCCGCTTTTTTTTTTTTCCTCCAAAGGATGAAGTACGAGTTGCTGATTCTGTAGCCTCTAGAACTAGATGGACAAGTGGGGCAAATGATAACTTATATCTTAATTCAGACCCTTTTTGTATTTTATACTTTTAATTAATTAATTTAATAATAATTGGCCCAATGATCCCTAAAGACAAATTTCACGAAAGCTATTGCATATTGACAATTCATGTGAGGCTCTTTTGGGTGTAGGCTTCCCCTTGTGCAAAGTCTATGATTGGCGGCTTTTGGGATTCTAGAAAAATTGTCAATAAAAGGCTCCAAATTATATGAAAAATATTATCCTGTCCGGTTTTAAAAGTATATTTCATTAAAAAAATACTAAAATTAAAGAAATCAGTTAAAGTTATTACTCCCTCCATCCAGTATATAAAACCATTTTAATAAATTTCACGTTTATTAAGAAAATTGATTAATTTAGTTATTGGTATTGAAAATATGAACATTTATATGTATTTTCAAAACTACCCCTATTAATAGCATTGAGATTTAAAAAATGTTAAATAAATAGAGACGTTTATGAAAAAAGTAATTAATTGTCATTGAAAATTAATATAAGGTCTTATAAATAGGGAAAAATGAAAGTGTCAAAAGGGTCTTATATTTAATAATAGAGCGAGAATATTTATATTAAAAATAATAATATTTGATATACTTTTATAATATCATTTCTACAATAATTATTGAAATTCTAAAAAATAAATAAATAATGAATATCATTAAAAAATGAAATAAATGCTAATATCTCATTATTTAGTATTTATACAACAATTTTCAACATAAAAAAATTGATAATTATATACTCTTTTATCCTTTTCATATTTTAGATAATGGGAGACCTTTTTTCTTTTTTATAAAATAGGTTACTAAATTTTAATGTAAAAAATTATTATGCAAATTGGTTTTTTTAGTGGGTGTTTTAAGATACCGGTGTATATTAAGAAATTGTAAAAAGTAAACTTATATGAAAAATAAATTGTTTAATATCTTGATATTTGATTGGCTTAAATACCAAAATGGTTATGGTAAATATTGACTCCTTTGAAATTGGTCCCTGCAAAAAAAATTGTTTTGGTCACTGCATTCACAAAACGTTTTGATTTTGGTCCCTCCTGTCAAATTTTGGTTCTCATAATTATGTTGTAATTTATTTATTTTGATCCTTTTGTTATTAGATTTCATAGTGTTTGGTCCCTTGATTATGATGGTTTTTGAATTGGTTCTCTTTCCTAATGAAGAAGTTTTCTTTTTATCTTAGAGAATTAATACAAGAATAATATCATCTTTAATCGGTCATAGAATGTAATAAATCATGTTTTCGATGTTTTCTATAACATTTAACAGAAGGGACCAAAATCAAAACTTTTTTTGGTTTTGGTCTATGCATTTTCAATTTACAAAATGTTTTGTAAATTCAGGGACCATGATCAATTTTTTATTTTTTTTGGCAATGACTAATTTCAAAGGGATCAATATTTACAGGCACCATTTTGGTATTTAAGCCTATTTAATTTTTAGTTTTCTTACAAAAATTTATCCATATAAATATGTTTAATGCTTCTTCTAATTCTAGTTATAAATCGTATTTTAATTTAGAGGATTTTTTCGATCATATTTATAAGTTATTTTGTATTTTTTATGAATCATTTAATGCTTTTTTTCCTTACTTCCCCTTGTTTTTTTTTTGTTTATGAGGGAAATTTCATCGTCATTGTCGCACATTGACGACTTTGATGGACAACCTCGCCTCCAGGTCATAGCATGCAAACTACCCGAAGGAGAACAACCACTCCCGAAGGAGCGACAGGCTCATACCGCCGAGGTGAGATTCGAACTCGTGTCCTTGCGAATTGAGGAGAAAGTCTCGAGTCAGGTGTGTCACACCTCGTTTGTTTGCCCTTGTTCATTCATATGAAATATTGTGAAATTTTTAATACAATCGAAGGGATAAAATTATAGTATTAAAATATATTTTTGAAATTTTAAGAAATAATCACCCTCCTTAATCTATATAATACAATTTATATAACCTATAGATATAATAAAAAAAATGGCTTAAACTATACTTTAAAATTACCATGCAAATCCCAGTGTTCGATTCTATCCCCATAACAGTTAGTAAAAAAAAAAAAAGTCTTTCCCCATAAAGAATAAGCAATAATTTCAAAGAACACTATTGTTCTCATTTTCTTGTTGAGTACAAGCAAACTTTGGACATGTCTTTCAAGTTTCAACTCTCAAACATATAAAGTCACATTCACATGAAAAATAAAAAAAATAGAAAGTCACATCTGATATACATCTTAGTCATTATTGTCTCAAGACATGTTCTCAAGTACAATCACCTATGCGTGTATATATATATATATATATAAATTAATTTATAAGTAAGTTTATATTATAAAGAAGTGACATTTATTATTTTTTAGTATAAATCTATTTGCAAATTGATTTTGTAATTTTAAAAATTGTATATTATATTCAAAATAAGGTAAATAAAGAAATATACATTTAATTAATAAAAAAACATATATGATGATATGTTAATTTTAAAAGTTTTATTGTTACGTTAAAATATCCCAACGTTTATGAAAAATTAGTATAGCATAAGAGTATATAAATTGTAATGATATAAAATTTGCATAATAACAATTTATAATTAATGAATGAATCATGTATCATATTTTATTTAAAATTTATTATCTTATATTTGTTGACTAGCGTGATTTTTTTTATCAAAATAACAAAACAAAAGGAGTATTAAAAAATAAAAAAAAAACATACGTAATCTTCTCATTTGAATGTAACAGTTTTGTAATATTCTCCTTCAGTATAGCCGTACATATTCCTTCTCTGACTTCGCTAACTTTTATCCATCTTTTTTTTTTTTTTCTTTTTTTTTTCTTTCACTTTTTCCTTTATTTATTTTTCTCCAAAGGGTAATCGAAGATTAATATGCATATAGATTAACAAAATGGATATCAACAAAGTCCAGCACAGTTGGTAGATAGCTGGGTTCCTTAAGCATGAAGTCAGGGGTTCGATCCCTGTCGTGGGCATGGAAAATGCTTTCTTGGTAGAGGTGATCTTTACGCCTCGGAGGGGATTAGTCTTCGCTTGTCGGCTGGGGATACCCATACCCTTGGTGTACACAAAAAAAAAAGATTAACGAAATGGATTTTGTTTTTGTTTTTGGTAATAAAGTGTTTTTCATACTTATGACAATGATTGAGTCTTTGACATCGTACTTAAAAAATCTAATCACAACTATGCTGGACTTTATTGATATTTTTTTTGTTTATTTTTTTTTAGAATTTTTTTTGTTTATTTTGTTTCATATCAAATATAACTAAAAAAAATCACTATCTCATTTTCTACTATCTTTCCTTCTTCCCACGTTTTTTTTTTCCATATATAACCGTCAAACAAAACAAAAGGGTGGGGTATATTTAATTATGTATTCTTAGAGTATCTTCAACTGAGCAATTTTTTTGAGTTATATCATACCAATATAAAAATTTGTAAATTAACTGGATGTAAGTAATAAAACTGTTTATGTTAATAAAATTTCTTAAATATGTTGTGTCATTTACTTATTTTTGGTTTATGCGACTCAAAACATTTTTCATTTCACTTATGCAACTCTTAAAAATTCATCAAACAAGCCACATACATTACCCTACATTTTATATGTATTTTTTCCTTTCAACTTAAATATTTACTCTTTTATATATATAATTAACTCTATTGATATTTGGATTCATGTAAACTCTGCTTGCTTGGCTACACAATTGTTTTTTTTTTTTAATGGCTACACAATCGTTATTCATTTAGGTTGCATAGTACTAATATCAGATTCATCAAACTCATAAGATTCTTGCATCAACAATACATCATCGCGTACTTTTAAACTCAATTTTTATTTCAATAATGTTAATTACCTACTACTTTTAAAAATTATCCCAAATATATTTTTCAATACATTAACATTTATAAATTTTTCAAAAACTTTATTTGTATTCAAATACTATTTAAGAATTAAAACAAAATTTAACATTACATTAATTGAAATGCTTTTTTTTTTCTAAATCCAAAAGTTATATATCCATTTATTTTATATCAATATTTGAATATAATAATATATATTGAATTCATTTTTTTCCCATGATAAGATAATATTCTTAAGAATAAAATAAAAACATATATTTAATAATATTATCATTTAATTTTTTAAAAAATTATTATTATTATTTATTATCTTAAAAAATATTTTTATTTATTATTTAAAAAATAATATTATCATTGTTAATTATTATTATTTATTTATTTTTATTAATATTGATTTATTCTTACGGTGATGTAAAGTAAGGACAAAAAAAATAGGGCCCATAAAATCTTAAGTTGAACCTTTAAAATAAAAAACTCAATTTAAAAAATAGGAAAATTTTATAAAAAAAAAAATCTATTATGGTGTTAGGTAAGAAAGATAAGAGGTCGAATATGACTATATAGGTGCGAGTGTGATATTGATCTCAAACCTTGAATTAATCATAATATAAATATGAATATTTGTTTGGAAAATGCTATAAAGTGTTTTTATGACACTTGTTATTAAGAGATTATATGTGGTTAAAAATTATGAAAAAAATGCAATTTCTTAGATTATTGAAAGAATAAATAATTTGAACTTGTGATTTTTTTTTCACTTTTGGTATTCTTAATAAGACATTTGTTAGTAAAACCATATTTATTTACTCTATATAAAGACAAAGTCACCTTAGTATTTTTTATTCTCGAAAGAATAAATAACTTGATTTTTTTTTACTTTTAATATTCTTAATAAGGCATTTATAAACAATACCTTATCTATTTACTCTTTTTTTTTATGGGAAAAGGTATTTTATTCATATATCAAAAACAATACAAAAAATTTCACACTGATAATAATTAAAGGGAAAGCAAAATACACTGCAACAATATACTGTTCCATGTGATGGATCATCAACAACTGCCAAAACTCGACTCTAACAGGAGATTCAATAGCCTTTAATACCAAGATAACAATCTCATTGATGTCGGGACTAAGCTCAGTTCGGCGACAAGGAATCTCAGATCTAAAACGAGAGAGTCGTTGGACGGTAGCCAAATCAACAGTCAACAAAGAGATATCTGTCTCGACGAGTAGCCTTCCAATTATTGGAACAAAGAGGATAACCATCAGATCTGGAAAGTTGAAACTATTTAGAGGTATCCATCCACTTGAAACACACAAAACAAAAACAACTTGCACAAAGGCAAGACAAAACCCAGAAAAACTGGGGGAAAATAAACCCATATCCTTTCCTAGATAAAAAGTCGAAGTCACATAATTTTGTCTTTTATATTTTTTTAATGAGTAAATCATTAACACCATTTATAAGTCTTTTGACCTTTTTTCTAGAGAAGGGGTGAGGTCGTGAATGATACACATACAATAGTGACTTTTATATTCATTCAAGTAATTATTAAATGTGGACTTTGGTTTGATATATATACACACTCCTTCGATATTATTTATAATTTTTTTTTGGGTTTTTATTTTAGTCATATTTATTTCAATTTTTAATATGATTTAATTACTTTTTTTCATAAATACCCATGTTAAGTCAAGTCATTTTAGATTTTCGATGTCACTAACAAATTTAATCATTTTTCTTGGTGGAAATGAAAAATTTCAAAAAAATCTTATAAATAAGACCGGGAAAAGTTGTTTGCATTTACACTGAACTGAACCCAAAGTGACGTGAGTGAGGAACAGGGTAAGAAGAGATTTCTATTACACTAGCTAGTATGCAACCCATGCTACCCACGGGAGAAACATGATACACAACACTAAAAACGTAAAAAACACATTTAATAAATTTAAATTTTCCATAACAATAATTTAGTTGTCATTAATATAGCAAAATTGACTTGGTTTATATTTTGTAATAAAATATTTTGATGACTAATTTAAATAATATGGAATATTCTGTCAAAATTAATAATTGATCATGACAAAGAATGGTTTAATTATTTTTTTTTAAAGTATAAAATACTTAATCTAAACTCCGAATCTTGATCCAAAATCTTAAAATATTAAATGTGTTATTTCTTCCCCTTCCTCCCCCTCTCAAATGCGAGTCATTAACATAGTGCCCCTCCCCCTTAGTGAAAACCTGCCTTGCTTCTATTTACTCTATAATAATTTACTGGGACGGACAAAGCACTACTTATAATTTACTCCTTCTAGAGTTACACCTAATTACGTAAACAGACCATGTCCTAAAATTGGGCCTTTATCATTAACTAAGCATGTTTTCTGTGTCCAACGTAAGTAACTTGGAAATTGCTTTTTGTCCCGATTTTAGACTTTTTGTCCTCCATTTTTATTTTTCAAGGACAAAAATACCTCAAGTGTTTTAAACTTTCTGGTTCTACAAACTTGGAAAGGTAATTTCGGTACTACAAAGACAAAATACATTTATTTCATGTTTCCGGTTTTGTTAAAACGGATCGGAATATGGTTTCCGGCTTTATGGAACCGGAAAATTTAATAATTTCCGTCTCCACGGAGACCAAAACCATACATAGACTGAGAAGAACAGAGCAGAGAGGTAAAGAAGGGCAGAGCATATTGCTACTGGTTCCCTAGGATGAGTTCTTTTTATCCACCACTAAAGATTTGCCTATCGAGAAAGCTCCAGTACCTTCTGTTGATCCTGTCACCAAGAAAAAGGTAATGTCTGTATTTAGATTTTACTAATGCTTTTTGACAAGTTTATAATAAAATAAATTTGGAGGTAGATATATTATTAACAACATTTGGTGTGGAACGGGTTGAAATGGCTCTATCACAGATGAAGATGAATAAAGAAGCAGCATATCAAGCTTGGCTTGGCTACTACAATTCAAACAAGAAAGTGGGAAAAGACAAGTATAGGCCAGTGGAACTTGCAAACGATTTCAGCAGAAGCATGGGCTTGATAACCCTCCTGCCATTCCAAAACTTGTTCTTGGCAAGATGAGACTTGGAAATGTCCCTGGTTTACGTTCCAAATAGTTTATTTATTCAATACAAAGAAAGTGTGGTTTTCGTCTCCACATAGACGGAAATTATTAAATTTTCGATTCCACAAAGCCGGAAACCATATTTCGTTTTAGCAAAACCGGAAATACGAAATAAATGTATTCCGTCTTTGTAGCACCGAAATTACCTTTCCGAGTTTGCAGAGCCGGAAAGTTTAAAATGCTTGAGGTATTTTTATCCTTGAAAAATAAAAATGGAGGCCAAAAATTCTAAAGTGGGGCCAAAAAGCAATTTCCAAGTAACTTTAGAGTAAAAGAAATGGTAAACAATATTTTAAAGGTACCAGTATTGATCAAGCAATTTAAAATGGTTATTTTTGTTTTCAAATTCAAGCAATTTTTGCATTCCTTAATCTGCACTATCTTGACCATGGTTGTTAAATTCTCAAGTTAACTCTTGAACTTTTACGAATTTATGTTTTTATATCACAAAAACGAGTTGACACTTATGCAAACTCTTTTTTTGATAAACTCGTACGAGTTTAAGTAAACTCTAACAAAATAGATAAACTCTCGAGTTGACTTTCGAGTTACGAGTCTACATTTATAAGACATTGATTTTGTCTCAAAAAGTAATTTTTCTTAACAGTCTCATTAGGTTGAATTACATATATCTTACTCTCTCTGGTCCTATATGTATGATCTTTTTATGATTTTTATTTTGGTTTTATTTATAAGATTTTATTTCAATTTTCAATAGCATTTAATTATTTTTTTTTCATAAATACCCCTATTAACACAACATTTTTTAGAGTCCCAATAATAATTAGGAAAATACTAACAAGTGCCCTAATGACACTTGTTAAAAAGTTAATAATGGCAAAAGACTATTGGAAAATGTATATTTTGATGTTTTCGAGAGAAGAATAAATAAGGACTTATGATGTTTTTTCTTATTACATGAATCTTATAGTTGTTAGCAAGACCCTAATAATTATAGGAGTATTTTTGAAAAAGTATTTAAATATTCACATTTTCAATATCGTTAACAAATTTAACTATATTCCTTAATGAAAGAGAAAAATCCCAAAAGGGTATTCCAAATAGGATAAGAGGGAGTATAATAATCCATTTATTTTGTATTTTTATCCAACCATAAAATAAAACAAGTGATCGACTAAAAATCATATAGCAGTTGAGGCAAATATTGAGTTATGATTATACTTTATGTTTTTATTTTTTTTATTATAATATTTGAATGATTAAAAATATTTCTGGGTAAGACTTTAAGTATGTTTATATCCCAGAATATGTTATTAGTTAACATTTTTAAGATTTGTAAACACTTATGTATTTACGATTCGAGTTTACTTTACACTTCACTAATTTACTTAAACTTTCGAATTTGACAACCATAATCATAACCTTTTTCATCACATCATACTATTCAACATTTTTTATCTTTATTTTTTTCTTTCATATATCTCATGCATCTTGTAAAAAAAGGGCCAAAATATAATTTTGTATTTAAAAAAAATCTTGTTACCAAGTGTTCTGGCAAGGTTTTTAGAATTAAAAAAACAATATAAGTGCATATATATTACTTTGTACTCCATTTGTCTTCAATATGAAATATTTTTGGGACTTTTATTTTATTTTTTTATAACGTCATATATTAATTTTTAAAGATAATTAATTACTTTTTTCACAAAAATCAATATTTACATAACACTTTTTAAATTACAAAAAATATTAATAAGACTAATTTTTAAAATATATATCAAAATATTTATATTTTTAATATCATTAAATAAATTACTCCCTCTGTCCTTAAATATAAAGTCTCTTTGGGATTTCACGTTCATTAAGAAAGTAAAATAATTTAGTTAATTGTATCAAAAATGTGAACTTTTGATATGTAATTTCAAAACTACCTCTATTAATATTATTGAGAATCCAAAAAGTGTTAAATAAATAGGGATATTTGTGAAAAAATGCAATTAATTACCATTGAATATAATTAATATGAGGCTTTATAAATAAGGACAAAATAAGAGTGTCAAGAAAATTTTATATTTAGAGACGGAGGAAGTAATAATTAACTTTCATAATTAACATAAAATCTATCAAAAGAGTATTAAAGTATATATGAGCAAAAGGAGTATCTCATAAATTTTAAATAAATACATGACTTTAAATTATATTTAACTTTTTAACAAATGTTCTAAAAATATTTGTTAGTAGTTTTTAAAATAAATAAAGGTCTTGTCGAGGTTATTACACGTAAATTTTTTTCAAGTCCACATTTATTACTTTATCAAAAATATAAAAAATTACTCTTTCATACAATTTTTATGTCCAATTGATTTTTTAACAAGTGTCTAGAATAGTTGTTAGCATTTGTCAATAAATAAATTTAAACGTACTTATAAAAAAAATAAAAAAATAAATGTGACAAGAGATCACAAGTTTATTACCCATTTTCACAGTTCTCAACCAACTCCGACGACAATACAATACGAGAAAAATGAGGACAACAGAGACAAACATGCGAACCCCTCTTCAAACTCAACTACTGCTGTTCCTAACACACTTACAAAGTTACAATAATACTAAAATAAAACCTTTTCCTTTTTATTGATTCCCTCTCTCTCTCTCTCTCTCTCTCTCTCTCTCTCTCTTTACTTTTCACTCTCTCTGTGTAGCTACTATGCTCCTTGTGGAGAGTGAAATGGGTATAATCATCATGTTGCTATGGCGGTGCTGATAAAACAATGGCTCACCTTAATACTAATAACAATAACAACACCAACAAAACTCAAGATAAACAACAACAGCAGCAGCACATAGTTCTTCATGACTTTCTGGGCATGAAGAAATTCTCCGATTCTTCTCCTCAAAACCCTCATCAACTCAGGCTCTCAGAAGCTTCACCTTCTTCTGCTTCTTCACGTGGCCCTTTCTCATCCTCTACCTCTGACCTCGCTTCTGGTAACTCTTTCTCACTAACCCCATTTGCTTTTCACCCTTAAAAATGCAATCTTTACTCTTTCTAAATCTGTTTCCTAACTCATTTTTCCACTTTTCATTTCTTAAAATTATTAAAAAAAGGTTTTTTTTTGTTTTTTTTACAAAAAAAATGAAGAACTCCCATTTCTCCATAAGCACATTAACCGCATGGCATAGTTACTTGTGATTTGTTTGTTTATTGCATCAATTCTCATCCACTGATGCTGTGAGTGGGGTATCTTTCTGATGGATTAGTTTTAGTGAGGTCATTATTGGGGTAGGTGCTTTCTGTTTGTATGCTATGTGATGTTATGTTACTCTTCATTTTTGTTGTCTTTGTCATTCCATTTGTTTTTATTTTACTAATATTCTACTGTTTTGCTTGGACAGTTGTTACCTCAATGTCTTAAGTCTCAAGCTTTATATCTTTTTCTGTGTACTTTTCTTATTTCCTGTATGGTGTTTTGTTTGATTCTCTGTTTCATCCTTCAACAAGTATCATTTCCATTTGAAGATGTGAGAGTAGGAAAATTGTGAATTTATGCTAAAATTTCTGTTTTTCTGAGTTGAAAACTTTGGTCTTAGGAGGCGTTTGGAAGAGTTCATATATACGGAGCTTATTTGGGTTTATGAGAACAGTTGCTTTTCCAAAGCTTACGAAAATAGCTTATAAGAACAGTTTATGAACTTCCTATAAGCTCGTTTTAGCTTTTTATCAATCAGCTCGTTGAATTAATCAAGCTATTGATATGTTCTGTAACATTTGTGCATTGTTTAATCAGTGTTTAGTCTATATTATAATTATCATTATTGTCATTGTGTTGTCTCTTTCTATTGGATTTTCATTTTCATCAATAATTGGGTGTTCTTACTTCTTAGTCTTCATTTTTATTTTAAAATATATATTTGTTAAATATTCAAGTTATATATGGAAGCTTCTATTATCTTTTAAGGGTTTTCATTTCTATTAATGTAATGTTTTTGCCTTTATCAATTTGATAGAAAAACAGGTAGGAAATCACCTTGAGGGAGTTCCATTCTATGGCCCGAGGAGTGATTTTTCTGGCACCGAGATAAGTAACAGACTAGTAGTGGGAAACAAGAGAAGTAATTCTGATTCTACTTTTATTGGTTCCTCTAGAGATGCCTTCCAAATGGTCCCTGATTCCTTTCAGAACTCACATTTGATGAAGGTTTGATTTGTCTCGTAACTGATAACTCTTCTCCGCCATTCTAAATTCTCAATAACCAAAAAATTGAAAAAGAATACTTTTGCTTTTGTCTTCAATCTTCTAATTTTTGAGTTATGTTTTCATACAGATGCTTCGGAATGCAGCTGGAGGAGGAGAGCGGCTTAGAAAGCCCAATGATGATGATGCGTTGCTTGGTATGCAGTCAGCAAAGCCAACTTCGGCTTCTCAGATATTTCAGCCTCCCACCAGCAGTAAGGTTGATGCCAACAAATGGGAGCGATCTATTCTCATGAATGTTGGACCTTCGATGCAGCATCCACCACGTGGGGGCCAATTGCCACCTTTTGTCCATCAAATAGCTTCAAACAAGCTCAGGGATGCCAATGCCGGTCCTTCATTTATCTCTCAGCCAGCTGCCGATGAAGGATCTAGAACTGGAATCAAGGGCCCTGGAATTTTAAATTCTGTAAACACAACTGCCACCGCCACTGAGAAAATTTCGTCTGCAGTGCTGCTTGGTGGAAGCAGGCCAAAGCATGTAACTAATGTGATGGAGCCAGAATCTTCCGCACCTCCAAGGTAAATCTTATAAATAAGGTTGCTCAGTTTCTCTTTTGCCTTTCTTTATTTTCTCTCCCTTCAACATTGGAAAAAGAATAAGATGCTTTATTTTATGCATTTGGATATTTTGACTGCAGTCATCAAGGGCAAACATCTGCCAGCCGCCAGATGACTATTTTTTATGGAGGTCAAGCTCATGTTTTTGACGATGTCCACCCTCACAAGGTCTGTCCTCTGATTGTTTGCCTGGGATATCTGTTTATTGCATTTGGTGGAATTAGGCCTGAAATTAGTTTGTATTTATGAATCATCACACGAAACAATGTGTTGGAAAATTTAGTCTCTAGTTTACTCATGCAAGTGTTTTGACAATCATTCTTTCTACTAGTATACTGCGGAGACAAATTTTTCTTCAAACAAAATGTGTCTGTCATTCTATTATTCTGAATTGATTTCCCCACCACCGTGATCTTGTTGCTATAACTTATTTTAGCTAGTCATTGCAACATCTGGTGCATGTGCTGAACCTGCAATTGCTTGAATATGAATTTGCTTAAGTTTTGGTTCCCAGGTGGAAATCAATATTAACGATTGCCTATTCTGTGTACTGATTTGAAGTTTTGAGCACTTATGCAAGCTTTCTTCTCGAGTCTTGGAACGTACACTGTGTTGTTTTTATAGAATATATTTGGCTATTTTTATGGGTTTAGTTAAGATATAGTGTTCAAAGTCCGTGTATGGTTCTCTTTGTATCATATTTTTTTTTTCAAGATTTTGTCTTGAGCTTTTCAAAATGTTTCCTTCTGAAATTCGGAAGTTTACAAATTTCTTCTCATAATGTTGGGTTTGCAAAACAAATTGTCCATTGCGAGAGTTAAAGCTTAAGTTGGCTATTCAATGTGCAGTAGCACTTTTCTACTACAAATTTATTGCTATAGCAGTTTGCATCATACTCAAATATATCAAAAGGAATTTGGGGCTGGCTTAAAAAGGGATTGGGTTGGTGATCATATTAAAAATTGAATTAAGACTTGTTCTCAGATCCCAACAAGGACATTAAAGTATTCAATTTTTGTATCTTTTGATGTCGATGAAACATTAAATGTTCTTTTCTTGGACTTGGAGGAGGTCCAATATCACCTACTGGATATTGATGATAATTCCTAGTGCAAATCATGTTATACATGTTGTATGCTTTTTGTCCTGAAATGATAGGTCAGCAGCTATTTGATGTTTCAGCTTTTGGGTCTCGTTAGTACTTTGCCTTGAGTTCCTTATTGCTTAAGCATTTACTTCTGTTTTGCTGCATTTTTCCCTTCTATGGCCCCCATTTGATGTGGATTAATTGTATCAAGCAAGTCCATGTATTTTATGCTCAACTTTGTACCTGGCTTCTACACATTACAAATAGTGTATATACTCAATATAAAGCAACAAAGTAATAACTACCTCCAGCTTGTTTTATCCTACCAGCCAGGTGGAATCAACTACATGGATCAATTGAAGCCATGGGCTCTATAAAAAACCAAATTTTCAGTAAAATCCTTTAGAACCATCTCTTTTTAATGGTTCCATCTATTGTGTTTGTAGGTCTTTGTCCACTTTGCATAATACCTTGATTTGAACCTTAAGTAAGGAGCAACCTATGATGCTCTTGGAAGTTTTCAAGTGCATTTAGGTTGGCTTGACCTTCAAAGTCTCATAAGAGAACATCTTCTTTCTTTTTTTTTCCTTTTTTTTTTTTAAAAAAAAAAACTCAGTTGGGCCATAATTGAGTCTGATCTTAAATTTTCTGTTTGGGCAAATAGGTTGCATGATTCCATGTTCTATCATGACTTGTATGCTCTCTGATGTATGCAGGCAGATGTTATAATGGCTTTAGCTGGGTCAAATGGTGGTTCTTGGTCCACAGCGTTCTCACCAAAATCTGCTGCAAAGCTGGTTAATGATAGTAACTTGCACAGTGGAGAAAACGAAACAGCTATAGTGAGTAATGTGCCATTGCCACAGGAGATTCATGGGAGATTGTCTATTACTGGCAGTTCTAGCCATGCCATTGGGCCCAATGATCGAGTTTCTACTCCAGCAGGTATTCCTCAAACACAGTAGTACATGGTTTCACTAGCGTACTTTCTACTATTTTGATGATGTCGGTCGTGACATGTTCCATAAGAAAATGTTTCTCTTCTTTAGGTTCAAGTTTCATTTTCTTTGGAACTGTTGACTTTGTTATTGATTTCTAAGTAACTGGTTGTAGGGGCACACCATGGAAGCATTGTAGCTAAAGATACAAGAAAGCCGGTTCACGCAGCAGATCCTGGTTCAGAAGGCTGAAAGGAGTTTCAGTTCCTATTTATTTTCAGCTTAAGAGCTTTCTTTTATTCTGATTACTATTGGATATCATCATCTTCTTTAGTCAAATTTTCATGTGATGTCTAAATAGGCCTAACATAGATATGATTCATGAGATTAATTTGTGAAGTGCTTTCAAGTTGAAAATATCATGTGCTTTAGTTTCTAAATGCCTGTAACCTTATGAGGAGATTAAAGCTCCTCTAAGTATATTATTGAAACCTGAATGGTGGCATTGCCTAGTCTTGTATTGTATTGTGCATTCATTTGAACACCTTTCTTTTCTTGCTCTACAAGAAACCATTCTTCAAATTCCATTTCTATAGGATCACATTATGCAAGTGTTGTTAGGGTGTTCATCATTTGGTTTCAAGACCACTATACAACATTGGTTTAGAATACAATTATCAACTATGTATTAATTTTGGTGAATATGATAGTTAACAATTTTTTTTTTATTAATTATATAACAAATGATCATCTCTGGATTGTAATAAAAAGATGACGGAGAAATAGTTGAATGGAGAAGTTTTGAATTCTTATGTACAGGGTTAACGTTTCAATATCTCTTTTAAACTTAGAATATGGTTGCATATGTGTCTCGAAAATTAGTGTAGTATTCGGATATGTAATCATAGAGTATAACCTCACAGCACAAGCCTAATGGTCTCTTGTTTGAATATTGTTAGGGACTAATAGCATTATTTTTTCTATGTAAATATATAGAGTTTAGGCCTAGTTTATACATGTAAATCACTGAATCATGCACATGAGAATCTCTTCGATCCCTTCCGGTGAGAAATTATTGGTTGGTCTTGGGTCATGTTATTCGCGATATAGGCCATATGATATGTAATACAAATAATTAAACATCCACTTTATCTCTTATTTTTTAATTTAATTTTATTATTTGGCAAATTAAGATTGACTTGAATCATGGCTAACATAGTGATTCAAAACCAACTAATAATTGCTCCCTTCCTATTCACATCTTAACTAACCTTTAACTCTTTCTAAGCTGCTGCCTCACAAAGATTTGGGACACGATAAGCTAAGGTATGTATACTCTATTCTGGAAAAGAAATAAACTTGTTCTGATAAATAATTTTGACCGAGTTGGATTACTCTTCACTTTTTTAGCAATAATAATGTTACACAATCAACATAAGCTGACAACTTTTTGGATAACTTTTCATCTTAAACTATAAAACTCAAATTAAGTTGTACTAAATTGTCGAGCATTTTCCTAAAAAAAAAAAAATCTAGAGCTTTAGTCATTATTTTGGGTAATTTTTAGGTGTTGTTGAAGGATTTAAAACTTATCACAAAAAATATTTTATTTGAGATACCACACACTAGGCTGTTTCTTGTACAAATCTTTGAATGAAGGAAAATAAAATGAAAATACAGTGTTACTATCATGATTTCCAACAATAATAGAAAATGTTTACTCAAATCAATCTGATTATTCTATTTTGATCCCTAGCTCTTGCAGATAATTCGGCTTATTATCCCGTTACACTTCTCTTCACTTCAAAGCTTGCCTGATTCCCACGCATGCCCTCAATCTGATGATCATGAAAATTTGAACTCATTCAATGGTGATGGATCATCTATTCCCATCATTGACTAATGGATCCTAATGCCATGGAAATCATAGGCCTTGCATGTGAGAATTGGGGTGTGCCTTCCAATTGAAGAACCATGGTGTAGTGGTGTACCATTAGTCTTAAAATGTAAGGTTGGGGCCTTAGAGGTTATTTCCCCCTTCAAATAAGTTAAACAAAATTCTTGAAACTTCAACTCTGCAATTGATAACTCACCTTTGAAATATTGCATAAATAAAGCTTCAAATCATCAAGGTTTCATAATGTCTCTCAACTTCCCTTAGTTACCTATATATTAAAGCCAGACTCTTCAGCAAACTTAGTCAGGTAGATAATATAAATAGAACTAGTATATAATGTATAAGGGTTTGCTTAACCTCGGATTGAGGATAAGAGTTAAAAAAAAGAGTAAAAACACATTGGGAAACTAAGTCTATTTTTTTTAAGTACAAAATATTTATTTTTTCAATGCAAAACTACTTTATTAAGCCTCTCCTCACCGCCATTGAACCAATGTATCTTGTAATTTTGTAAGTTCCAAATGAATGAATACTGAACCACTCTGCTTAGGCCAAGATACAGCATTTTCGGCAACTCTACCTCAAAGATGTCAGCAATCTTCCCTCCCAACTTAGCACTGAAACCTCTCGTTCTTGGCACATTCTACCTGGCAATTGAAGATAACTAGTTAAAAAAATATCCAAATCTTTAAAAAAAAAAAAAAAAACGAAGCTAGAAAAGAATGAGGGCAAGCAATGATATATGGCATTCTTAAATTAACTGATGTCATTTTTAATGTGTTAGCGTGCCCAAGTTCAAACTTTGGAACTGCACTTTCTACCCCCTCCACTTAAAAAAAGAAAAAGGAAAAAAATAAGATACACATCCATTAATTTATGGAAAGAGGAAAAAGGTCAAATATAATGGTTAAACCTAATGCAGAACTGGTACACAAATCTTCAACAAAATGAAAAAGCTTACCTGAAAATCTTTCATCAGAGAATAGCAACGCTTTTGCTCACCAGCCACAGCCGCATACTTATCCTTAAGAGCATTAAGAATTTTCTCTTCTTCTTGAAAGCCTAGTCGAACCTTTTCCAGCTTCTGCACATACAAATGAAGCAGTTTGTAGATGTGCATTATCCATTTTACAGAAAATTATAGGACGTTCTTCTTTTCAAGCATGATTATTTATGTCTATAGAATGAATCAGAGCGATTATGCATACAATACAACATTACAATGATATAAATAAACATACCACCTCATGAACTGCAATTAGATCTTCCAAATTTATCATTTACCCATGTGGCCAGGCCAGAAAATAGTATTACCTGTTGACTACCCTTGACAATTCCTTCCATGGAACGAACAAGTTTTACACGGCCATCAGTGCTACTAAAAGCCTCTTGAAACTGCAGTTAAGTGGGGGAAAAATGAAAACAATTAAACCTGGTTTGTCAAAGTTAAGGCACATACACAAAACGTCTCCTAATCTGTGTCAGTGGTGCAATAGAATTCACTCAATATCCCCTCCAATCTTCGGATATATGAGACCCAATTCTCTCCTCACAGCTATTTCCTGAAATACAAGACAACACCCAATTCCTATCCAAAAAAAAAAAAAAAAAAAAAACCCAATTCCTAATTTCCCATCTTTTTATAACTACTTTCCCAGTGCTTGCTAACTTAGTAACTAACAAACTGTAAGCAAGCATATCTTACAGTTAGTTGTGTGATAATTTTGCCCTTGAGGCTTCTAATGTCCTACTTCCCTGAAAAAATTCTTCTAATGTAAACCTTTTTCTTTTGAGGTCTAACATTAAAAACAAACACAGATTTTTCCTTAAGAAATAAGATGATGACATATTAGGTCAAACAACTTCAATTCATTGCCACTGCAAGGCTGAGTACAATATCACTAATGAAAGAATATTCTGCAGAATCTCAATGATATCACCAGCTTTTAATACTTTAAAAACGAAAAATATGCTAGGATATTTTGATCAGGTAGCATCAAAATCTATAATACATAACTGGATAGCTTAGATCCTAGCACCTAGCAAGTCCAGGTATTCATGTGTATCTCAAATGAAAAGACAAGTTCAATACCACTTCCTGTTCTAATAATCTATGATGCTGATAGAAACCAATGGGCCACTATAGAAAAGAAGATGCACTGCATATACATTACATGAGGCAAATGATTATGCTTCTGAATGTAGATATGTGTTAAGACTCCAATTTCACCATGAAAAGGTTTCAGTTAAATGAAATAAGGAGGAGGTGGAATGAGACAAAATGTAAAAGGTCTAAAAGGAACATGCAGGTGACAGGAAATACCAAATTGTTGAAAATTAATGACCAGTGAGACTAAAACACGAAAAACAAATTGACAAATTAAAAGCAATGACATTACATATTAACATGTGATAAGCAGGAGCATATATATGAATGCAGAAAAAAAATTGAAAAGGTGCAAAGGTTATATATTTAACTTGTTTAAAGAAAATAAAATAATAAAAAAAAAACTAAAAAATGGAAACACGAAAGCAAATGCTAAATTAAAATTTACAGCATGGCCTCAATTCTCCAATGAATACCTGTGAAATGATTGAATTCAATAAAGATGTTTCCTTTAGCATCAATTCTTTTATCTCCAACAGAGCATTGTGAGAAGCATAGTATTTACGAGTTTGTTGATGTTTTCCCTGTATAAATACGAAGGACATTCTATAATAATTAGAACCCCCATAAATCTGATTCGATTGGTTCAAAACCCCAAAGAAATAAAAGTATCCTCCCCCTAGCTGCACTATTTCTCTTTTCTATTTATAACAGTAAAAATATTAAACCTGAATTTGAGCATACAGTTCTGAGAGACGATGTTCATACCTGCACAGATAGAGAATGAAGAAATATTCAGTAAACAACACGTGCAAGACAACTCAGCTCCACGTTCTTATCAAGTAAACCCTACCAGACATGCAAGGCATTGCTTTACTCCCTCCCATGCACCATCACTATAGTTAATTATTATACAATTTTAGTTCATATTACACAATATATTTCATCAATCGAGAATATATTTGTAGCAGGGGGAGTTAAATATATTTTAGAGACTAGTTGGCTTATACTAAGTAATTGATAAGAAAATTTCCAATCCGATAAGAATGACATAAGATTAATAAGAGATGTGGTTCCTTTCTATCAAATTTCCTGTCCAATTTTAAGCATTATGGGTCTCTTCCTATCCTATAACCATACCTTCTGAAGTAGTTCAGGAAACAACAATTTTGTAAAAAAAGATAGTAAATTTTATTTTTAATATAGAAATATTTCTATAGAACATGGAATCTTACTTTCCCTACCTTAAATTGAAAGTGAGTTCCAATGGCACACAATTGGAACTCAACTGAACTCAACAGAGTTTAAAGGAGTAAAAGGATGTTGGAAAATGTGCAAATGAAATGTGGAAAAAAATCCTGGATGAGTTCTAGTAGCAGATAGTAATAAGAACCAGGTAATGGACAAATTCAACTTCATTCAGAAAAGAGTTTGAAGGAGTTTAGGATCAGTAGAAATCAAGAAATGAAAGGTAAAAGAAACATACTGGACGATTTCTGATTGGCATGGTAGATCATCAATCTGACGTCTTAATGTCACAATATCCCTCAGTCTAGCCGCAAGTTGCTAACAGAAAGGGGTAAAAACAAGCAACTTATAGCAATTGAATGGGTGGAATAAGCGTCAAGAGCACATCAAAGGATGTGCTACAAATTGAAGATTAAAATGGAAAACAGTACATATGTCCACTTAATATTTTACCTTTTTTTTCAAATCAAGTCTTTCAAGTAAATCACTAATAGAATACTGGAGTCCATCTGAAGGGCTTTTGCTATCACAGCCACTCGCTACTTTTCTCTCTAAAACAGTGATCTCTGCTTGAAGTTCTGAATGCTTAGAATCACGATTGGACTGGAAGTGATTTTCCTGCCTTTCAAGCTCCTGAACCAAGAGTGAAAAATTATATTCAGTTTCAGTGTAATTATTAATTAAAAACATTAAAAATCACCTGCAATATAATAGTAATATAGTATTGAATATTACATTAGCTGAGAGAAATAGTTCACCTTCAAAGATGTCATTAAATAGATCAACTTCTGCACCCCAGAATCAGCACCCTCCTTATTGATCCTCCCTCGCAGATAATCTAATTGCTTCACAACATTCATCTTCCGGTGATTCTGTAGTATATAACAATATAATAAGAAAAATAAATAGCACAGCAAATAAATAGATATAGAATGTATATCTAGACATTATAAGCATAAGGATAGCACAGAGAATTGTAAATTTTTTAATTTTTTTTTCTACAGACAGGCAAAGGAAAAGGTTGTCCAATTTCTGCTACTGTTAACATGTTAGACAGGAGAGGCACAAAATTAACAGTAAAAATAAGATTAGAAAAAGGGAGGAGGGGGCATGATTCACATGAAGGCATGTTATCATCATCATCATCATCATCATCATAAAGGAGCCAGATTTATATATAATATCTTAGTCATCTCACCAACCAGTTCATCCAAGATTCCACTCAATGTCTTCATTGAAATTTCTGCTTGCTCTAGCTCCTCGAGTTGATGGGGTGCATGCTCACCCTCTCCAACAGTATGCTCTGAATGACAAACCTATGGTTCCATACGATATGATAAAATCAGGACTGCAGTATACAATAATAAACAAACAATTTTTCATACCAAATAATCATAATAATCTGTTTGTTAAAGCTTGATAAAAGTGATTCTCCATAAAAGTTTTTGGGTGATTTTTTCTTTAAATATATACTTCTAAAAGCTAAATTTAAATATCAATTTAAACTTTATGATATTTTTAGAGGCAGAGGGAGACCCAAAAAGTCTATAGGCAAAACAACTAAAAAGGATTTAAATATCAATGGTTTGTCAAAGGACATGATTGATAATAGAACATTATGGTACCGTTTTATTCATGTAGTCGACGCCACCTGGTTGTAATAAAGCTTGGTTGCTATTATCGTTGTTCTAAAAACTGAATATCAGCTTTTTAACATATATATATATGTGTGTGCGTGACAAGCATTAGAATGCCAGAAGTGATTTTTTATGATAAAATGTGCTTTTTTTAGAAGGAAAAAAACCTAATTATAACATGCTCAACTCAAACATCACACTCCCAAGCTTTCATAGCATATCTTTTTATTTTCTGAAACTAAACTATCATCATTATATATCAGCTTACAAATCAACCTACAAATTAGTACACATCATGTGTCACTTCTAAGCAAAGTAACATTTTATGACTTATTATTAAAAACTTGGAATACCTTACTGTCACTGCCACGATCTTCTTGTGTTGAGGAGACACGTTGCGTGAGCCATTGAATAACCGGAAAAATGGCCTCAGTATGAAGATCTCGAACATCAGAAGATCGAAGAGAGTGCGGGCATCCTACTAATCTCAAAGCTTCTTCAATTGCCTCTGTGTTCTCATCGTCTCTGCAATCCAATAAAACCCTAAAAAAATTGAATTGCGTGGTTTAATTGAAAGGGATGAAGGAGGTAAGAGATACTTGCATTGTGGGGGCGTTGAGGGCGGCGATGCACCAAGAGATGCCGGCGGCGATTTTATGAGACGGAGGAGTATCGGGAGTTGCGGCGTGGATGTAACCGGCGGCGTAGAGGAGATCGAAGATGGGGTTAAGAGATGAGTCATTGCCGTCCATGTTACTTGTTTCTTGCTTCTGCTCATCACAAAAGTCTTCTATCATCATCTTCTTCTTCTTTTTCTTCTTCTTCTGTGGAAGAGTGAGGTGGATTCATTTTGCTTAATTAGATATGACACGTGGCAATAAAGTGAATACCTGTTTTCTTTTCTTTTCTTTTTTCCAGCAAGGTGGATTGGACTCACTTGATCCCTTAACCAATCGGTCTCGTATTTGAACCTTGGGTATAGAGCAATTTTTGCTGGGAGATCCCTATCTCTTGCTGCCGACTCAGTTGAGTCGGATCGGATAAATCAGATTCGGATTCTAGGTAAATCAGATCCCAATTGATATATACAAGAAAAAAAACTTTCGCCACTTTTGTTTTAAATGACACGTATAATATTTGTACATGGTTAATATATGGTTGTCTAATCTAATTATTATAATAATTAAAGTTGTTTTGCAAATTTAAAAATAAATTAATTTAACCACAGTGACAATCAATTTTTCGAATTATTTTCATATAACCTAATTTTGATTTTTGCTATGTAATCCACTGTTGGATCAATGATACTTTGCCATCTAATATACAATATTCAAATTATTGTTTAAAAAATCAAAATTGCATATTAGATGACAAAGTATCATTGGTTCAATATATATAATTGCATAACAACAATCCAAAATTAGATTGCATACAAGAAATATTCTTAATTTTTTTATTTTCAACTAAAAACAAAAACAATAATATTGACGGAAAAATTCATCTTCTTTATTACTCCCTCCTTTTAAGAAAGTTTGACCTTTTAGGTCCGGGCACACTGATTAAGAAAATGTTAATTATTGTAGATATTATGTATGGTTTGTCCAAAATGTCCCTATTTAATCCTTATTGAAAATTGTAGTAATATTTAATTTTTATTAGTAAGTGTCTCCATTAATTAATGTATAGTGATTTAAAGATGAGAGATGATAAAAGTAGAATTAATGAGGAATAAGAGAAATGATTAAATGAAAGGTTAAAATTGGAAAAATAAATATGTTTGTGTATTGAAAATGTAAAAGGCCAAACTTTGTGAAACAACAAAAAAAAACCTAAAATGGCCAAACTTTGTGAAACAACAAAAAAAAAACTAAAAGGGCCAAACTTTCTAAAAGAGAGAGAATATTATTTATCTTGTTTGTTGTTCTTATTTGTTCATCCCATCTTAAATAGTGATGGGCGCATGGATTCTCCATAGTTGAATGGACGATAACCAATATATACAAGAATTACGATTCATTATAAGTAATTTTTTTTTTCACGACTGGAGTGTCCACCGCAGACTGCAGTGACTAGTCTTCTCGCTAGCTTGTAGGTACCTCTAATGGGTGGGACAACTGGCCCCGAGATTTAACGCTGCTACATGCACAAGGCACACCTGACCTTGCTTAAGCGTAGATCAATCTCTATCACTGAACCACACGCTTGAGGTTAATTAACATGTAAATGTTTTTTTTAATCTCAGTCCTTAGTCTTTAGTAATTATTACTATTTATTTTTTCAATGTACCATTTTCCAACACATGATATCCATTTTTAATCTCTTATCAGGACCGAAGTTAAGAAAAAAAAATAAAAATAGTAGCTAATATTTCTCCCGACAAAGAGATAAGAACAATGCAACAATCTACATATGCATTACTTTATAGTTATACATAGGGATGACAATTGGACCCGACCCGCGGGTAATACCCGTAACGGTTCTGGGTCTGGGTCCAAAAAGAGACATGTGGATCTAAAGAATGGACCCGTCTGGGTATCCATTTTGAACGGGTTTGGGTTTGAGATATCCAAATTCGTGGGTACCTGGATCCGTCCATATTTACATATATATGCTATATATAAAATTTTAGTATGTTTGGGTTTAAGGAAAGAATTTCTTTGATGTCTGCAAATGTTTAATGGAGGTAGGGATTAATATTAAATAGAGTGTGTAATGATGTATTAAGGATCCTTCGCCCTATAAAAAAAACATAGAAATTAATTTAAAAAATAATTTTTTCTTTTAAAAAAATTCTCAATGGATATCCACAAAACCCGTCTGGGTACCCGAATATCCGCATACCCATTATGCAGCAGGTACTCGCGCGGATCCGGATGGGTCCGATCCAATAATTTATGAACGATTATCCGATACATCCAAACTCATTGTCATCCCTAATTATAGCTCGGAGTGACATCACCGACAAAGACCACAAATCCTTCTTGGGGTATCTTTGGTTCAATCCATTCACCTGTTTCAGTTTGTACCTGAAGACCACGGACATCACTTGCACAGAGCGGTCAAGGCACCTACCTTACTTTGTCACTATGAGCTACCAATGCAATTTGAGTCATTGATGCTTTCTTCAGGAACATTATACTTAATCAACCGGAGGTTACCAGCAATTTGCATGTTTTCAATATCTGAAATCGATGTTGTGTTTTGCTTGAAATATATTATTTTAGCAACTTTTATATTGTTTGTAATTGTAATGAAGGAAGGAGATCAAATAATTTATATATTGGATTCAATGGTTCATATTCCTTTATTTTATTTTTTTTGTCCATGACCGGAGTGTCCAGCGCCGACCGCAGTGACTAATCTCCTCGCTGACTTGTAGGCACCTCTAATGGGTGAGACAGCTGGCCCCAAGATTTAACGCTGCTGCATGCACAAGGCAGGATTCGAACACCGCTTAAGCGTGGATCAATCCCTATCACTGAACCACACGCTCGGGGTTCATATTCCTTTATTTTAATTGTTCCAATTGAAAAATATTTTAACCTTGTATTTTTTTTTCTCTCTTTTATACTCTAAGTTAAAATATTGTGTGATAAATTTTTTTGTATAGTTTTATTTTTTGTTGTTTTTAGACAATGACCATAATTGTTTTTCTGTTTAGAGAATTCGTTCTTTTAACATTAAATTCTTGTGTGATGTTATTCTGCTTCTCTGCTTGCTTTGGTTCTATTTATTAGTTATTGGTACGAGAAAGATGATAATGAGCGGCCTTACGATATTGCACATGGAAGATGACGAAAACCTCATTAATGAGGATATGGCACTGAACGTATTATAGTGAAGGATTTTTTTTTTTTTTTTTTCTAGCTAGTTTGAGTGAAGAGTGGGTCCTGAGGTGAGATAAAGGTTTTTGACAGTGGGGTATTTTGGTGAAGGAGTGATTTTTGGTGGAGAAAGAACTTTTGTATGACTAAAAAGTTTTTTTTAAAAGGATAATATTTGAAATAAATTAAAAATTAAAGTGGATATGTTTATCATGAGCGAGGTGGCCAAAGCCGCATCCTTAAAAAAGTAAAACCATGACTTTTATTAGGTACTTCGTTCTCTCACTTTCTTAGAGCATTTTTAATGCTTAGCATATATCATGTATACTAAAAATTGTTATATAATCAATTTTTAATTATATTTTATTAGCTAACTCAATACTTTAACCTTTAATACATTTACTGTATGCTAAGATAGACCTAGCTACTTCCTTTATCTCTCTTTGACACATTATGTAGTTTTGCTTCTTGGCTCATATATGATGTACTTGGCTAATATATATATGCTAAGCTGAGCTTATCACTTATTTTACTGCAATGCATGTTAGTCACACTTGCTTATATGTTACTCCTTTCATCTTACAAGAATAGTAAAAAAAATGTAAACGTAAAAAAAAAGGAGACATGCATTTAATGGTTTGTCTAATTAACACATCAATATCAATTATCGAACAATAAACTAATTTAATGCATTTTTCATTTATCAGCCAATTACAATTCAAAATTGCAATTTCAAAATTGTTTTTATTAATTACTAGTTTGGGACAAAAAAATTTATCATTTTTTACATCCTCTTATCTTGAGACGGAAAGAATAAGATGTTAGCTCACCTTGCTTAGCATAGCAACAAAAATGTTTTTATTCATATCTTTCCATCTCTCACCTCCTTCTTGGAAATCCAAACATGGTATTATTTCATCTGAATGGCCATTACCTTCTCTTGCTCTCACTTTTGCTTTGTCTCTAAGTGAAATTGTTCTCACATAAGGTTTGGCTTTATTGAGGGAGTTAGTTGTACACGCAAAAAGGCCTACCTAGCTAGGGAGGTTAGGGAAAATGTATTCAAAACTAATTAAGGCATTAAGACCAAAAAAACATCTCTATATAAATGAAAGTCACCATCTTTCGCCCTTTATCCAAACACCTGCATTATGCCATTTACCAATTTTATTTGTAAAACAAACAAAAGAACTTTGCGTTATACCGTGTTATCTCTCCCTAGATTTCTTTCTTCTCAATTCTTTCTCATACCAAATATAATGTAAATGTCAAAATTCTGTTCAAACCATACATTAAAAGAAATGCTAAAAACTGCTTTTAAAAATTGATTTGTTGGGGTTCACCAAAAAAAAAAAAAAAAGATTTGTTGGAGATCATTCTTAGTTTCGATGGATAAAAATTCCAATAATATTATATGAACAACTCACTTCAACTCCTATACTCTATTATTTCCATTGTAGAAAAATAAAGGAATCATATAAAGTATTCTAAATTGTGTTCTTCTTTTTTTTTTCCTATAATTTTAGTTGTAGGAGTAAAAATGTATTATTCATATATTATTATTGTAAAAATTATCAGGACCATTTCACCATATTTGCCGATCGCATGTGTGCCTTCATTTTTAAGGGATTCCCATTTTTTTCCCTTTATACTATATTTCTAAATATTCAAAAGAAATATCATTAATTATTATTAATATTTAAAAATTAAAAATACTATAAAAACATAATATTATTTAACCACATATTGAATAGGGCCCAATCTCATAAAAAAAAAAGCTAAATCAAATCATAAGTTTTGGATCTTAGCCTTTAGAAAATGTCCAGAGAGTAAGAAAAAAAATCCCACCCCAATTTACAATTAAATTTCACTTTCATGTTAAAACTAAAGGGCTAAGGAAAAAACATTAAATACCCCACCCATTTGCACGTGAATTTTACTTTCGCGATAAAACTAATGGAGCGAGGAAAATAATCATTAGAAAATCCATTAAACTTTCACATTATTAGAGCATCTCCTTCGTTGAACCACTTTTTCGTTCTCAAATGGACCCCACACATTATTTTATTATTCTTCGCATCTTTTTATACTTTAAGAACCTCTAAGAACGTGAACCACCTTTTCACTCCACCCGTGAACCTACTTTTTGTTCATAAATGGGTCCCACTACCTACCCCACACTTCTAATATTTTATAATAAATATAATCATCATCAACTAACCATATTTTTTTACCGCCAAAAAAATTAACTACATTTTGAATAATTTATTTTTGAACGGTTAATTTTTTTTAACTTATTTTTTCAGCTAAAAAAAATCATAAGAATACTCCCTCAGCTACTCGAGTACCAATTTATTTTTGAAGTTAAAAATAAAAAAAAAGTAGCCACGTTACTCGAGAGTTACTCGAGTACTCCTTCTGTGTTCTCTTCGCAATTTCTGTTTCTTTCTCTCTCCTCTTTCTATTTTTTTATTAAAAAAATCAAACGCTCAGCTCACGAACCTGTAGCGAAATAGTGCACGGTTGTGAAAAATGAACGAACGGGAGCATCTCCCCACCGGTGATCGATGAACGTTGACGAACGTTCCTGACTGCTAAGAACGACCCAAAAGTTAACCGCTGAAGATGCTCTTAGCACCAACAACGTTTCTCTTTCAATCCCCTTCTGATTGATAACGCGACTTTCCAATTCATTCCGCATAACCTTAGTCGCCACGAGCCTCCGACCAGCAGAGTCGTCGTCTCACTGCCACTCCCCATTGTCACCATCGGCACCTACACAATTTGCTTAACATTTTATGGTCTACCAAAACGTGGTTGCTTGCGTCGTCGATTAACGGAGGTTTTGCGCTCTTCAGAGAAGTAAGTAACAATAATCTCGATGTACTTCTTCAATCTTTCTCTTCTTTTAATTTTTTGGTATTTTCTTCCTAATTTTATGATGTAGATTATTGATTATCAATGCAATTATTAATTTGGTAATATTTGGTTGAAGGTTGATACTTTTTTCAAATTAAAGCTCAGGAATCTTATTGCGAAGAATGATGAATTGATCACCGCCTTTCTCCCTACAACCAGGTTGTTTCCTCTTGTTCACAACCTTTGAAAATTATCATATAATAAATATTTAAATTGGTATATCTTTTCCTACATTGGGTGCCTACGTGAAATTGTGATCATTGATGTGTCCTTGTTGATTTATTATTTGGATATTGAGATGATTGTTTTAAATTAAGACTCCTATAATTAGGAAATATGAATCTGGATTTGAAAGGCTTAAGAAAAAGAAAAGAATGATATCTTGAAAAAAAGTTGAATATAAAGATTTAATTGATTTTTTTTCTAAAAAAGCTAAAGAATGACAATTTTCAAATGAAATTTCAGATTTAGTTTTGGGAGTGAGTAAAAAAATTATTTAAAATAAAATTTTTGTATACAATGATTAAATTATATTCCGAATTGTTTGAGACGACCTTGAAAATTATAGATTTTCTTAATCTTAGTCGGTTGATGATAAGAGTTTGAAAAAAATATTGTTGTATTGAAAAACTAAATATTAAACATTTAAAAAGTTGGGGATTTAGGTTCCCAAAACTTTTATATCATTTTTCAAGTTCTGTTTCTGCACTAACTTTACTAAACTAATACTAAGATCGATAATAGATTATGGGTTTGTAAGTTTTGGAGATCAATACAACATCTTAAAAGAGATCCCAAAGCGAGTGTCAGGGTGTGAAGAACGAAGGGAAACGGATCAACTTCTTTAGGGGGAATGACTGAGCGGACACAGTTACCGTCTTCTCATTACTCTTCTTCACACTCTCACCTTTTTCCTCTTTGGTTTTCTCGCTGGTTTTCCCTCTCCCCGTTGGCTTCCTCTCTCTCTCTCTAAACCTACCTTATAGTGCCAGAGAATCTTTCCCAAAAGGGTGATAAGGGGACATACTATCCTAAGGGATTACTCTCCAAGACGTCAGCAGTATCGCGTCCGCCTTCCCATATCCGTTGATCCGCGCTCTGAGGATGGTCAACCATTGAAGGGGGCATTTTCCCTCCAAAGTCAACCAAGCCACTTCCACTCTAAGTTTCCTTGGGCCGCCTCTCGACCCATATGCCATTCCTTCATATTGGGCCTGGTGGGCTACTATGGCCTCAATCATGTTTATACTTGTATGATATTAGAGTTAAATATTCAGTCCCAAACAGCTTCTTATTTTATGATTCAGTTAAACAAACCCAAAAATTATACCAGTTTAAAAGGACAATTTCCTTTTCCATAAATTCATTAAATTTGGTTATCTTCCTAGGCCTTAAGTTATGATAATGAAGTTTAATGATTTGGGCGATATTTATAGGGAGTCTTATTAGTCCAAGATATTATAACTAAATATTACATATATGACGCGTTTTGGATCATAAACAACAATCAAACACCTGCAAACACTTCTAGAGCATCTCGTTTGAGAGTAGAAACATAGTAATGGATGTATTCTCCATAATTGAAGGGTCGGTAACGAAGAGGATGCTTGTTGTCATCGACTAGTTCACATGGCACCTTAATATCCATCTCATCCTTTGGTGAAGCAAATAACCCAAACGAGTACCTCTCTTTTTCTGCATTCATCACCACTCTATGTGTAGCTGCATGAACTCTCCCATTGCTCCAAGCCTACATCAATTTGTTCTCACCACAATTTAATAATTTAAAAAATTAATACTTGAATTTCAATTCATTTTAAGTGGTTAGAGACAATAACAATAACCCAACGTGCATTCAAAGTTTTTATTGAGTTGATATTGTAATAGAAGTTATGATTATGTTGTAATTCACCCCAATTTGTGAAAATTAATGAGGTCAATAGGACCACCGTAACACCCTACACATGACATATGCTTTGGACTATTGGGCTGTTAATTTTAAAATTCTTTTTGAATTTTAAATTATAATTGAAAATTTTCAACTATAAACCAACTACAATTGTGGTTGTAAATTGTAACAAGTTTACATCCACAATTTTTATAGCAGGTATATAGTTGAAGAAATAACGAAAATCATAATATTATATGTGGACATAACTATAATTATTGTTACCAAGAAATGCATGCATTTTTTTGTTATACCTTTAGCACATCACCAACAAAGGCCACAAAACCTTCTTGGGGTATCTTTATGTCAATCCATTTGCCTGTTTTGTCTTGCACTTGAAGACCTTGGACATCATTTTCACATAGAATAGTTAAGGCATTTTTGTCTGTGTGAGCCAAGAGGGTAATCTTTGAGTCATTGTTGCTTTCTTCTGGGATTTCATACTTGATCAAACGAAAATAACTAGTGCTTTTCATGTTTTCGGCATCAGAAGTGTAATGTTGGGGAAGATCATAACCCACCACAATCATCTTCATGAAAAGGAAACTCAGTTCTTGCATCTTTGAACTCATGGACTTCAGTGTTTCACTGCATATATAGTATGTAAATAGATAATAGTGCGTATGTAGTTATTTTTCCACCATGCATGCAGCTGAATTTATTGGTATGATAATAGTGTTTCACTCAGTTCTTATTTTATGATTCAGTTTCACTGCATATATATACACTGAATGCTTTTGTGGCTAGGTTTAGGTTAATTAGTATACATGTTTCATAGTAAATATATAAAAATGTTCATTTATGCATTGTAAAATTTAGTTTTTGAACAACAAACAAAAGAAATTCATTAATAATCAACGGGAAACCGAGTATCATAGTACACAAGAAAGACCCCACCTTCTATGAAGGCTTTGCCTAAGGGTACAAAACCATGTGCTCCCAAGTTAACCAAAAACCAACTTTACAAAGTAAAGCTTCACCAACTTTAATTTGCATTGTAAAATTAAATGTTTAATATTTATAAGAGAATGGGTTTAGTTTCTCAATGTTTTTTTTTTTCAATTTTTCACTTGTTATCTTTGATTTTAAGAACCAATATTTAACCAACTCTAAATATCATATTATTGACTATTGATTGTACTTAAATTTATGTAATTGTTTAAATAACCAATCAACAAAAATATTGCACATATTAAAATATAAATATCTAATGAGAAATGACTACGAGAGAAGTTCATTTCTTTGGATGACGAACCTTTTAAAACTTAATTTTGAAAAATGTCCAAAAATACAAAACATTCAATTCAAATTAGACTTGAGCATATTTTTTTAAGCATAAAATATTATTGACAAGAGAAATTAAAAAAGCTTTAAAGATCATTTCACCTAAAGATATTGCAAACGACAAAAATCATTAAAGTGAAAGGAAAGTGTTTGTAGATTGGAGTTACACGCCAACCTATATATGATAACTAATCGCCTTTTTCATTCCGGTTGTACCGGAAAAAAGCAATTCGTTATGCTGACGCACTAACCTTCAGAATGTATTGGATTGTTCTTTGGTTAATATGTCGGTTGTCCTTTTTTTTTTAAAAAAAAAAACCTTGAGTATAGTATTTAGAAATCATTTTGGATTTTAATTAATTCAAATAAGGAGTTTGCAGGACTAATCAAGAGAATAAGGTTTTTTTTTTATAAGAAAAAGAATTTTATTAAAAGAGGTGGAAAAATCAAAAATATAAGATATACACCCAATCCTAAAAACCAAAAGAAAAACACATAGAATATATTTTATTTGCAGTAAATCTGAAACATTATTATAACCATTATATTTTTTTAGGCAGAAATATTGTTCCTTATTTTTTTATAAGAAAAAAGATTTCATACCAAAATGATAGAAGTATAAAGCATATACTTCTATATTGATTATATGTATAAATGAAGCTAATTAATTAAAGGGTGATATGTATGGTATGATGCATTGAGCAGTATATATATAACAACAAACTACCAGAAAGTTGAGTTTCCCTTTGGCCACATGAGGTTAGTGAATGCTTCAGCCACAGCAGGTAGAGGAGCATCATCTACTCCAAAGCTTTCAAAGAATGGAGTGATGGGGCCCTTGGCATTGTAGCTCCTGTAAGGCTTTGAGCTTGTGTGCTTGTGCTTGGTTTCTTCAGGCAGATCAAACAATTGTTTCATTCCCATAAACATTTGTTCAGGTAGACCTCTTGGAATCTCATCACACATGAAGAGAAAGCAACCGTGATTCTCACATGCTTCTCTCACTTTCTCACTCATCTCTCTCCATCCCTCACCACCTTCTTCTATTCCCAACCCACCCCTGCGAAAATCAAGACATGGTATCATCTCATCTTCAATGCTCATTTCCCTCTCTTCCTCTCTCTTTCTCTTTCTCTCTCTATTCTGCTTTGTTTTGCCGTATGGATTGTTCTTACACAAGCTAAGGTTTCTTCAATTTATATAGTGAGTGACTCGTTAGAAATTATTGCATGATCAAAGACTAATGGTTCCAATTTTATTCGATTATTGATTTAAAATATTTTTATGTAATTTTTATTGAAATTTTTTGCATCTAAGGTTTTGATGGAATTGATGTTGGATATTCAAATGTGAGTTGAAATCTCACATTGGAGAAAAATGCATGAGTGAGATGATTTATAAGTAACAACATCCATAAATTCATTACTTTAAGGTTTTAGTGCACAATAATACTCCCCAAAATATAAACAACTGAGACCATAATCTTGTATCATACAATAAATTTTTTTTTGCTCATGCAAGAAAGTCCGGCTAGCTGCCTAAAGATAGGGGAAAATATAAAACAAAATTAATTAAGACAAAAGGAAAGCCATATATTATGGAAAGTGACAATGAAAGAGTCTCACCCACTATACAGCTAGCATCATATAAATTAAATGACGTCAAAAACACGGTTTTGTCATTTATTATTTTTTTCTCTAAAATTAAGGAAATATATATTCACATAATTGCTCGATTAAGAAAATATAATTTTTGAATTACGTAATTTATAGATCCAATAACTTAATATTTTTTAACAGTCAATTGTAATAGGATATTGAGTAGTACACGTTATGAAACATATATAAGACATCATCCTAAAAAATTTATTGTTAATTTCAACTAATTCAAGTCATATTTGAAAGGCCCAACTTACACCCATTGAGTAGTACACCTTATGAAACATATATAAGATATGAGAAGGGATTAACTTACACCCATTTAGACTTACAACTCTTACTCCTAATCCTTGCCATTGAAACAAAATGAATCTAATGGTACCATATGGATTTCTTAAACTTCTCACATGACCCAAACCGTTCCTTTCCTCTTCATGCTTAACACAGTAACAATCTTCTCTTTCTATTCTCTCAATGTATCAAAAACTCCATCCTCCTTTTCTATCTTTCTATTCTCTTGTGAAAACAAAATTGCACAAAAGTAGCCTTTAGCAAAAATTTAATCCACCGTCCTTTTCTCTCTTACTATATATTGTATACTTATATTATTCTTATTGTAAGATCTTTTTTATTGGTTTGAAAATAGTGGATGGAGACTATAAGTAGTTGAAGACAAAGTATCTGACAAAGATAAGCCTTTAAAGTTACATTGAGTTTTGGAAGAGGAACTTGGTTTTCTGATTTTAGATGCAATCATGGCTTGAGTTTATCTTATTGTTTCAGCCATAGTAGACTATATTCTGTCTTTTGCATGAGCATAATATTTGTGTCAAGAGTTAATAGTCACATACGTCCCCGAAAGATACCTGTGGAATCAGTTAGGTCCCTGAAAGATTTGTGGAATCTCTTAAACCCCTCAAAGATCATTTTGGCGTCACATTAGTCCTTCCCATTCAATTCGTCAGGATGGACCCGACGTAATTCTACGTGGCACGTTAAATGCTTTGTCGGCCCCATTGTGATGTTGGAATGTTAAGAAGGTGCCACGTTTGGGTCAACAAAACATTTAATGTGTCACATAAAATTCCGTTAGGTCCCTCAAGGGGGGACTAATGCGATGCCAAATTGATCTTTGGCGGGTTTAAGAGATTCCACAAATCTTTCAGGGACCTAACTGATTCCACAGGTATCTTTCGGGAACCTATGTAACTATTAACTCTTGTGTCAATGATAGTAATATTGCATCAAGTGATCTATTGTCTTTATTTTGTGATAGAAAAAATGACTTTATTAGCTTTATTTAAGGCAATGAAACTTTTATCTTTGTGCCTTCTTTTTCTCTTCCTTGCATTTTTTTTGTTGGGTTTTCTCCGCGTTGCTTGGTTTAACATGACCTCTTTAAGTATGTGATTTCAGCAAAATGCAAGGCACACTGCGTGCCTCCATTAACCCATTTAAATTAATAATACTCATTTGTTCAAGTAGAATTATATTTCTTTGTACAGCTTTTCACAAGAATTCATTATAACCAGTTATATACCTACATGTCAACTACTTCATAGTGATAGGGATTTCATCCATCTCACTCAAGATCACATAGCACATAATTGATAAGACCAAAAAACAGTGAAGTTTTCTCTTTGACATTTTATCAAACAGTTTTCATCAGTCAAACAATAGCCCACATATCATAGCAACTAACGAGTACTTTTTTCTTCTATCATACGAATGCAATACAAAAATTTACATGAGTCGTGACCCAAACAATCACCATGGAGTCACTCTTTCATGATAAGCAAAAAAGAGCCCACAACCAACCACCAAATTGTGACTCTAGCCAACACAGCGACATCGAAGAATTTAGTGAAGGATACGAAAGAGAAAGTGTGTTAGTGTGTTAGGCATGTAGAGGAAAGGAAGGGTTTGGGTCACGTGGGTAGTTTAAGCTATCCCTTTTGTACGGTTAGATTAATTTTGTTTCAATGGTTAGGATTAGGTGTAAGAGTTGTAGGTCTAAATGGGTATAAGTTAATCCCTCCTCATAAGATATTATCCTAAAAAAAAATATTGTTAATTTCAACTAATTCAAGTCATATTTGTAAAGCCCATTTAATAAGTGGAGCTCCAACATAGTAGTATGTCACAACATCTATTTTTTCATCATTTGTATTAGACTCAAATCTGAAGCTTTACTTAAGTAAGGGCAACTCGGTTCCTTATTATCATGAGACTAAATTGTTGTGTTTATTCATTTAGACATTTATTAAATGTATTGACATCTGTTTTAAGGAATAAACACAATAATTTAGTCATGATAATAAGAAACCGAGTTTTCATGAGGCTAATGAATTTTTCATTAAAAATAGAGGCTCGTGATAATTTAATAAATGTCCAAATGAATAAATTTCTAAATGATTAATCACAATGATTTATTAAATGTCCAACTTGGATCTTTATTTTTAATGAAAAATTTATTGGACCATGTTTTAAGGAGTTTTTTTCATTTCCATATTTCCTTATTTTTTGGTTTTTTCAGGAAGATTAATCGTAAAAAAAAAAATCAAATTTGAAACATGTTTAACACCAAAATTAGGTTGTATAAAACAAACTTAATGTGAAAAGAGATATAAATAGATAATGAAAATTATGCATAACAAACATTGTTATATTTAAAATAGATTTAAAAAGGTGCTTCCTTGAGATTGCTACACCAAAGATGCACGACGGGAGGCTTTGCTCATCTGTAATTTCTCCTTTTTAAGTTAGCAGTTTAGCATTGTGTGTATACAGCTTGCACCAGATATGAGCAAGCTCACGAACTCAAAAATAGTTGCTTTAGTTTTTCTCTTTAGACTACTTTATATGGATGTGATATCTGAAAACGATTTTAACTAGTTTTATTGGGCTAAATTAAACAAAATGAAATCTTATATATATATATATATATATATATATATATATATATATATATGCTAGAGATACGGTTTTTTTTTTTTTTTTGTGTTAACTCATATAAAAACAAATTAAAGTTCGTAATAGATAACTCAGTTAACATAGTTGCAATAATCTTACAAAACATAAAGTGCGAGTTTCTGAGCTCGAATATTTCCCTCTCCAAGATCAATTTTGCTTATAAAAAACATATAGAATATACTAAAGATCGAGTTGGATTAATTTATAATTTCTTATATCCTTATATATTCTCAATTTTAAGACTAAGATGAAGTAAACCCATAAAAAAAATATAGGTGATGGGAGAACATTACTTTCTTAATGGATCTTCTGAACTTTACATAGATTGATAAAAGTTCAATTTAACTTCCCAATACCGAAAATCATTGAAAAACAAACGTCATAAATCAACTGAATATTCAATATATAAACCAAAAGACACTCAAAAGTATCATGGAAGTAAGTTGCGTAAGCATAACAAACCCCTTTTTTTCAATACAGCTGAAATAAGAAAAAACAATTAACTAGATTCTCATTTAGCGTTAGTCAATAACTTTGAGAGGGTGCTTCTTTAGGACGCCAGATGATGATAGTACAAATATAAAAAATAAAAAATAAAAAATTCATTGACAATTTTTTGATTGCAATGAGAATGAATAAAACTGTGTAGCTATCAAAGATCAAATCTAGGTGCTCGTACTTCATATTTTGCAATTTTATCAATTACTAGTAAGCTATCTATTATGAACATACTATATATTATTTTCTTATTGTGCCATGTTATTGGTTTCTCCATGTATAGGATCTATTTTTAATTGAATAGTGTAAGAGTATGTTATTGATTCTAATTGCACTGATGAGACCAAATGTTTAGGATCATATCAGTGCAATCACCGATTTTTACAATTTTGGGGACTGATGATATGATTAATAATTTTAGTTTAATTTTTAAGGAATAAAACGATGATACATCTAACCAAACCCCATTAGTCCAGTGTGAATTTGTTTAATTGAAGTCCAGTGTGAGCCTATGATATTGAGGATCTTTGGCACAAATAAGACATCATATCAATTGCACATATAAACCTTATAAAATAAAAACAATTATAGATTATCCTGAAAGCTAGTGGTTGCGTAACGATAACAAATTCCTTTTTTTCTTCCTTTCAACTAGAATAAGAAAAGATAACTAACAAGGTTGTAATAAAAAAAAGTATTGGGACAATAAATCACTACTTTAAGTGTTAAAATTTTAATTTTCCAAAACACAGTCGAAATTCTAATTCATTTAAATCAATCCATTTGCCTGTTTTGTTTGTGTGAGCCAAGAGTTTGGGTAATCTTTGAGTCATTATTGTTGCTTTCTTATGGGATTTCGTACTTGATCAAACGAAAATAACTATTACTATTCATGTTTTCGGCATCAAAAGTGTAATAATGGGAAAGATCATAACCCACCACAATTATCTTCATGAAAAGGAAACTCAGTTCTTTTTTTTTTTTTTTTTTTTTTTTTGAGAGGGGGAAACTCAGTTCTTGCATCTTCGGACTCATGGACTTTAGTGTTTCACTGCATATTATGTAAATAGATAATAGTGCATATGTAGTTATTTTTTCCACCATGCATGCAGCTATTGAGACATATTCAAATTGAAAGAACAAGTAAAAACTAACGGAAGTACTTACAATAAAAGAAACCAGAGTTTAATATATAGGTGTCATAACTTGAATCAATTGAAAAATTTACTATAATCATCATGCACTATATACTTACATATACTGAATGCTTTTGAAGCTAGGTTTAGGTTAATTAATATACATGTTTTATAATAAATATTAAAAAATGTTCATTTATGTCGTAAAATTAAATGTTTAATATTTATAAGAAAATGGGTTTAGTTTCTTAATACTTTTTTTCCTTCACTTTTTCACTTCTTATCTTTAATTTTCAGTATTGATATTAAACAAACTCTAAATGAGCCTTCTAGCTTGGTGGTCTTAGACACGCTCTAAGAATGTTACCACCAAGTCAGAGGTTCTATTCTTGGTACCAGCAAACAAACAAACAACATAAATATTATATTATTGATTATACTTAAATTTATGTAATTGTTTTAATAACCAATCAACAAAAATGTTGCACATATTAGAATATCAAAATCTAATAAGAAATTACTACAAGAGAAGTTCACTTCTTTGGATGTTGAACTTTTTAACAAAACCTAATTTTGAAAAATGTCCAAAAATTCAAAACATTTAATTCAATTTAGACTTGAGCTTTTTTCTTTTAAGCAAAAAATATTATTGACAAGAGAAAAAAAGTTTCATAGATTATTTCACTCAAGATATTGCAAACGACAAGAATCACCGAAGTAAAAGGAAAATGTCTCTTTAGATTGGAGTTACACTCCAACCTATATATGACAACTAATAATCGTCATTTTTATTCCGGTTGTACTGGAATAAAGGAATTCGTTATGCTTACGCAACTACCCTTCAAGATGTATTTGATTGTTCTTTGATTAATATGTTGGCTATTCTTCTTTTCTAAGACCTTGAGTATAATATATATATATATATATATATATATATATATATATATATATATATATAACAATGAAATACGAGAAAGTTGAGTTTCCCTTTGGCCACATGAGGTTGGTGAATGCTTCAGCCATAACAGGTAGAGGAGCATCATTTACTCGAGAGCTTTCAAAAAATGGAGTGATGGGGCCCTTGCCATTGTAGCTGCTATAAGGCTTTGGGCTTGTGTGCCTTGTGCTTGGTTTCTTCAGGCAGATCAAACAATTGTTTCATTCCAATAAACATTTGTTCATGTAGAACTCTTGGAACCTCATCACACATGAAGAGAAAGCAACCATGCACTGCTCAAACATGCTTCTCTCACTTTCTCACTCATCTCTTTCCATCCCTCAACACCTTCTTCTATTCCCAACCCACCCCTGTGAAAATCAAGACATGGTATTATCTCACCTTCACTGCTCATTTCCCTCTCTTCCTCTCTCTTTCTTTCTTTGTCACTATGTATGGATTTGTTCTTATACAAGCTAAGGTTTTTCACTTTATATTGCGAGTGACTGATCAGAAATTATTACAATGATTCGAGACTAATGGTTTCAATTTAATCCGACTATTGATTTGAAATATTTTTATGTAATTTCTATTGAAATATTTTAAATCAAAGGTTTTGATGAGATCGATGTTGAGTATTCAAATGAGTTAAAATCCCACATTGAATAGAATTGGATGAGTGAAATGATTTATAAGGGGCAACACCCATAAAATCATTACTTTAAGGTTTTAGTGCACATACAATAATATTTCCCAAAATACTAACAATTGAGACCATAATCTTGTATCCTACAATAATTTTTTTTTTCTCATGCAAGAAAGTCCGGCTAGCTTTTTGAAGATAGGGAAAATATAAAACAAAATTAATTAAGACAAAAGGAAAGCCATATATTATGGAAAGTGACAATGAAAGAATCCCACTATACAGCTAGTATCATATACATTAAATGACGTCAAAAACACGATTTTGTCATTTATTATTATTTTTTCTTTATTCACATAATTGCTTGTTTAAGAAAATATAATTTTTGAATTATGTAATTTGTAGATCCAATAACTTAATATTTTTTAACAGTCAATTGTAATAGGATATTGAGTAGTACACGTTATGAAACATATATAAGACATCATACTAAAAAATTTATTGTTAATTTCAACTAATTCAAGTCATATTTGAAAGGCCCATTTAACAAGTGAAGCTCTAGCAGAATAGTGGGCCACAACATCTATTTTTTCATCTGGAGCCTAACTGGTCTGCTCTGATCGAGACACTATTTGTATTAGATTCAAATTTGAAGCTTTACTTAATTAAGGGCAACTCGGTTCTTTATTATCATGAGACTAAATTATTGTGTTTATTCATAATAATTTAGTCTCATGATAATAAGGAATCGAGTTTTCATGAGGCTAATGAATTTTTCATTAAAAGGCTCATGATAATTTAATAAATGCCCAAATGAATAAATGTCTAAATGAATAAACACAGTAATTTGGTAAATGTCCAACTCGGTTCTTTATTTTTAATGAAAAATTTATTGGACCCTGTTTTAAGGAGTTTTTCCTTTTCCATGTTTTCATACTTTTTTGTTTTTCCAGGAAGATTAATCGTAAAAAAATCAAATTTGAAACACGTCTGACACCAAAATTAAGTTGTATAAAACAAACTTAATGTGAAAGAAGATATAAATAGATAATGAAAATTATACACAACCGACATTGTTATATTTAAAATAGATTTAAGAAGGTGCTACCTTGAGATGGCTACACCAAAGATGCATGATGGGAGGCTTTGCTCATCTGCAATGTCTACTTTTTCAGTTAGCAGTTTAGTATTGTGTGTATGCAGTGACAATCTACAGCTAGCACCAGATATGAGCAAGCTCACGAACTCAAAAATAGTTGCTTTAGTTTTTCTATTTAAACTATATATGGATGTGATATCTGAAAACGATTTTAACTAGTTTCATTGGGCTAAATAAAACAAAATGAAATCTTTTAGGGTTTTAATTTTTTAACCCCCCAATTTAATCACTTGACCCCTTTTTTTGCCAAAATCCGAAATTGCCCCTGCAGCGAGAAGGATAAAAAATAAAAAAAAAATAAAGCTCGCTGATGGGTCAGCGAGCTGTGTAAAATAACATACTCGCTGGGGCCTGAGCGAGAATTAAAAAAATTACAAAAAAAATAAAGCTCGCTGAGGGGTCAGCGAGCTATGCAAAATTACACACTCGCTGACCCCAGAGCGAGCTAAATAATTTATACATTAGAATAGCTCGTTCAGGGGTCAGCGAGTGTGTAATTTTACATAACTCGCTGACCCCTCAGCGAGCTTTTTTTTTTTTATTTTTTTAATTCTCGCTCAGGTCCCAGCGAGTATGTTTTAGTAAGGGTATTTTTGGATTTTGGCAAAAAAAAAAGGGGTCAGATGATTAAACTGGGGGATCAATAAATTAAAACTCATCTTTTATATATATGCGCCAGAGAGATATGCATGGGCTTGTTTTTGTTAACTCATAAAATAAATTAAAGTTCGCAATAGATAACTTAGTTAACAAAGTTGCAATCTTATAAAACATAAAGTGCGAGTTTCTGAGCTCGAATATTTTCCTCTCCCAGCTCAATTTTGCTTATAAAAAACACATAGAATATACTAAAGAGTTGGATTAGTTTTTAATTTCTTATATCCTTATATATTCTCAATTTTAAGGCTAAGATTGGAGTAAACCCATAAAAAAATATAGGTGATGGGAGAACATTACTTTCTTAATGGATCTTCCAAACTTTACATAGATTGATAAAATTCCAATTTAACTCTCGAATACCAAAAATCATTGAAAAACAAACGACATAAATCAACTTAACATTCAACATATAAACCAAAAGACACTCAAACGTATCATGGAAGTAAGTTGCGTAAGCATAACAAAGCACCTTTTTTCAATACAGCTGGAATAAGAAAAGACAATTAACTAGATTCTGATTTAGCGCTAGTCCATAAATTTGAAAGGGCGCTTCTTAAGAAAGCCAAATGATCGGCACAATTGTAAAAAAAAATAAAAAAATAAAAATCATTGACAATTTTTTGAATGGGATGAGAATGAATAAAATTGTGTATCTACCCGATATTAAATCTAAATGCTCGTATTTTATATCTTGGAACTTTATTAATTATTAATAAGCTATCTATTATGAACATACTATATATTATTTTCTTATTGTGCCATGTTATTGGTTTCTCACTTTCTCTATAGGATCTATTTTTAATTGAATAGTGCAAGAGCATGTTATTGGAATAAACAACATCATAATAGTCTATCATAAATCATATATCTCTCTCTCTCCGTATATATATATATATATATATATATATATATATATATAATTTAAAAAAGAAACTGACGTGGAGTTGGTCAAGTAGTAGCTCACTTGGTCCCTTAACCAACTGGTCTCGAGTTTGAGCCTTAGGTATGGAGCAACCCCCGCTGGAAGACCCCTACCGCTTAGTACGAGCTCAATTGGGTCGGACCGGATGAGTCGGATTCTGGATCAGATCCGGGTACTTATTGGTGTAAAAAAAAATAATAATAAAAAAGGAGAAAAGAAAGAAAGGTATGTAGTGAACACCAGTCCATGATACAAGAGCAAGTTCCCAAGAAAATGTATAATGAAACAGGTCACAACATGGAAGCCAATACTACAAAGGGTTAGCAGCTAAAGTTACATAGAAAATTAAATACACCCAAAGAACAAAGTGAGGTGGGACGATCAAGAAGTAAAAAAAGGGTCATACACTACAAACATTTGAACAACACTGATCAAAAAACTACTTCCAGAGCTTGATAAACTTGTCATGGCTGGCTGAAGCAACAAGACCATTTACAGTTGAAACAGACAAGGCAGCAATAAGACCTTCATGAGCAGAAAGAGTCATTGTCTTGTTCTCACTCATGTTCCACAGCTCCAATGACTGCAAAAGCATGTATAAAATTGTATGAGACCAAATTACAACAATACCATCACATTGATTGAAGGTAAAATGTTGTCTTAGGAAATCGATAGACAACTAACATGAAACTTTGATAAATCTCAATGATATATGGGTCAAGGATGTATTATAGAGTTAATACTAGGTTGTTGCTCAGAAGCAATGTATTGTATGGCTCGAGTGCAATGTCAAATGATAGCCGACCCTATCTAGTGGGAAAAGGCTTGGTTGTTGTTGTATTTCCTTAGAAACACCTTTATCCTCAAGCACATACTCCTTTTTAATCAAGAACGGGACTCGCATAAACCCCTTTGTTCCAAACCCCCTTCTTCTTTTCTTTTTTAATCTTAATTGCATATTTAAGGAGGTAAGAATGGAAAAAATGACCAAATTCATTAGCATAAAAAAATGGAAAAGAAGGGAAAGAAGAAAGAATTAGACTTGCCTGGTAACAACCAATAACCAGCAATGAAGGGTATGTTGGGTGGAAAACACACGAGTGAAACTTACTGCCATTGCAGCTAAGCTCGTGTACACATTCACCTTCACTCCCTGTTCCTAGAGTCCAAACCCTGACAGAGTCCTCACTCACAGAAGCCAGCAACTCCCCTGACGGGTCCCAACATACAGAATGTATTGGCTTTGTGTGTCCCTACAATCAAAGTCAAGCATTCCAACAAAGACAAGGCAAAAACCATTATCAGTCCGATGATGAGAGAAGACAAAGGCGCATGTAGCTTAGTAACTTTGGGCGATACCTCTCGTTGAAAAGCAATTATTTTATTTCCAAGCTTATAAAATTTGCAAAAAAAAAAAAAAAAAAAAAAAAAAAAAAAAACCTTTAATGAATATCGGCATGCTTGAGTCTCCACATCAAGTATAGACACAACGTTCTCTGCAGCTGCAGCAAGGTACCTCCCTAGACGAGGTTGAAATCTCATCTGGATAGTGCCACCCTAATCAGCAAGTAAATAGTCTGTTAGCAAAATGAAATGAATATATAGACACTTTGATACACAAACTGCAAGTCAAATTAAGTGTGTTATGAGGGGGAAGGGAAGCCTAGTCCTTTAAAGTTCCCTTTATGAGCATGGTCAAGGCCTCAAGGGAAAGGTACTAATCTGGTATATGGCACTGAGATATGCATATCAAAAAAGAAAATAATGCTCTATCAAACAAATATGTAAGATAAAATGACCATGATCCTACCTTGGAGACTTTGGCACAACTGCCATTGTTTATACTCCAATATCGTATCTCACCATCACCATCACAAGAGCAGATAAGGTCCTCTTTATTTGGGTGAAAGTCTAGTGACATCACAGCTGCCGAATGCCCTGTAAAGGTCCGAAGCGTATACCCAGGCTGCATAGTAACTATATATTCAGTGAAGGCAGAAACCCAACTTGGGAAACACACAATTCATCAATATCCAGATAAAAAGATAAACAAACAACATCCCAGCAAATAAATAGACCTTATGTTCACATCTACATACAATAAATTATAGTTGGACGTACTTTTTATGAACCTTGCATATAAGTTAAAACCAAAGAATAATTTAATCTAGTAATCAGAAAAGTATGCATATATCACATCACATCACAAGCTTAGTAAATTAAAATTTATGGACATTACTAACATTGTCAACATCCCAAACCCTGACAGTTTTGTCGAATGAAGATGTTGCCAACCGAGGCATGCTTGGACTGAAACGGACATCAGTAATCAAAGATGAATGCTCTTCAAGGGTAGCTTTTTGCTTTAGAGAATCTGTGTGCCATAAAACAGCCTGTATTACAAAACAATCAGGAGGTTAAGGTCATAATCATATTGTTCCATATCTAGACAGAAGAGAAGAAACGCAGTTATTGATTTTGTTTTTCAATTTCCTATAAGCAGGAAAACTGCACAAGTCTGCATCTATTTTCAGGAATTTGGTTTAGCAAAGAAAGCACTAAATATAATGTGCTTGTCAAGACTTCTTACACACACCTTTTTGTCATGGCCACCACTAGCAAGCAATTTCCCATCAGATGAAAAGTGGCAACAGACAACTTTGCTTGTGCTTGCACGTACAGAATTTAATTCAGAAAATGTGAAACCTGAAAGTAAAATGAATCCATGCCCTTAGTTTCTGGTTTCTGACTCACTGCCTCTTTATGTAGGTCAAAGATTTAAAGAGAACATTGCAGATCCACATATAAAAAATAAAGAAGCACGCCCCTTCTAAATTATATTAACATCATATACTTATCAAAACAAAAATAAAAGAAAGGGCATATGTACAAAAATAGGTATTCTAAAATGCATTTGAGGCTAAAAGCAAAAAGAGGCATCACACGAGCCATTAATTTGCCTTTGATTGATGTTTAAGATTTGTATATTATAATTTACCATTAATACAATGAGTAAGGGGGAAAAATACACAACCTCTGTAACGTAGTTAGGGAAAACCATACATAGACAAACTCTTAGGCAAGGATGACGACAAAATATTTTGTGAAAAAAAAAATGGTGTTTACTGCACCTTTGCTTACATCCATACAACGACCAACAGTATCTCTAGGGTCTGTATCATCATGGGATAAAAAAGACTCGACATTTTCATCGAGAGATCCATCATCAACAAAGCGATCCACATCAGCCTGCAATTCAAGATCCTTATCATCCCACCACCAAAATGGAATGGCAATGAATCTAGACGCAAGGAGTCTATCATTCCTTCCATCAACTGAACTAAACAGAAAAGCCACTCACCAGCTGGTTTGAAGGTGATGTAAGAGTTCCAGTGCCATCAGTACCAAACATCATTAAAGGCTTTGAAGAACTACCATTATGAGGGATGGCAGGCATTGATATCGCATCTCCAGGCGTATGAGTTGAGGGAGTTGAGGGTGCGGAACTTGGTGATGGGCCGGCTGTATTTGCTGTTCCCGTACTATTGGCAGGACCTGAAGAAGATACAGGCTGTTTTCTCTTTCTCCCCATCTGGTTTTTTGAAACCTTAACAATGCATTCAGAAAACCATGTCAGGAATCTATTCCATACTCTTTTGAAGGTGCATAAATCACTTGACTACCAAATTCAAGGATACAAATTTATAATCATGTGATATAATAGAAATAACAATATATATGGTTAAAAAAGGCCACTTTCAAAGAAGCAAACAAGTTGGGATTTCCACATCATTAAATGCAATAAATAAATAGCCACTTCTGTTGTTTTTAAAACAAGACCGTCGCAAAAAAAACAACAGGATCATCACATATCTGTTGAGGCTTCAAAAGAAGTAAAATCCCTTTCCAACTACTTAGTTCAGGAAAACTAGCAGTTAAGGAAATCATATTTTGCAAAATTTCAAACCCCTCACAAAGTCCAAAACTATAGAAATTTAAAAAGAGACCAAATTTATGAGGTGACCAACCACGAAAAGGAGGACACATGTAGATAGACATAGCGACAGCCATGGACAGAAGAGGGATAAGAGAGAAAGTTAGAGCTTGAAGTGATATAGTTTTAAGAAACAGTATAGCGGAGGGAAAGGTAGAGGAGATTTTTAACCATGCAACTAGTGAACTGAATGTCAGAGCTCAAAATTGTAAGAAATATGAATGGCTATTTCAGTATATTCATGCATGTTTTATACAAATCAGAAGAAAAATGCTGCCCCGTGACCCAAAAAATGAAGCACGAGTGAGGAGAGAAAATGCAGAAACTGCAAGAGTGATTGGATTGGTATGCAGGATGTTGTATTGATATACATCAAATAATAAACCATGTTAATCTTCTAGAACAATAGATGTTTGCATTATTTCCTAGACTCTAAATTCCAAAAAAAATAAAAAGATAGTAATTAGCTCTTTAGAGTCAGCCAGCTACATACGAATCATGTTAAGCATATGCTAATCATAACAGGACAGTTTTGCATGTAGTATAGCCAACTATCAGAGGACTGACCTGATCATTTCCTCTAAAGGAGTTTGACATGCTACCATCCACAACACCACTGCCACCACCTCCCCCTACTTTATCTTGCTGATGCATGTTATGATTTGAAGTCTGAGATTGCTGATTCGAAAGAGCAGGCTGTTGAAGCTGCTGCTGTTGAGGATTGGTGCTAGGCTGTTGTTGATGCTGCTGCTGTAACTGAGCTAATTTCAACTGCAGACACAAAAATAAAATTCAGAATGAGAAGTCAGGTAAATCTTAGAAATCAATACCAACAAATTGCGTAACAACTAACAACTATACTGAAGATGTGGAAACTTTTTAAATATATGTATATATATATATATATATATATATATTAAAAAAAAAAAAAAAAAACTACCACCTTCATTAGCATATCTGTATCTCCGCGCCCAAAAGGAGGGGCACCACCTTGAAGCGGTGATCCAACATTTGACACTACATCACCAACAGAATTTGACATACCATCCTTATTTAGGCTCAGACTCCTATTATTCAAGAGCATTCTGAGTCTTCTACTTTCATCACTGGCAGATGGTGATGCTAAATTTTGTTGTGTAAACAAGAGCTGTTGCTGTGGAGTCAACATTTGAAGCTGATGGAAAGGCTGGGGAGCCTGAATGAAAGGTTTCTGTTGCTGGAGTAGACCAGATCGTATTTGCTCCAAACCCTAATAAAAGACAGAAGAAGCTTAATAGTTAAATTTAATTACTCAATGCTTAGTTTCAACAATTAATGATGTTAAGATGACAAAGAACTCAATACAATAATTGCTAGAGACTTCAGAAAAGGCTGCCATTTCTAGCTGATGAAAGAGGTTTAATATGGTTAACAAATACAAACAAAGGAAGGCTACTTTGTGTCCACCAGAAGTGACATTCATTAAAAGAAATACAAACTAAAGTTTACTCACTGTGAGAGGCCACCCTTTCAGAGTCAAATTGCTGCTACCTTGATTTGATCCTGACACAAGAAAACTATTGTTTTACTCCCATTCATGTGCAAGGATAGTAATAAGACATCATTAAAAAAATTCGCTTTAAATTCCAAAATATCCTCGGTCAGCGAATTCCTGAATTTACACAAAATAGCCACTGGGGGGGTGAAGGGAGAAATACCAGGAATTGCTAGCAATGATCCTTCAGGACCCGCAGCTCGGGGATTTAAAACGGGATTATTCTCACTCTTTATATCCTGATTCAAGTGGCATGTCAATGAAAAACAGCTGATAAGAAATATAGGATGGAGTGAGAACACACTAATGATAAATGCATACCGGAGTAGACCCTGTCAATTGCTGACTACGAGCTTGCACTTGTGGAGACATCCCACCAGCTGCACCATGCAAAACTTGCCTGAAATATAGAACATTGGTACTCAACATCAACACCCCATAGCTATGGAGATTGCTCAATGTTAAGGGAATTGAACACCAAAATAACTGTTTTTTAACAGCAAGGACAAGTGATTGAAACTTCAAAGGCATGGAAGGAACAGACCCATCCATAAAAGACTAGGAAGATGAAAAGACCATTTTTTTCGTTCTCACATAAATAAAGAAAGATTCAACTCAATGACTCATAGTACTTCAGATTAAACCAAAATTAGCTCAGCCTCTAATAAATCAAAAGTGGCTATCTCCTTTCTTCGGAAAGACTAAAAACAATAAGCAAAACGCTAAGTTAGGAAAAAAAAAATCACCCTGAAGGCTGGCCAGCAGCTGCAGCAGACTTCAATATTGAGGCGTGATTTGGGTCCAATAGTTGACCCATGTTCTCACCAAATCTTTGCTGTATACAAAACCAAAAGAGAAAGCAATGAATATATGTATCCTAAAAACAGCAGTTCATCTTATTTGTTAGATGATCACAACATCTCCCAACCTTCATTGCTGCATCATCCAAAGAATCCCTCTGAAGGGGCAATTTTAACCTTTCTTCATACATCTTTGTTGCTAGTGCATTTGCAGTTCCAGGGTTTCCTACTAACCCATTTGCACTACCATTTAAGAGATGAGCTCTATCTCTGTTTTGCTGTTGTTGGGGTTGTTGCTGTTGCTGCTGCTGCTGTTGCTGCTGCTGCTGTTGCTGTTGCTGTTGCTGTTGCTGTTGCTGTTGCTGTTGTTGCTGCTGCTGCTGCTGTTGTTGTTGCTGCTGCTGCTGCTGTGCATGCCTCTGCATTAGAATCTGTTGCATCTGCATGTGCTGCTGCTGCTGTTGTTGTTGATGCTGTGATTGCTGGGGTTGTGGTTGCTGCTGTTGTTGCTGCTGCTGCTGCTGCTCCCTTGCCTTAATTAATTGTGTCTGCAAGTACAGTTTCACAAACCATAAACTTCAAGCAATACCCCCGTATTATTTTCTCTTCATTAGAAACTCTTGTAAAAGTGTAGATCCCAGTATAACAAGGGCAGCAACAATGTTGTACAAAAAATAATGATTAGCTATATGTATCTAAACTAGTTGCCCAAACTAAAATGGTTGGGTTTCTATTACTCGACTTAAACAATAATCTACGACTTCTTCAGTTTAATAAAGCAATTAAAGCAATTTGCCTGTTTAGCACCACACTAACACTCAAAGGACTCACTAGCATAAGAGAGTCTTAAACTGATCACGTGACACTAAAACGAAGTGTGGAGATGAAAACCAAATGCAAGAACTCGTAACAAATATTAGCAATATCATTAACCAAAGCCAGGCAAGTGAACTTAAAACAGGTTGACACAACGTACTAACCTAGAGTCTCATTAAGTGCCCTGGTAATCAACTTCTCAAGTTCACATTTTCCTATATTTGTGCAAATAAGCGTTTTAAGGTTGAATTTACCGGACAACATAAAAATTGTTCTCTTTATGCATTTTTTTTTTTTATTTTATCTGGTGAGGCTGATAACAAAAATCATTCATAATCATAGTCAACTTGGCATCAAGAGTCAAATCAGAAGGCTAGTCACAGTAACCTGGAACTAAAGAATAAGCATCTTTCAACAATTTTACTATTTAACAGAAGTTGGACTGAAGAAAAGATCGCAACTTTCCTTAAAGCTTATAAGCTAAATCAAATATAGAAAGCAAGGAACAGCTAACCAAACCAACATGTTAATAAGCCATGATACTTTTTCTTGTTAAATTTCTAATACCCTCAGCATACTCAGATTTAGCATGAATCAAGTTTGTGTAATAAGAAGACAACGAAAAGATTTTCAAACCAACCTCAATATAAGATGCAGCAACCTCCGAGTGCTTCTCATTAGTCCTGGCAATAAAAATGTCCCAGAAAACCGACCACCACTCAAACAAAAAACCTCCCGGGGCATCGATAGCTGAAATCCCATATTGCCATCACAAAATTAGTAACCAAATCAAAAATGGAAGTGGAAAAAAGCAAATGCTACCATCGAATCGGCATTCTTTCTTTCATAGAGTGCCTTATTAATTCAACTCACCAACAGGGTCCGAGGAGACTTTTCCTTCAGCTTGAAAAGCTTGAGCAGAAGCCTTCAAATCCCTCTTAACCAGATAATCATGGATGTAAACATCTAACCTGAAAAATCTCAAATCCCAACAAAAGGTTGCATCAGAAAAATTGAACTAAGAGAGTGAAAAGCTTGCAACTTTACACAAATCATAACACAGACCAAACAACAAAAAATCCAGTGCACTATTACATAAACATCCAAGTTCATCACCCAAAATTAGCAATTCCCTATGCCCGAAACTCACATAGAACTAAAAACCCTAACATACCCAACTAAAAAAACAGCACATTTATCAGATACAAAACACAATAATAAATAAACAAGTACCCACAAATCAGGAAAAACAAAAAACACAAATCAACAAAGGGAAAGGTTAAAAAAAAAAAAAAAAAAAAAAAAGAGCATGTGAAGCAAAACCCATTTTGCAAAAGTGATAAAAAAATTGAACTTTACATCTTATCAGCTTCCCAATTAGTCTGAGACATGGTTGCTGAACCAGAAAAAAGTGACCCAGTTATTAAAAGCTGAAGTAGTTGTGGAATGAGTTGTTGTGGCTTCAAACACACAAGTACAAAGCTGAAGAGTTGGATTTTCTAGCTACGGGATGAAAAGGGAGTGAAGATAAATAAAGAAGTAAGCAGAGAAGGGAAGAGAAGGAGAGGAAGAAAATCCAACGGATGAACAGAAGCAACGCCACTAGATTTTTGGGAATAAATAAATTAGGGAGAGAAAATAAAAAAGAAAAAAGACAACTCCGGTTGCAAACTGTACCATTCTTAATCATTCATCAAAATATTTAAAATAAGGGAAATGACTAGAAAGATGATGGTGATGCCATTGCCCCTCCCATTTTTTATTTTTTTTTTCTAACGTGTATCAAAAGATATTTAAGAAAAAAGCTTCCTTGAAAAAAAAAATAAATAAATATATCAGTTTTTTGTTTTTGTGTACACCAAGGGTATCCCCAGCCAACAGCCGAAGACTAATCCCCTCCGAGGCGTAGAGATGACCGAAGTGGGTTTTGCCTCTATCAGTTTTCAAAATATAATGAAATATATATATATATATATATATACTCCCTCCGTTTCATTTTGTTTGACCTTTTAGATTTTTTTTTTCATTTTATATATATTATTCTTTTCCAGTTGCAATGCATAAATATATATTTTTTTTTTCAATTTTAAGCATCCATCCGATCATTTCATTTATTTTCATTAATTGTACTTTTATTCTTTGTCATCTCTAAACCACTATACGTTAATTAATGAACATATTTCATAATAAAAATTAAATACTACAAAAATTTTCAACAAGGATTAAATAAAAACATTTTATACAAAGTATACATAAAACTTAGAATAAACAACACTTTTTTAATCTGTGTACTCAGACCTAAAAGACCAAACAAAATGGAACGGAAGGAGTATATACTAAGTGAATAATTTTTGCCGTGTAAACTTGTTTTTTTTTTATATTTTTGGTAGATATTAAAAATCTTTTAAGCATTTATTAGTATAATGTAATTTGTTACTAGGTTTAATAATAGATTATTACTAGTTTTTTTAAATGGGTTTTTTTAACCTCAATCATTAAGGCTGAGGATAAGTATCCCAAGTGATTTTTTTAATAGATTTTTTTTTAAGGGCTAAAATTAAAAAATCCTTTTTTAATTAGATTAAAAATCTATAAGTTTATTGAAGTTACAAGCAAGTCTCATAATTTATAAACTGCTTACAAAAATATGAATGCATTATCCATCAATGAACCTGTTATATTCACAGTGAGATTTGAATTATTTGAAAGTTTGAATCAAATTCTTATTAGTTAGATATATTAATGACAAATACTTTGTGTTATTACTTTTGAAAAACAGCACAAAAGCAATAATATGAAGAAGAAAAAAAAAGATATTTATAAACTTTTCATCATTATTTTCACTATCACACAGAACATATCATAAAAAGAAAAAAAAGACCAACAAAGCTCAGCACAGTTGGTAGCTAGATAGCTGGGTTCCTTAAGCATGATGTTAGGGGTTCGATCCCTGCCGTGGGCATGGAAAATGTTTTATTGGTAGAGGCAAAACTCACTTCGGTGATCTCTACGCCTCGGAGGGGATTAGTCTTCGGCTGTCGGCTGGGGATACCCTTGGTGTACACCAAAAAAAAGAAAAAAAATGAAAGTGTATAAGAAATTTAAGAATATTTTTTTCCTTACGGTATTATTTGAATCTATGACATTCATAATGCAAAGTAAAAAAATAATAAAATAAAATCATATGTGCGTGTGCATAATTTGAAATTGCAAAATACCTTGACAAGATTCAAAACTACCTCTCAAGAAATAAAAATAACATCCATTAACTATCATATCTACCATACTTATGTTGCTTTTTAATTTTTATTGTGAATAAGACATGTATTACATTATTACTGGTATTATTATTATTTTTTTAACCAGGGGGCTAACGCCCAAAAAAAAAAAAAAACTAAAATAGAATCCATCGGGAACGCAGTCCCGGAATAATCATGAAATAAAAGGGGCCTTAAACCACTAACAGGCTCGCTCATCAAGGAAGAAGCACCCAAAAGTTTTGTCAAGACTAAAATTAGTCAGAAAGTCAGCACAACAGTTGCCTTCACGCTTGGTGTGATAGAAAAGGAGTCTCCAATCCTTCTTCTTAAGATGATTAATATGCTGTAGGATAGAGTTCCTATCAACTTCTTGAGTAGAGTTCTCCTCTTTATTAAGTTGCTTAACAATGGTGAGGGACTCACATTCAACAAGGATATTTTTATAGATGAAAGAACAAACACCTGTGAGATAACAACTCCAATTTGTTGATGACAAAAAAAAAATGTTGTATCTCAAAAAAATTAATGGCTTAATTTCACTTTTGGTCTCCCAATTTTGACAATTTGGCGATTTTGGTCTCCTAACTTTTAATTTAGAGATTTCAGTCCTACAATTTACAATTCGTGACTATTTTGTTATCATATAACAAAACTTTTAAAAAATGATTTTCTTAATATTAGTATTTAAAATTGAGGATAAAAGACTTAAAGTAACATTTTATATTAAAATTTTAAAAATTTAATATTTAAGAGATGATGAATTTCATTTTTCAATATCATTTTATCATTTTTAATTTTTTATCCTAGATCATTAAAACTAAAATTATGCAAACCCATAGAAAAAATATTGTTTGATCTCATGTTTATTTTTTTATTTTCAATATACTTAGACAGCTAAGAAAAATGCCTCGAATCATGAAAAAAAACCACAAATGTTGTCCCGTATTTTATGCATTAAAAAATAATTATTTTTCAAGTTCAAATTTTCAATGTTAAGGTTCCGGCCATGTAGGACTTTCATCATGCCCCTTCAAAATAAGTCTGATGAAAGCAGAACAAAAGGTCATAACAAAGAACAATCTGGAGGAGTTGGGTTTTGACTTTTATACCATGTTAAGGTTCAATTTCAAAACCAATTGACAATAGGAGAAATAACTCAACAAATATTTAAATCATACCAAGAAAAGTGAAGCGGACAATGTGTGACTTCCAACCATCAATAAGCTGTTTTTTCCATGGAGATCTTTTTATTCCTGTGAATTTATGATTAGGATAAGAATGTCATAGAGATACTTGTTGAAAAATAATAAAAAAATAATAATTTTAAAAATTTAAATCCAATATTTCTTGATTTAATAAGTATGACATTATTTTAGATAAAATTATATATTTTTTGGTTTCTTAACCATTATTCTTAAAATACATGTTGGAATAAAAAAAAAATGGGAATAGAAACTGGAACGTACTATGAAAAAGCCCATCTCGACCTAACGGTAATCATAAGCTTTCCTAATTCCTTTGGACAAACTCTTAATTGATTTTTTTTTTTTCGTTAACAGAAGGTATTAGATGATCATTTAGATAGTACTTTTTCGTTTTATTGTTTTGAAAAAAAAAATGCAAAGCTTTTTATCTTAGATTAATCTAAAAATAGTAAAGTCCCAATTACCTCATTTGTAATAAAAAAGTAAATGAAATTTTTTTAAAGATGGTACATTATATTTATGATTGAACAAGTAAGGAAAAACACATTTAATTACCTAAAAAAAATATGATAATCAATTAATTTTTAAACTCTTATCATCGTTACTTCTCATTTTCTAAATGTTTATGCAATATTAGTGTATATGTATTAGAGATTAATAGATGTGCATTGACGGTGTAACGTCTTTTACACCATCAATTCATCATGCATCTATTATTCATCTGTATTACTTTTATTTGAAAGTCAACGACCATAAACACGTGAATGATGGATAATGTAATGATGGTGTAAAAAATATTTACATTGTTGATGCAATATATATTTTCTCTATGTAGTAATTGTAATGATATATAAAATTGAGTTTAATATATGTGCACTGACAGTGTAAAATTTTTTACACTGTCGGTGTATCATCCACTATCTATATGAATTACTTTTACTTACAAGTCAACTATTGCTAACCCATCAACGGTAGATGATTTCCTGACAGTGTAAAAAATCTTTACATTGTCAGTGCATATACTATTTTCTCTATAAAATTTATGTAATATCAATTTGAAAATTAATAAGTGAATTATGCATTGCATTAAAATGATGTTCTCTTATTTTCATTAATTAATCTCACTTTTACCAAAATAATTGGAAAAAAAAAATACTCCTTTCGGTACTTATTATAAGCTCCATTGACTAATTTTCACATCTTTTAAGAAAGTTAGTTAATATTGTTAGTGGTATTAGAAATGCAAGTAGTATTTGGTATAATTTTTCAAAAGTACCCATATAATTATTATTGAGAATCTAAAAAGTGTTAAGTAAATATGGGCGTTTATGAAAAATAAGTAATTAATGTCACTGGAAATTGAAAATAAAGCTTATATCAAAGACCAAGAAAAAGTCATCAAAAGGGGCTTATATACAGAATCGAAGGGAATACTAACCCGTAGAAAATATTTCACAGTCTAATCATGTTCATTAATTAATAAATTAGAACAAAGTTTGTCTAATAAAAAAAAATCTATTCTTACGTGTTTTTTTTAACTATAGTCACATAAATTACTAATTGTGTCAGATGTAAAAATAAAATTAATTATATACAAGTTTACAAAATCAACTTATGTTATAAGATAATGATATGTGTCATTTGTTAATCAATAAATAATAAGAAAATAATATATGTTATTTTCTTTGTATTGTAAATTAATTTATAGGCTAATTTTGTAGGTCTATAAATTAGTATTTTTGTAAAAAAAAATAAATTATTACATCATGCAGAGCTGTATTAAGCAAGTGCACCATCTAAAGTTTTGTTAAGGCAAGCAAAAGTAAGTTACCACATGTTCATTAAAAACAAGAAAAACTTCGTCTAACTGATAGAACTGTGAGACATAGTGTTAATTCAAATCCTTGTAACTTCATCTTTCCCCTTAAATTAAATATATATATCTTTTACTATAATAAAGCAAACCATGTTTGCTTAACTAACAAAAAAGTTTGTCCATTTTTTTATACCCAAAATGTCCCTTGGATATGAGTGGTTACTAAAGAAATAACTGCATCCTTATGATAACTGCACCATCTCCATCTCTATCTCTATCTCTACTACTTCTCTACTATTATAATAAAGGAAACTCTCTTTTTTAGAGAGTTTGTCTAATTTTTTAGGACTAAAATACCCCTAAACTTACACTAAATTACAATAACAATTGGAAAAACCACCATCCATCATCATGTTTTAACACATCAGTTCATAAAAAACTGATAAAAATTGTCATGCTTATTTGTAAAAAACTGTCATAACGTTATCGTCCGTGCATCGCACGGGCATAGGTGCTAGTATATATAAATTAAAAGCAAATAAGTGCATGTCAGTGGGACATTGCAAGGTAACAGTGCTCTCTGCGCTGTTCACGTAGTAAGATAGTAAGCATTTGAGTCTAGCACCCCAAAGTACGTTAACCTATAAAATTGGTGGGCTTACGCCGGCTTATTGGAAAGCAGTGTAGTGCAATTAGTGGGCTTACGGGCTTATTGGAATTGGAAAGCAGGCAAATAAACAAACAAAAAAGAAAACAATACTCCGTTGGTCCTATATATAAACATCTTTTGAGGGTAATTATTTTGCCACCCCAAGATCTATTATTGTCACCCCAATTATTTAAATTATATCTATTATACCCTTTTAAAAAAAATAAGATTTTACACAGATCGTAAGGGGGGCTTACGACCTTAAAAAAAACAAAGTTTTTGAATGGGTCGTAAGGGGGTGTCACGACCTGCGGGTCGTAGCACCCCCTTACGACCAATAAAAAAATTTATGTTGGACGTAACACTGAGTTACGACTTTTGTAACACTGGGTTACCCTTTTCTCTGCAGCAGCAGCAACAACCACACCAACTCAAAAAATCCTCGCTCTACTTTCCGCTACACTTCCCAGGTTTGTGCCTTCTCCTTTTATTTCTTCTATCTATCTATCTATCTTTCTTTCTTTCTTTCTATCTATCAATGAATTGCCTTCAATTCAAATGATAATAATATTCCAAATGTGCAATTATTTTCTTTCATGATATTCCAAATGTGCAATATTGGCATGTGCTTCAATCAGTTGTTAGTGTAGAGTGTAGACTGTAGTTTGTTTTTAATTAAGTGTTTACTGTCAGACGGTCAATCTGGAATGTGGTTTTTCATAGTATATATCTTCTTGAAGACTGAACTTCAGGTTCTTTAATTGTTCACAACTTTGGTGAAATTTTGCTTTATGTGTCACATCTATTGTGATCCCCATTGTTCTATATGTATGACTGGCCTTCACGTTCTTCACGTTCTCAGACTGTTGCCTGAACCAACTGCAGTGGCTTTGTTATATGGGCAACAACAAATCGTAACTCAGTATTACGTCCAACATAAATTTTTTTTATTGGTCGTTAGGGGGTGCTACGACCTGCGGGTCGTGACACCCTCTTACGACCCATTCAAAAACTTTGTTTTTTTAAGGTCGTAAGCCCCCCTTACGACCCGTGTAAAATTCTATTTTTTTAAGGGCATAATAGGTATAATTTAAATAATTGTTGTGGCAATAATAGACTTTGGGGTGGCAAAATAATTACCCTCTTTTGAAGACTTATTTTTGGTCCTTAATATGAGCTCATTTCCAATAATATTAATTACTTCTTTTCCACAAACACTTCTATTTACTCAACACTTTTTAGATTTTCAATACTCCATAATTATAGGGGTACTTTTGAAAAAGTATACTAAATATTTACATTTTCAATACCACTAACAATATTAACTAATTTTCTTAAAGGGAGTGAAATTGGTCAAATGATACTTATATTAGGGACCAGAGGGAGTAATAATTCTCACACCCCAAATTTTTAAACAATATCAAAAATACCCCCACCTTCTTTTTCCTCCCCGACCCACCCACATAGCACCCCACCCCACCACCCCCAACAACCCACGGCCACCACCCCCACCCCACCACCCTAGCGACCCCGACCCCCCACCCCACCTCACTCAGCAACTCCCCACCCCCAACGACCCTCACCTCCACCATCCCTGACAACCCACGATCCCCACCCCAGCTACCCCAACCTCACACCCCACCACACTCAGCAACCCACCACTCCCAACAACCCATGGCCAATAACACTCACCCCCAGCAACCCACTATCTCTCTTTCTCTTCGTCCGTCCCGAAACACTCACACCCCACGATTGCTTAGGTCGTGACCTGGTTCACGACAGCCCACCCCACCCTCGGTCGCCACCCCTCTCACGATCGCGGGGTGACATATGGGTGTGTGGTGACATATAGGAGTGAAGTGCTGTGGGGGGTGGTGTGTGTAGGGAGGGGGTGGGAGCACTACTAGAAAATAAGGTTTTGAAATCGGGGTTTTAAAATCGGTCGTTGTAAAGCCGATTTAAAAAAAAGCGCGGTGGCAATTTTGTAAATAAAATCTAACTTTTGAAATCGGTCGTTAAACAACCGATTTCGTAAGTATTTTTTCTTTTTTTAAATTTTAAATTTTTAATCTTTTGAAATCGGTTAAAATGACTGATTTCGTAAGTATTTTTTCTTTTTTTAATTTTTAATTTTTAATATTTTGAAATCAGTCAAAATGACCGATTTCGTAAGTATTTTTTTCTTTTTTTATATTTTTAATTTTTTATCTTTTAAAATCGGTCAAGACGGCCGATTTCGTAAGTATTTTTTTCTTTTGTTAAATTTTTAATTTTTTATCTTTTAAAATCGGTCAAAACGACCGATTTCGTAAATATTTTTTTTCTTTTAAAATTTTTTAATTTTTTATCTTTTAAAATCAGTCAAAACGACCGATTTCGTAAGTATTTTTTCTTTTTTTTAAAAAATTTTAAATTTTTTATCTTTTAAAATCGGTCAAAACGACCGATTTCGTAAGTATTTTTATTTTTTTTTTAAATTTTAAATTTTTTATCTTTTAAAATCGGTCAAAACGACCGATTTCGTAAGTATTTTTTCTTTTTTTTTAAATTTTTAATTTTTTTATCTTTTAAAATCAGTCAAAACGACCGATTTCGTAAGTATTTTTGAAATCGGTCACTGTTGACCGAGTTAGAATGTAGAAATGCGGTGGCATTTTTGTAAATAACCGGTCACTCCAGGAAACCCTAATTATTTCCATTTATTCCTACTGTGCGGCGCCCCATCTCCAATAATTCTCATTCTTCTTCTTCTTTCATTTTCGAACTCATCTCTCTTTCTCTCTCACCATCTCCGTTCTCTCTCGTCTCTCGCCTGCGCCGTCCCTCGCTCTCTCGCCTGGCGCCGTCAACAACGAAGCCGCCTTCACCGAGGTGGAAAGATCGCGATCCGAATCGGGAGGAGGAGGAGGAGCTACGCCGCCACAGATCCAAGGCCAACTACCTTGGTCACGTCCTCCTCGCCGGTCGCCGCCACAGATCCAGAGATCAACCACCTCGGCCACACCCTCCTCACCGCCACAGATCCAAGTCCAAAGCGAAGAAGAAGTGGCTCATCACCTCCACAGATCCACTTCTCAGTTATGAGTTACTTATATTTCCTTTTTGAGCATACTCTGTTATGGTTTTCAGATTCAATGTTGAAATATGTTTGTGCTGATTCTCTGTAATGATTCTTGCTTCTGGACTCTGATTCTTAATGATTTTTTTTTCCACTTATTTTTTTGTTTCAAAATAGTTAAATACTAGATTGATGATTTATCAGATATGATGATAAAAAAAACCAGTTGAATATAATGGGTTGTTCAAAAAAAAGAAGAATCAATTGAATATAATGGGTTTGTTAAAAAAAAAAGAAGAATCAGTTGAATATAATGGGTTGTTCGAAAAAAAAAGAATCAGTAGAATATAATGGGTTTGTTCGGAAAAAAAAAGAAGAATCAAAATCGGTCGTTTTGAGTTTTGACCGATTTCAATGTTCCCACTTTCAAAATCGGTCGTTTGACCGATTTTAAAAGTTTGACTTTTAAAATCATCGTTTTCAACATCATCACAACGACCGATTTTAAAAGTCTAAAACAACCGATTTTAAAAGTCTTTTTTCCAGTAGTGAAGACCATTTTGGGAAAAATAAAAAAAAGTGGGGTGTAGAAATTTAAAGGTAGGGTGGAAAAATTTGTTCTAAAAAAACAAAGCAGTGTAGTACAATGGCTATGCATAGTTGAAAGGAAAAAATATTTGAATTTTGTACTACATGTACTAAAAATCTGCAATCATGGACCTGCATAAGTAAGTCCAAATGAGTACTACCATCATTACATGGAATTATTGGTTGGACACTTTGATATTTTTTACAAAGAAAAATATATACTATATTGTATCGCTGTCATATGAATATCACTATGTGTAAAATGACAAATATCCAACAATAACTATATACAAGTATAAATGTAAGAGCCTAATATGTTTTCATCCCCAATAATGTTGTGAGTTTTGATTTTAGTTTTTATAATTTTTTTGCTTTTTTATTTTTCAAAATTTTGATTTTAGTTTTAACAATGACATGATTCATATCAACACGTAACACTTGTCATATTAATTATTTATATGATTTTGTGATATTGACATGCCATCAGTAAAAACTAAAACTAAAATTTCAATAAATAAAATGACAAAAAAATTAACCTAGAGATCGAAATCAAAATTCGCTAAGCTTATGGACACGTAAAACATATTTAAGATATAATTAATTTGATCACATGAAGAAGCAAGTGCCCGTGCTGCTTCGATGTTTGACCGGTTCTTGTAGTGAGAGCGGCGGTGCATCCTTTTGGGTGGAACCAACAAGCTCATATCTCCGCCGTGCCGCCGGCCTTGGAAGGTTCTCCGGCACGATGGTTTCCAAGGAATTATTGCCTCTCCAAGAAGGGCATGCCCTTTTCTCACTCCATTTGAAATCACTAACCCAAACTGAAGAAGAATTTTTTGATATCTCCAGAGCTACTGCTACATCTTCATGCTTATGATGAACCAAGTTGTCCTCAATTTCTAGTCCAATTATTGTGCAATATGATGTCACTCCAATCATTATGCATTGCCTCCTCCAATATCCTTCCTTTGTCACCCTTTACAACAAATAAATTATACATTAAGGTGGTACTACTAATCAATTGAATTCAAATTAATATACTATAAAATGGGTAATGCACGAAAATGTAAAGTTTTTTATACCGTTAGTGTATTATCCACCATTCATCTATCCGTTTATGGTTGTTGATTTTTAAATTAAACCATAAATAAATGAATAGTGAATGATGAACTAATTATGTAGAAGTGATAATATATATATGTGTGTGTGACACATGATTAACATGATGTTGTTACACGATCCAAAAATATACAATAGTACTTACAATGAAACATGAGGTGCCTTTATGGGGATGTTTGAAGCTTTGTTTGAAGTTGGAGGTGGAAGATTGAGGCAGCAACTGGTTCTCATGGTCAAAACTCAAAAGACTCTCCCTTCCTTGATCTCTCTCTCTATCTCTTTGATGTTGTGTACTTTCAAGTTTCAACTATAATTATGGTAAGGGAAGGAGTACAAATAGGGAGAAGTATAAGAATCTCAAATAGTGATATTATTGGGTGCGTGTCAACTACTCCTAAAAGATGATAGTAACTAGAATGGAAAAGGACCGGTGGAGTGTTATATAGTTGGTGATTCATTGGACACGTGGGTTGGACCGTTACGGGTACTATTTGAAATGCCAAATGCTAAAGACGACACACACCTCTTAAGTCTTAATTGGCTGAGCTTGGCAGATCCATGCTGTTTCCTAAGTTCCTGTTACTTGCCGTCTTTGCAACAATCTCGCCTTGCTTAATGTATAACAAAACAAAGTGACAAGTCTCTCTATCAATTTTGGAATCTATAACTCAATATTTTGTAGTACATTTTTATAACTTACTAATTAATTATGTTAAATTTATTTAAATATAAAGTACTAAAAAAATATTCGATTTTATAAATAAAGTTGATTAGTTAAAAAATGGCTGAGTTATGATATTTAATTAAATATAATCCACCTACTCCTTTACTCCATCCCCATATATATGGCCATATGGGTTTGGTTGAAAAGTTGGACTTCCCTCGTTTCCCTTCACTCACTGCCTATGTAAAGGTTCTTATTTCAAATTTATATAATCCTTACCAAATATGAGTCAAAAAATTTGTATTAATATCTCGTAATTTTTTATTACATTGTCATTACATTTTATTTTTTATTAATTTATTTTAATACTACCTTCTCATTTTTTCTTTTCTATATCTATCATCCCCACACCTCGAAAAAAGTGTAAAAATATCATTATTCTTAATTTCTAGCAAGACATAATTTTTTTTTTACATTTTTTCAATTATTTTTAGTGTGTAAAAGAATTGTAAAGGAAATTAATAATATGTAACTAATTTCCTTACACCTTCCGTTATAATTGAAGTGTTGAAATTGAAAGCTTGAGTATGTATTTTTCCAAGTGATCAACATCTAGAAGAAGTTTTTTTTTTTTTTTGATAATCAACATCCAGAAGAAGTTTAATGTATGTAAAATTTTCTGTGACATAATACCTCTTTCTAAACATATTCGCACGTTTATTCCAAATTCATTGTTGCTTTTGTTCGTTCTAATTCCTTGCTTCTAGCCTTCAAATTTGACCAAGTCACTCACTACCCACACGCCTTTTGGTACGGCAATATGATACAACAAAGTGAATTATTTTTTTGTTTTACATGCAAGTAAAATGAGAGCGTGGCTCTAAAGCATAAAAACATATATAAAACATGCATGCACTAATGCATGGCTTTAAAGGGTCTTGTTAACAAATGTCTTAAGGACACTTGTTAAACATTTTAGAAGTGGAAAAAACATCACAAGTTCCAAATTTTTCTTTTATCAACAACTTCAAAAACTTCAACTTTCAATACTTATAAACCATATTTAACTTTTTAATTAGGACACTTGTTAACATTTTCTTCATATAAATCGCTCATATAGTACGACTTGGCACGGAGGACTGCGGCGAGTCTACGATATTGCTAGGCTACTTTTATCGTTCGTATTGTATGAGTTGGTCTATGTTCATATTCCAATGTATAAATATATTTTTTTTCTTCCAATTTTAATCATTCATTTAATCATTTCATTTACTTTTCATTAATTATATTTTTATCATCTCTCTCATCTCTAAACCACCACTATACATTAATTAATGAACATATTTCTTAATAAAAATTAAATATTACTGCAATTTTCAATAAGGATTAAATAAGGGCATTTTAGACAAAGTACACATAAAACTTACAATAATATATCAAACACTTTCTTAATCTGTGTGCTTAGACTTAAAAGTTCAAATAAAATGTAACGGATCAAGTACTTACGTTGTCCTATGTTTTGAACTGGGATGTTGGACGGGAAGACACCAAAATAGTGAGCAACGAGATTGGGGCGTTTTAATGTGGGAACGTATAGATAAGTCACTACCAATGGGAACGTATGTTGACCTGTTCCTATAGGTCATAGATGGTTTGAGTTGCAAATTCCACTAGTAATATTTTCAATAACTGAAATGACCCCTTTGCACTTGTAATTAAAACCGAATCTACAAACATTATTCTTTATGATGCCTTGTTCGAATATGAGGACCTCATTTCATCTCTTTGTATTTCTCTCTCTTGAAATGAAACTCGAAATGGAGATTTAGAGAAAACTAAAAGCAAGTCCTTGAATGTTCTTCTCCCTCAAACCAGATCCAACGTGAATGTCTAATTATTATTAACTTTTAAGTGTATTCACTTTAACTTTGTTTCAACCTAACTAAATTTTACTAATTTACTTTCCTTCTCCTGCAACTATCTTAATTTAGAATTAACCAAATGTTTTGCAATAACAGTGTGTATTAAAAAAAAAAAATGATCGCAAACAACTAAGCAACGACAATTTTTTTTCCATGACAGTGACAATGCCATCAAAAAGATTTTGTCCATTTTTTTATTATTAAGTTGGTTACAAACAAATAATTATTTTTCTTAGCATGCTTAACTTCTATAAACACAATTTTAAATACTAATAAATTAAATACTTGTTAGCTAATTTACACAAAAGTTATATACTCAGTGCTACAAATTCTGAAAAAAAAAAGCATTGGTCAAAGCAAATGTTAAAAGAGTGGTCAAAGCATAATGTAAATACTCCATCCGTTTTTAATTATCTATACTCCATCCGTTTTATTTTGTATCTTTTAGACTTTTAGACCTAGGTATACATGTCAAGAAAATATTAATTATTATAAGTTTTATGTTTATTTTGTCTAAAATACTCCTGTTTAATCCTTATTAAAAATTATAGTAGTATTTAATTTTTAATAGCAAATGTGTCCATTATTTAATATATAGTGATTTACAAATGAGAGAGATGATAAAAGTAAAATTAATAAGAAGTAAGAGAAATGATTGAAATAAGGGTTTTAGGGTTTAGGGAACAAGGTCATAAGGTTTAGGGTTTAGAATTCAGGGTTATAGGGTTAGGGTTTACGAAAATGAAAAAAGAAAAAAAACCAAAAAGGCCAAACAAAATAAAAACTTTTTTGAATATTTTATTTTTGTATTTATCTGTGAATATTATTTCATTTTTTTATTTATTTAATGTTTTGGTTGTATGTTTATATCGCTTCTTCAATTATTTATTCAAAATAATTAGTAAATTAAATATGTGCAGGTTTTAAAAAAAAATAATATGGGGAAACATGAGGCATCCCCAATCGTAAAATGCTGTCTCTGTGTCCATGAGGAAGGCCCGGTGTTAAATATATCTATTTTGTAGGCAATACATATATATATGTACTTTAACTTGTATAAATGGTTATCGGTTGCTAAAGCAACTGTTGATCATCCAAAACCCTAGAATCAATGTCCGGAAAGCTAACAATTCATTATATTACGCGAATTAGAGAGGAATTTTGGAGACCGCATGATATTACGCATCACATTATTTAAGTATTTGGATCCATCATAGAAAACAACAAGAAATGGAGGGAGATGTACTTCTTAGCATGCAAACAATGTTGGTGAAATCGGGGCTGTTTTAGGTGTTATAAACGTGTAACTCAAGCTTAAGATTGAGATTTTTTTTCACTCAGGTTCAACAATAAGATATGCGATGTTGAATGAGAATGCTAAGAGGCAAGTAGTTAACAAAAGAGTTATCTCAATGTATGGATAAGTTATTCAGATGAACATAATTTGGTAATATTTTAATTGTAACTTCTGAATATCTTATTTGAAAGTTAGATTAAAAATGAAAAAGATGTGTGTGATGTTAGCTTCCTATAATGCATTAACATGTTTTTTTTAGGTCAGTCCAATCGAGACCTGAGCTCGAATTGGGCCAGCCTCCGAACAACCACCCTAATTGGTATCCACAACACCTAATTTATTTGAGTCTTGTTAATGAGTATTTTAAAGGCATTTTTAAAGTAATTAATAAAAAACAATACTATTATATTGAAAACATACACATAAAACTTATCAATTTATTAAATACAACACTTTATGATAATATTTTACTTCTTTTGATGTTTTAAAAAATGTCTTAAGAACACTTATTAACATTTTTCATTTTATTTTAAGGGTCTTGCTAACAAGTATCATTTGTTAAGCTTCTTAAAAATGGAAAAAACATTAGAAATTCCTAATTTTTCTTTTTTCGGAACTATCAAAATTTACATTTATCAATACTTTCCAACTACATACTCCGTATATCTCCTTAACAAGTGCCTAACATTTTCCTTATTTTAACTTTCAATGAACAATTTCCAAGCATACTATTAATGTTTACCTTGTCATGTTTTGAGTTGACTTAAGGGGTGTCATAAACTCATAATTGATACTAGAACATATCTTGCCATCATTTGGTTTGGTTGATGGTGAAGCTTGTAAATTCAAGTTTCCCAGATCTCATAAAGTTTTCTTCTTTGCCTGTGATTAAAAAACTCATAAATCTCAATCACATGTATTTTCAATCAAAGATATTTATTTTGATGTCTTAATTGTTATTATTTCGGTGTTATATAAAAAACCAACTTTACACTTATATTAAAAATTAGTTGATTCGGATCCGAATGTACCTATGTTGTATTTAGGGAATCGGGTGGGCAACCAAAAAAAAAAATAGTTGATTATAGTAGTATTTTATTTTCTTAAATTCATGATAAAAAACTATTTTAAAAAAGTTGTATTAAAAATGAAACAAAATTAGATGAGATAACTACTTAATAAAAATATTTTAAAAATGACTGTATTAATAATAATTAAATTTTTCTTTATATTTAAGATCAAAACAAATATTTTTTTTTCTTATTTCAGATATCCGATCCTATGTCATTTAATTACTCCCATCCTCTTTTAATAAATTTTTTGTTCCTTTTGTATATATCATTTTGAGAATTTCAAGAGTATAATAAATGTTATTTTTCATCTTTACCCTTAATTTACGTAAGTAGTTAAGAAAAATGAATGATTATATAGAGAAAGAATAGAAAGGAAAAATACAATTAATATATTAGAAATTTAAGTATTACATTTTTTAAAGGAGACTTAAATACCAAAATGGTCCCTGTAAATATTTACTCTTTTGAAATTGGTTACTTGAAAAAAAAGTTTTATTTTTAGTCAATGCATTTACTAAACATTTTGGTTTTGATCCCTCCGACAGTCCGACCAAATGTGGATGAAAAACGTCGAAAACGTAATGTATTATATTCTATGACCAATTAAAGATGATATTCTTACATTAATTCGCATGAATAAAAAGATAACTTCTATTACATAAAAAAATCAATTCAAAAATCATGACAAGTAACCAAATCAAACTTCCAACATCATTCTAAGGACCAAAATTAAAACGATTTCAAAATGCATGAACAAAACAAAAATATTCATTTTACATGGATCAATGTCAAAGAAATCAATATTGATAGGACACTGTGGGCGTGGTTATTAAAAGATTTACCGCTGGTAAAAAAGCGTCGCGGCCTTAGACACGATGTCGTTACGACTTACGAAGCTGCCCCCCCACCAACCTCTGCCTTCTGCTATGGCGGTGAATCAACTCCGTTAACCCCTCTCTCTCTCTTACAACTTCAGCTACGGCAGTGAATCAACTCAATGAACCAACCTCTCTCTTACAAAAAACCCTAATTGACTCTTTGAAACCACATTTTCTCTCTCTCTCTCTCTCTCTCTCTCTATACAGCTGCTCCTTTCTCTTCTAAGAAATCTTTGAATCCGTGACTGACTGCGTTAGTTCCCTTTGTTTCCCCTCTAAAAAAGACCTAATTTTGAACATTGTTGCAGCTACCCAATACCTTTTCCCAATCTGGGCCGAATCCAATTTTCGATTTGCGGTTAAAGAGGAGGATCTTATTGTCGAAGAATAGTAAAATGGAGAAAATTGAAAAAGGGGTGAATGGAAGTGAAAGTAAGAGCTCCAGAGAGGGTTTATTACTTCCCAAACCAAGTGCTGCTATTTGCACCGTTCCTTTGGTTCTTCCTTGCAAAAATTCCCTTGTTCGCCACTCTTCTCTTGTAAGTTTCACAAATCTCCTTATTTTTTTTCTTTTTCCAGCTAGTCACGTTGAATTTCGTCTAAATCAAATCGAGCCAAATTACTACTTATGAAGGATTAAAGCTCTCTTAAGCGTCTAATTTTTTATTTTCATTTCATTCACAGTGCTAGCTATTGCCACTTTTTCCCATCTTTTGTACTCCTTCATGTATATAATAGGAGTACCCTTTTGGTAGAATCCACCTTCATTAAGAAAGTTGGTTAATTTAGTTAATGATACTGGAAATGTGAACATTTGATGAATTTTTTCAAAACTACCCTATAAGTATTATGGAGAATCTAAAAAGTGTTGAGTAAATATGGGTATTTGTGAATGAAGTAATTAATTGTCATTGGAAATTGATATATAGTCTTATAAATAAGGACAAAATAAAAGTCTCAAAAGAGTTTTTAGGGACGGAGGGAATATTTGTATTGAATGTGCTGATGGTGTTGGTGTTTGTACAACCTTCTTGAGTTAAACACAATAATTTGTTCTTGTTAGAACGAGGGGTATTAAATTCTATCAATATTTGTAAGTTTATAAATGCTGTTCCTTTTCTTTTTCCATTTGTCATTTTGGGAAGGGAAGCATTTGTGACTTTGTGAGAGTTTTTGGAAAGTCTAGCCAAGGAATAATGTTGAGTCTTGCGTGCAATTGTTGTAAGCAAAAGGACATTGTTGTTTGATTGAAATTTTGTTTGGTTTGGGGTTGATGGTGGGCCTGGGAGCAGTAAATTAACATCCTGCAAAATCTGGAAATTGGAAAAGGGGGTGCACTTTGTTCCTTATTATCTGCATTTTGTTTCCAGTAACAGGAACATGCATTGAGCCATTTATGTGGGCACTTCAAAATGTGCTCTAACCATGTCTTTCTAATTATTATTTTTTGGGAATGTAATTTAAAGCCTTATTCTAGCTTGCAGGTTAAAATCAGAGAAGGTACCATATCACAAGTTTCACGATTTGAGCATTTGAATCCATCATACAAAATCATAGGGAATAGAGGGAGACCTAAACCATAGGATACAAGCGGTGTGGATGAAATGCAACAGTGTTTCAGGTGTTGTCTATGATGTATAAGTGTCACTCATGCTAGAGGAAATTTTTTTACCCCGTAGCAAGAAGACCTGTGGTGTTGTATGAGATTGACTGTTGGGCGGTAAAAAGATAATAAGAGAATATTCTGTGTTGCATGAGCGGACACCCTAGACAAGATAGGTTTAGGAATGGATGCATTAGAGGGAAAGTTGGGAGAACAACTTTTGTAAAAAAGATGGTAGAATCTCACCCTTTGTGGTTTGGGCATGTGTATAGAAGATCTGTAAAAGTTTAGTAAGGAGAGTGAATTATATTGATGGTAGCCCAAATATTAGGTAGGTGGAGACCAAGAAAAATTATGAGTGGAAAGTGGAAACATTGAGAATGATTTAGATGTAAATTGTTTGTCTATGATAGAACATTATTGTGTCATACGATCCATGTAGCTGGTTACACATAGCAGGAAAAGGCTTGGTTTTAGATGTCCTATGATTTAAAACCTTATCATTGGCTATTTTCATGAATGTTGCGAGTAGTGTTATTTCTGGTGTTCAAGTTCCTCTTTGCACTAAAATTTTGATCTTTATCAATTTTATGTATCATTTTCTTATATGTTCTTTTTCTGACTTTTTGTGCAAAATCAGAAGGTAAAGGCGAAGTTGTCTGATGTATCTGTTGAGCCAGTTAATGTCACTGAAGATTGTCAGTCTGATTTCCTTCCAGAACTTCGTTCTGGAGCATATGCTGATATTGGGTTCAGATCAACTATGGAAGACGCCTATGTTTGTGTCGACAACTTTACGCAGGGTTATGGGCTCAAGAACCATATAGATGGACCTAATGCTTTTTATGCGGTATTTCTCTATTTTTGGCTCTTGGCTTTGTTGGAGTACTGGCTATTGTGTGAATGAATTTGAGTCTTTTTTTTTCATTGTGATCGCCATGTGCTGGTATTTTCTTTTCTTTTCTTCTTTCACTCATGTGTTCCACTCATCTGATTATGTCCTTTTGGAAGTACTTTGGAAATCACAGTTCACATGACCAATGTAGTCTGGTTATACTATGTTGCTCTACCTGTGGTATGGACCAATGCATATAAACACATCTTTGACACATTGCTGGTCATGGAGTTTTTATAGCTGGCAAGAATAGAGAAGATTTTTTATGTTGCTTGCATTTGTTTGTAAACTGTTTGTGCATGTCAGTGAAACGTTACATGGCTAATGGCTTGGTCCAGGTATTTGATGGACATGGTGGAAAGCATGCTGCTGACTTTGCTTGCCATCATTTGCCAAAGTACATCCTTGAGGATGAAAATTTCCCTAGTGATATTGAAAGGATAGTTACTTCAGCATTTCTTCAAACAGACAAGGTTTTTGCAGAAGCTTGCTCTCTGGATGCTGCCCTTGCATCTGGCACCACTGCATTAGCTGCGCTTGTCATTGGAAGGTCAGACTTTTGATTTCAGCAACATTATTGTACAATTTTTTCTTCTCTGCATGGTTCCAAGAGCATGTTATTGATTCTTCGAATAAGTCTCCACTTTTCTTTTTTGAACTAGTCCAAAAGCCAGAAATCATTAGAACCTAATGGAGGTTCAAGAGCAGTTTGGCCTGCCTCTAAAGTTAGCCCATAATTTCATTTTTATCCTCCTCCTTTTCCAAAATAAAACTGAAATGACATCTACTACATGCCTTTGATAAGTTGCATGTTGATTATAGTTTCTTATTGCAGGTTGCTGGTGGTGGCAAATGCTGGAGATTGTCGAGCAGTGCTGTGCCATCGTGGGAAAGCAATTGAAATGTCTAGAGATCATAAACCAATTTGCAGCAAAGAGAAGAAGCGAATTGAGGCATCTGGCGGTTATGTCTATGATGGATATCTAAATGGACAACTTAATGTTGCTCGTGCTCTTGGTGACTGGCACATGGAAGGAATGAAAGGCAGAGATGGTGGACCACTCAGTGCAGAACCTGAATTCATGACTACAAAACTCACCGGCGAGGATGAATTTCTCATCTTAGGTTGCGACGGGATATGGGATGTATTCAGGAGTCAAAACGCAGTGGATTTTGCTCGGCGCAGGCTTCAGGAGCACAATGACCCCATCATGTGTAGTAAGGATCTGGTTGATGAGGCTCTGAAGAGAAAGAGTGGAGACAATTTATCTGCTGTTGTGGTTTGCTTCCAGCAACAACCTCCACCTAACTTGGTCGCCCCGCGCTCTAGAGTTCATAGGAGCTTCTCTGCTGAAGGTTTGAGGGAGTTGCAAAGCTTCTTGGATGGCTTGGGTAATTGAGCAAGCACATGACGTCTTGGTTTTTGATCAATTTTCTTTTTGTAACTTTAAGAATTGAGATTCATTTGTAGGTTTAGACTGAAGAGAAAACCTTGACTGTAACATATGCGGCATCTAGTTGACATTTAATTTAGTCTTTCGGTGATTGGCCATGTAAAGTTAGTGGTTGATTTTTATTATGTTTTTGCATAAACAAAGCCAATCAATTCATAGTTGGAGGGTTTGTTTGAGTTGTGAGTTCTAACTGTGAGCGGCAATGCCCAATTAATAAAAATTGGCCCTATTCTTCTCAGTCAGTTGAGGTTATTGTCATGCAGTATCTCAGTGCAGATACTGTTGCATCGTGCGTCTCTTTGTAGCATGCAGAGGACGTCTGGAAGGCAATTCTTGCAAGTAAATTCTACAAATTTAATTCTGGATAGTTTCTAAGGAAAAGAACAAATACACCAATTCGAGGACATTAATAGTGTTTCAATTGATAATTTTTTACATCAATAATTGACTTAAATGCTTAATTTTGAGGCAAACAACTCATTATGTCACTCTTCTAGTCATAATAGTGAATGTACATATTAGTACAGTATATATTTTGTTGTCATTGGGAGAAGTTTTTCAAGTTTTGACTAGTAATTAATTAATACCCATAATTTCAGTTTCATACTCATCAGATGACTTATCCAACAATGCGAAATGTCGGATAATTTGTCCGAAAATGAAAAGGAAAAAACACCGTGGAATGGTCGTGCAACTAAAAACACCGGTGTCAATAGAGTTTCCTTGATTTACACATACTACTCAAAGTTTTTCTTTCATGTCACCAAATTTGATCCAAGGTCAGTGAGCAAGCTAGCTGCCTAGCACCTTCATAATGATACCCTGAGCTTTTGAGGTTTGTGAGTATGATTATGTTATACCAAATTGATTAAATGATATTCATATCAGACAATGAAGAGGTTCAATCTCTTCTCTCTTTCCTTTCCTTTTCTTTCCACCCAAAAACTATTTTATAAATGAAAAAGTTTCTTAAAAAAGATCTCCAATGAAAAATAAATAGATAAATACAAGACATGAAGAGATATGATGTGGATAGCAAGGTGGAATAAATAGAAATGATGACAAAATTATGGAATTGGTTCATTCATTTACAAAGATGTACAAAATGCTCATCTCTTTTGGAAATTTAATGTCTTGATTGAAAAGGCAAATATAAATCCAAAGAGCAGTGTAAAGCCAACAACCACAGATGCAGCTATGCCTATAAAATCATGTCTATACCCAAAGTAACTCAAAAGAAATTCTTGCACAGTCTCTCCAGTCTCCATACGTTCTTGTAAATCACCAAATTGTGAAGCTACCAATCCATATAGGGTCCATGATACAGGGCAAATCCAGAAGTACCATCTCCACCATACTGGCATTCTCTGTAACATACAAAGATTTTAGCTTGAGTTATTGACAACTTGATCTTATATGAATATGTAAAACTTTTGCCACACGTTTCTTTTTTCTCACATCATGGTAAGGTGACAAATATAGAACAAAGGCACTTTTTGATACGCAATTTATTTAAGTGTTTATTCAGTTAGTCTTTTTTGTTGACATAATTTATGAAATTAAGTTGTTCTCTTAAGCCAAGTTAAGCCTTCTATAAGCTTTTTCCTTGTTCCCCTAGGGTGGTGGATCCAACTCTAATAGTGAAAATTGTGTAGATATAATCATATAAAGTGATGTGTGTAATTGTTAGTGTTGAAGTTATGGTAAAGAGAGATAGGAACCTACCTTTCGGGGAATGACGAATCCTGAGAAAAGGTTCCATATCAAGTAGAATGCAAAGGAAGTTATAGCAGCAATGTTCTGATCAGGGGTAGCACCCACTGCCATCATCCCATAGAAGGTGAAGTATAAAAAGGTGAAGAACATGAAGAAGAGATACCAAAAGAATTTGCTGGCTGTCCATTCAAACCCAATCATGGCATATACTATAACTCCATATACCACTGTCTGTATGAATATGTATGGGATCTCAATAGCAATCTGCAACAATTTCAAATTTAGTGATGAGTAGGCTTAAATTTCCTCAGAACTACATAGTTCCATTTTCATTTTCTTTCAGCTTCATAATTAGTGTCTAGTAATAACAAATATTCTTTATTAATTAGCAGTTACTATTGCTTAGTTATTACATGAACAACTTCATTCATACCTGTCCAAAAGCATATGGCAAAGCTGAGTACATTCCAGCTGCTCTTTCTCTGTAGAATACTGTTCTCTCAATGGCTATAACCGGTTGCACAGATACAGCATTATTTACGCCAATGAAGAGTATTGCAGAATACATGGATCCCATTGCATTGAATAGATCTTGCTTTCTTGCCCTGCACACGAGGGATATATATAAATACAAAGGTAACAAAATGCAAGAACTAAGAAATTTGGCACATCAGTTGCATTTTTGGTACCTTTTGGAGCCAATGTCCCAAAATATTGTCCCAAACAACAAAGCTAGGAATGTTGTGAATAAAAATCTCACTCCACTATATGGCGGATTTCGCCAATATGATAGGCGCTGTTTCCAAAGGCAAGCCATGCATTGGGTTAAGAAAGTCTGTGAGTACTTTGTTGGGAAGTACAAGTCTTTAGAACCTGGTGGAGGTGTACTAAGTTCCCTTATCAAGTCCTTGTTTCTCCTGAATGTAATTGTGCAATATTAGTTAACCATAGAAAAAAATACTAACACAGTAAGAAAAATCTTAAAGGGCAGTGTTTCCTTTCGAAAATTAGAACCAAGTTTTCCATTATGGATTTCTAAAGATTGTATATGGAATCTGCTTTAAATTTGTATTTTTCCTACCTATATAGGTATGAATTCTTGTATAGTTCAGCGAAGTTAACTCCAAGAGCTGCTTCTTGTGCTTCTGAAGTAACCTCCAACATCCAAGTAGCAGGATTATAACCATTCTTAATTTTTGGCACTCCATTAATTCCCTATACAAGTTGCAGCTTAGTTTGATGAATAATCTGATTGGTAATACGGAAGTATATTTTGTACTTGTACAAATTAGAGATAGTTCTGACCTCAAAGTAATTGATCAGATGAGAACAATGCTGACCTAAAGGTCCCACATATATTTCCTCACCTCCACGCTTCAAGAGAAGTAGCTGAAATAATACAACATATATGTTTAGCTTTGACTTTGAGACACTCAATTCTGGTTAACAAGTTAGAAAAAGGGAAGAGCCTTAGACCTCATCAAAAGCATCAAATATATCAATGCTTGGCTGGTGGATTGTACAGACCACGGTTCGCCCTGTGTTCACCGTGTTCCTCACTGTTCTCATCACTATAGCGGCAGCTCTTGCATCAAGGCCAGAAGTAGGTTCATCCATGAATATAATAGATGGATTGGCAACAAGTTCAACCGCAATTGTCAACCTTTTGCGCTGCTCTGTGGACAAACCGTTCACTCCGGGCAATCCAACCAGTGCTTCTCTTAATGAAGTTAGCTCTACCAGCTCCATAACTTCCTCAATGAACATCTACAATCAATCAATAGAAGCTATAATCAAATGATCTGATATTGAACATTCTGAATCAATAGAAGATGGTACAATGTCGTGTGAGGCGTGTGTGTTCGTGTGAATTCTCTTTACTGTGATCTAATACTTTACCTGTCTGGTTGAAGAATCAACCTCGGGGGGTAGCCTGAGCCATGCAGAATAAACCAGTGACTCATAGACAGTAACATGGGGAGAGTGGATGTCAGTTTGCTCACAGTATCCTGATATGCGAGCAAATGTTTCTTGCTTTTTAGGGTGCCCGGATATAGTGATTTGCCCTTGAATATAACCTGTCGTTTTCCTTCCGGACAACACATCCATTAGAGTAGTTTTACCTGCTCCACTTACACCCATTAGAGCTGTCAGAACTCCTGGTCTAAAAGCTCCATTGACACCCTTCAAAAGTTCAAGTCGATCTTCAGGAAAGCCTTGGTCCTTCATTTCCTGCAAGCATAAAGGGATTTCAGGATCCATTTCCAGGGAACTATTAGAATTATATCAGGAGGGAGAGTTCATGAAAACTAGTTAATGACTGTCACTGTTTAATGCTTGTTTTATACAAAGCAGGTAAGCTTCAAATGGCACTATATTATGGTATGTGCATGTAGTATGAGAAAGTCTAGTGCTATATTCTTGAAAATGCTACTTTTAAAGTAAATGGCTCGGAGTATGATCCTCATCTTAAAAGAGCCAGATTCTGGCTCTTGTTTGTACCTGTGGCATGTCCACCGCATATCTGATTTCATCAAAAGTGATAGAAAGAGGTGTGAAAGGAAGAACCATCCCCCGCTTCCTGTTGTCATCAGCAGCACCAAAGCTGCCAACTCTTGCAGAGAGTGTTCTGGAGGACACACTTCTTCTACTTTCATTCCCTTTATCTGCATTGAAATAATACTAATCAACTTCCGCAACATGAACATGTAGAGTGGAAATAGGAAGCCTAACTGCATAAGTCCATGAATTTGTATCCCACCAGAATAACCTTTGTTTGTAGATGACAGTTCAATGATATGATCTTTTCTAACAGAATTTCTCTCAGCTAAGGCTTCTTCTGATATTAAAGCTTGTGGTTTTCCAAATGCTGCAGCAAATTGATTCAACCGTTAGAGCACTTGGTTTATTTCAGAAATTAAAAGGAACACACATAGGAATCAGTTACTTACGGTCAAGGTAATGTAATGCCAAAGGGAAGAGTAAGTTGAATAGTAACATGTATCCAATACAAGCTCCAACTCCAATCCAATACCAGTATGCTTCAGGGAAAAACCCCCTTGCCTTCAAGACCTGTACTCCTAATGATTCTGTTGAATTAGGAGGAACCTGCAATGCAAAAGCATGCACATATTAATATACCATCAAACAATGATAAATAGTTAATAGTTATTTCCGCTGTTGTCTATGTTTTAGTCATTGGAATTTCATTGTATTGCTTACATGTGCCCAACTCTTTCCAAGGAATTCATTCACGGTCAAGGCATTTTGTGCGTACATCATCGGGGAGACCCAATAACCCCATAACCACCACTTCTTCACATCAACTAGTGCAAAAAGAACATAGTTAATATTAGAATTCATTGAAACAAGCAATTTGCATCTTTGAGAATAATAAAGTAATAAACTGCATTAACACTTCACCTCTAGATAGGACAAAACCACCCATGATCATTACTGCTAGTAAAGCAAATGATCCGAATGTGTTTGCTACAATAATGTTCCTCCCAACTGCCCCCATAAATCTAAAAAGTCCTGATGCCATCTGGTTTATGCAAACTAGCAAAAAGTACTGTTTGAGGAACCTGCCACGGCCCACGAGGAACAGAACCACAATAAGCATAATGCATTGCAAAATAACTGAAGTGTATGCTTAGGAAAAAAAATACGTCATAAACAAATGAATCTTTTTCTTACCTTTCAAAATTTGGATCAAAGCCTATGACATAGTAAGTCATCACAACCCAAATACTAACTTCTACTAAGGTGATAGGTATCTTAAGGATCCATGTAGGGAGAGAATATGCCCAAGAAGGATAGAAGAGAAGTTCCCTTTGCTTATAGAAAACAGGAAGTTTCATGATGGTCATGTTTAGCTCGGAGAATCCATTGAACATAATTACTATGAGTGTGAAGAACAAAGCACCCATATAAACCCCACCATCGTTTACTGTATCCCGGTGCATCTCAGTTCTCAGGAATAATGTCATTGTTATGAAGGCTGTAAAAAACAACTGCAAAATAAATGAAATCGAACGTCAGTAACCTTGATAATTAATGAATCTAGAAAATAGTAAAACTTGAACAATGCTTACTTGCCACATCTTGAAAATATAGACAAACGAATTCCTTTTCATAAGTAAGAATTCTCTCGATACACAAGCTTTTAGCAGCTCCTTCTTGCTAACACCATACTTGTTTTTTGTTAAAACAGCAGGGTGGCCTTTGGACGTGTCAAATGGAGTAGCGAGTTCATCACCAAGTTTTTGACCAATGTGAAATGACTTAAATGCATCAGAAAATTCTTTAACACTGACATAGCTATATGGTTCATCTTTATTTGCCCAATACTGCTCTTGATCCTTTCGTGATGTTACCTGTCATATACGCGAACGAATAGAAAGCGATCAAAATTAGTATCTATAATGGATGAAAAGAGAAAAATAAGCTCAGTGAAGCTAAACAACTTTACTTCTTGTAAGAAATCCGCTACTCCTTTCCTCTCTGGACATCTGAAACCCATGGATTCAAAGAACTCAAGCACATTGTCCCTTGGACCCTGATACACAATTTGTCCATCTGAGAGGAGAATTATGTCATCAAATAGCTCATAAGTTTCTGGTGCTGGCTGGAGAAGAGAGATGACAGCTGTTCCCTTCAGAATGTGGATAGATTGTCTTAGAGAATTAACCATTTGGAATGTGGTAGAACTGTCTAAACCGGTCGATATTTCATCCATAAAAAGTGCTCTTGCCGGTCCAACTAGCATCTCACCTATAATTTATTGGCCACAAAATACATAAAAGAAAATAAATCAACCTTATCATTTGCAGTAACATTAGACAGATAATTGGATATCTGGTTTACCAGTTGTGACTCTCTTTTTTTGCCCGCCAGAAATACCCCGAATCACATCATCTCCTACCATGGTATCAGCACAAACTTCTAGTCCCAAAATCTGCCAAATTTTATAATATAGAAACAGGATAAAATAAATTTCTTCCTGATTTTATCTTAGAAATCATCTTCATGAGATTTGATGGATTAATTTTCTTGTGTACCTTCATTATATAATCTGTAACTACATTGGTTTCTTGGCCTTCTAGTGCTGCTGCCTGAAAGTACGATATGTTTAGATAACCAATTCATCGTGGACTTGATTTAAAGAACTGCAAGGAGGTCTAATAACATTTAATTTCTATCTTCACTCACCTTCATATAAATATCGAGATCAGGATCTGGCTTAATGTTTGCGGCCTTCTCTCTTCTTGATAATTCTTCCAGCATCTCTGCAAGTTGCCCAAATTAAAAACAGTTCAATCAAAGTTAAAAGACATAATCCTCCAAAGTTCAATCAAAGCTAAGAGACACATCCGTATAGAAAGGCTCACTAACCATAACGGCTTCCGATCCCTTGACACCTTGCTGAAAAAGACAATGTTTCTCTGACTGTCATTTCTCCTACGTGAAGATCATGTTGACTTATGTAAGCTGATGTTCTCTGAGGCACAAATTCCTCCATACCATGACCATTATACGCAACTCTCCCCGAAAACTGCAATTTTATCAGCAATAGAAATTGAGTGCCAAACTAAGCATTCATTAGTGAACCTTGAAGGTTTTCATGTCCTTACTTTTAGATCTTTGCCGAGTCTTCCCGCCAGTGCCAACAATAGTGTGGTCTTTCCAGAGCTTGGTGGGCCTAAGAGAAGTGTCATTCTGCATAGTTCAGCAGAAAAAGTAGAGAAAAATAGATACTTAGATACATCCCAAAGAATCCAATATAGTAACTTTACAAAAACACATTAGTCTTCTTACCTTCTAGGCTTGATGATTCCACTTACATCATGAAGAACAGTGAATGGCTTCTTTCGACTAGGAAGAAGGTGAAGATCATTCAGGAACCCCTTTATAAAGAAGAGAACGAATGTTTTAACTTGTGATTATACTTTAAAAAATAAAAAAAAAAAACTGTTGGTATACCATCCAAAACTATTGATGATATGGTTATTACCTCTAACAAATTAATGCAGAAGTTAAAGTTTGTTGGCAATGCCCTGCCTCCTACATGAGCTTCAGCTTCGACATTCAAATGCTCGAAACGGACTTCAATTGTGGGAATTTCAAGTCCAACTCTGCAGTTTGAAAGCAACAATAATTTGAGCAAGTGACCAACACAACTATATCATAAACTTCTTCCTAAAAGACCCATTTCCTTAAACAAGTGAAATAGCTCAAAACTGGAACACTCAAACAACCACTCACGTTAATAAAATCCAAATATGGAATTGCAAAGTATCTTTTCTTAAAGCTTAATTACCTGTCAATGCGGTCTCTTAACTTCAACAAGAACTTCTCATTGTCTTCCTCAGCAATCTTGACAAGCCTTTCAACCAAATCCTTCCTCTGAAGTGGCCCAAGTTTGTTGATATGAATCTCTATGGGTTGACCATCAGCTTCAGTGAGTATACCCCTAGTCATACGTAGATATGTTGGTAGCTTCTCAATTGCAGCCCATTTAAGCTCTTCTTCTTCATCTTCCCTCCTTGATGACCCTGAAAACACATCAACCGCATTGCTTCTCCATATGCTTGAGCTCCCTATGCGTGCACTTGCCACTCTCAACTCACCACCACCTTCCATGTTGTGTATAAGTTCTGTTGGACTTGTCATGCAAAGCAAAAAATGCTAAGCTATTAAGATCTTAAACCAACACAGTTTTTTCAAGAATAAGAATATATTAGCCACATCAAATGGAAATGTGTTTGTGTTGTGTATATTCTCTCTCTTTTCTTCTGTTTCAACAGATTGATCATAGAAGTATAGAACCATGATATTGGTGTACCACAGAATATGGGCATCTACTTATACTGCTGGAAATGGACTCTAAGAGTCAACTTAGGTGAATTTTTTTCCTTAGCATCAAGAGTGCGCGGTCAGATACTGGTCCCTTTTCAAGATAAAGATTAATTTCTTTATATATATATATATATATATATATATATATTATATTATAGGAATCAAACTCTGACATGTACCAAAACTCAATTATCTATCGACTGTGTCACACTGATTGATTTGACGATACGTTTTCTTATTCGAAACATCTCAAAATCATACAAGAGAAAGATAAAACACAGAATAATAGTAAGTAGCTTTCATTTTATAATAGTATTGCTTACGTAAGCCAACTGTTAAAATCATGCATTTCTTATTTGGGACTTACTGATATGCAATCTAAAATTGAATGATTACTATGCGATCTTTTTTTAAACCAATAAGAAGTTGTCATCTATGCCATGTCATTATTTGAATGAGTTAAAATTGATTTTTTGCAATTTAGTCCAACATAAAAAGTAAATTAAAAATTTAGTCTTTTGTACCCACTTTCGACATGAGCAACGAGCGAATGAGTTGGAAGGATCACGAGGGAGATGAACAAAGGGAGAAGTCGCAGCGGAGGAAAGGGAATGGCAGGCGAGGTCTATGAGGCTTTGGAGGCTTTGGTGGTGGTGGTGGTGGGAGCGGTGAGTTTTGAGAACTTGAAGAAAAAGAAGCAGCAGCAACGTGAAGAAGATGAAGAGAAGGGGCAGTTCTCAGCCTAATACAAACAACTTTATTTTTCTTTTAATTAAAAGTTATAATCTGTCTATGGGTACAAACGACTAAATTTTTGATTAACTTTTTATGTTGGACTAAATTAATAAAACTAATTTTAACTATTTCAAATAATGACATGACATAGGTGACAACTTCTTATTGGTTTAAGAAAAGGTTGCATAGCCAACATCCAATTTTGGATTGCATGATAGAAATATACTTCTTATTTTTATAACACTAGTTTGCATTTTTCTTTACATTTTATTTTATATATGTTACCAGACTTTAATAGTAGTATAGAATTATAAATTTAACCAGACAGCATCTTTGATTATGCGATCAGATAAAGAACTTAAAAAATGAGCTTAACCAGATTTGGGTTGATTAGCTTAGGATTTTGATCCTGCCTTACAAGGTAATGACAACTTCAATTCCCACCTGTCGCTTCTCGTAAATGGAACTCCCAAACCCAATTACTATAATTTATAAGAGCAACTAGCTGCCGACTTCACATATTTTACTTCTAAATCTGAATTAAAATATCTTCCTTTACAACAAAAAACAATACTGAGATTAGTTTATATATATATATATATATATATATATATATATATATATATAAGAAGTAAGGCTGCCTAAACAAAATGAGAGATTATGTATAAGCAAAGGCAGAATGGCTTCCGCACCACTCTGTCAGAGAATTTTAATACTAAGTTTTGGACAGAGCATGATTAATGAATGTATTCATGTTAAATAAAGAAAATGTTTCTATAAATTTAAGTTATTATCATAAATCGTGAAAATAAATGATTGACTTGACTCTCAACTTAGACTTTAAAAAAATGAGTGATTATTTATATATTTGCAAATGAACCTACAAATAGTTTTATACAAACAAAAAATATATTGTGTATTAGTTGTTTATCAATCAATAGTAAATAAAAAACACATCATTTTTTTTTTCAAAAATACAAATAGATTTATAAATTGATTTTGTATGCTTATTATTTTTAAAAAAAATATATGTGAAAACAACTATTTAAATAAAAAGAAAATGATTTTGATATACTTCTAGTTCAATTTGCTTATGCCAACTTGGGTTGGTTAAGCGATAGCTCATTTGATCCTTAACAAACCGGTTCTCGAGTTCGAGCCTTGGGTATGGGGCAACCCCGCTGGGAGACCCCTACCGCTTAGTGCGAGACCGGATGAGTCGAATTCTGGATAAAAAACTAGATCCAAGTACCGATTGGTGAAAAAAAAAAAAAAAGACACACACACACAATTTGCTTACCATCAGATCAACCTAACATACATATTACATCATTTATAACATGGTGGGACTAACGTTTTCAATATTTTTTTTAATACGCTAGATCCAAACTCGGGTCTAGCAAGCAGTTTTCACCATTCCGATCCTAAAAGTAGAAAAGTTTTGGTTATCCCTCTTTTCCAAGTATTTATGCAATACAAACTAGGTTTTTTGGCTAAAAAATACCAAATATTTTTGGTGTTTGAATGCACCATGTGTTAATTAAAAAATAGATTCTACCTGCAACCTGTTGTATAAGTATATGTATGGACTTAATGAATTTGGAAATATAGACCTCATTAATGAACTTATTTATTGTTTACATTTAAAGATTTTTTTTATTAATAAGTAATAAATAAAAATATCTACATATTAATTTTTTTAATGATCATTTATGCTATAATTTATTTAAAATTATTTATTTTTAAAAAAAAATCATAAATTCTAATTTCACTAAATTATTTTTGACATATTAATTTATGAGCATGTAAATAAATTATTATTTTTATTTAAGTATCTCTGACGCATGAAATGTAAATTAAATAACTAGGATTATCATGAACTTTGAGAGAATAAATTAAATAATTTACTAATACCAAGTTCATTTTTCCCTTTTATATATTATAATTTATTTTTTCATTTTTAGTATATTAGATTATTAAATCTATATTAAAAAATAATTTTAGCAAAATATAATTTTATATTATATTCTTGAAAAAATAATCAAAATTCAACATCTCCTTCTTAGACGCTGTAAATTATTTTTTGAGACCAATGTAATTTTCCTATTCCACCCTTATCACTCCAACAACAATAACTAACTCCATACCTTTTTTGTAATTTACTCAATAAAAAGAATATTTTCTACACTATATATCCAAACAAAATAGATCCACTTAAATTCATTTTTCAGCTAAGAGACCCAAACACAAACATATTATAATTTTAACGGATTATAAACTTACCGCATTATAATCATAGATAAAAATAGGCATATTTAAGTTTTTAGTCCTTGAACTTAGGTGCTCTTTAGGAATTGGTCCTTGAACTTTTTTTCGATACTTTAGGTCTCTTAACTTTGTTAAATTTTTAGAAATGGTCCTTCATCACTTTAGTGATGATATGACTAACGATATGTCATGTCACATTCACCATGTTGATAAGTAATGTGTCACGTGATGTCACGTCAATTTTTTAAATTAAAAAAATTCAAATTTATTAAAAAAAATTTACAAAATCTTATTTTTTAAAGAAAATCAAACTTTTTAATAAATTTAAAAAAATTATGTGGTGTCATGTGATACCATATAGCACGTCACTTGTCGATTTGGGAAAAGTGACGTGGCATATCGTAGGTCATATCATCAATTAAGTGATGAAAGAACCATTTCCAAAAATTTAACAAAGTTTAGGGACCCAAAACATCGAAAAAAATCAAGGATCAATTTCAAAAGAGCACCTAATTTCAGGGACTAATAACTTAAATGAACCGTAAAATAATCATAATCTAATTTTTTCAGTTGTATCTAACACGTTAATTGACGATCCATGTATCATTCACATGACAGGTTAATCTAGTAGACCATGACCCATAGTGTGAACTTATACGTTGACTCGATGCAACATCCCAAAATCATGATTTATTATAAGCGGTCGTCAATCTATTGCATACTATTTTCAATGGATTATAGTTTGCTTTATTAACTTTAATATTTGAATATAAATATTCATGGTTAATTTATTAATGAGTAAGTAAATATATTTCTACAAAACACTTAAAGCTATTTTTGTCTACAATAATATGTTATGCTATGTTAATTTGTTCCAACTGAAAAATTATTTTTCTCATATCATATTCTTTAAGAGAAAATAGACGGTACACCGACAATGTAAAGATTTTTTACATAATCAGTGCATCATCCACCATTCATGGGTGTATGATCGTTGACTATTAGATAAAAATAATACAAATGAATGGTGGATGATGAATTGATGGTGTAAAAATCTTTACACCGTCAGTGCATACTCATTAATCTCATTTTTTAATTATCTATGCGATAATTTTTTTATAGTTATTTATTTTTAAAAAATAATAAATTTTTATAATTAACATATTTATACAAAACACATAAGGGTATTTTTTGTCTACAATAAACTGTTATGCTATGTTAATTTGTTCCATATGAAAAATCACATTTCTCATATTATATTTTTTAATTATCTATGCTATAAATTTTTTTAATATTTTTTTTTAAAATATCATAAATTTTTATGACATATTTCTACAAAACAAATAAGGATATTTTTGTCTACAATAATATGTTATACTCCCTCCGTCCCATTATCTTAGTAAAAGTCAAAGTAGTCAACAAAAATAAGAGAATATATTTTTCATATAATGCATGATTCTATTTTCAAAATAAAATATAATGCATGATTCATTCATTAATTACAAATTTCTAAACAAATTTCCATATTATTTTTACAATCTTTAAGATTTTTCATTAATTATTTTTACTTTGATTTGTGAAAAAAAAACTACATTTTTTTTACCAAGATAATGAGACGAAGTGAGTACTATGTTAATTTGTTCTAACTAAAAAATCACCCTTCTCATATTATATTTTGTTAATTATCTATGTTATATTTTTTTATAATTATTTTATTTTTAAAAAATTCATAAATATTGATAATTAACATATTTCTACAAAATACATAGTGTATTATTGTCTATAATAACTTGTTATATTATGTTAATTTGTTTCAATTGAAAAATCACCTTTCTCATATTATATATTTTTAATTATCTATGGTATAAATTTTTTTTATAATTATTTTTTTAAAAAAATCATAAATTCTAATTTGACTAAATTATGGTGTGTTTGAAATTTTGAATAAAAAAATAAATAAAGAAAATAATTACTTTCTAAATTTATGATGTGAGTAAAAAATAATTAAAGATAAAAATTTCTAAAATCTTTGAAAGATATAACAATAAATAATGGGTGATCTATTATACCTGTTATAACATGTATAAAATAGTGGTGTTTGCGAACACCAAAACAAAACGAGGTGTAACTTAGCCTTCACCTACAAACTATTGCATGAATACTTGAGGTTTAACATGCTTAATCACAAAACAATATTAAGCATGCACATTTGTTGTTTTTATTAAGTCTTAACTTTTTTTTTTCTCTTCATTTTCTTACGAAAATTATGAACAAGTTGGCTTCATTCTCTTTATGCAGTTATTTTATTCATTATTTTAAAAAATTAATGGTTAAAAATTGATTACAGGTGATAATAACAAATTATTTATATTAAAAATAATATGGGGTAAAATAACATAATTAAACATTAAACTTTAATTCCACCCCAATTTGAATAAGATTCCAAATTTTTGTTACATCATTTTTCATACACATGACACAAATTAAAATTAGATATCTCACCGCTTAAAAAAAAAAAAAATAGATATCTCACAACAATTTTTTCTTTTGTTTTTGGCATCAAGGGTGTTTCCCACCGTGCAATTGAAGTCTAATCCCTTTTGTGAAATAAATTTTATTTCAACCAATAAAGTATTTTTCTTACACAAAGCAAAAAATTAAATATGTGATATTATACTTAAAGAACTCTTACATTTATCAACGGTGATGGCCTAGTTGGTAGTTTATCTAACAACTATTAATTAACTCTGCTAATCCTCAAAGGAATGAAAAAAAATATTATAAGAAGGGAAATGTTTTTGTATTCTATATTATATTTGATATTTTATTTTGCGTTTTTACTTCACTATGTTTAACTAATTAGCTACAACCACGAAGAATGATAGATGTATAGTTAATGGATGCTTGTTCTTTCTTCTCTCAGCCGAGCACGCAGCATCACAGATTAGCCATTCATACAAACAATGAAATCATGGAAGACAAAATAATATGGCAGAGCAAAATTGAAAATCAGCCGTTGCCAATTTGCGTCATTGCTTACTCTACGAACGATTTTAATTTGGTGCCGTATACGGCACCATCGGTGGTGACATACCATTTACCTGTTGGTGTAGGTAAGAGTTCCGGATCTGGTGCGGCAAGGACCATAAAAAGAGGTGCACCCGCGTGATTTAGGCCATACGATTGGCTTCCTCTCTTGATCCAGTGACTACGACTCAATGAGTGGAATAAGACATAGATAAAGTGGGTACACGGTAGAAAATAAAACCAAATCTGATGATAATCCTTTTAAAACAAAACCAAATTTTATCTTTATCTTCACAAATTAACCAAATCTTTTACCAAAACATTTTTATCTTATTATTTTTTTTTCTGAAAATTTTTATTTTTCGTTTTTTTATTTTTCATAAAAAAATACTTTTTCAAAATCTTTTTATTTTCTATTTATTTTTCGTTTTTTTATTTTTTTTTTAAAATACTTTTTCAAAATCTTTTTTTTTATTAACGAATTTCCTATTTTTCTTTTTTTTTCTCAGCAAATACTTTTTGAACGTCTAAAATTGTTTTTGCTTATGTAATGTGAAACTTGTTTTGTTGCTGAAGCAAAAATTAATGGAAGAGTTTAATATTTTTTTATTGCCAATTGAAAAACACCAAAATTAAAATTAAAATTAATTTTTTATTAAAATTCAAAATTAAAAAAAAATGAGCCGGAGCGCCAAAAACCAATCGATGGTAGAAGCAGTCTTGTACTGTTTGGACAGGATAATCAAAATAGTAGTAGTTTAAAAAAAAAAAGAGTGGGACAAAATGAGATTCATAAAAAAATTAGAACTTCACAAATATTAACGTGGACTAAGTGGATTCACAAATATTAAGCTTTTTTTTATATATATTTCGTGACTTATTAATTTTTTTCACAAATTAAAATTCAGAAATAGAATTCACTTTGCCAATTTTTATTTTCCATCAACTTAGTGGATTTAATTTTGTTGATATGGATAAAAAAAACCGTTTATTATAACAGCCCAACCCATTGCATATAAAAGCCCATTTCATCATTTCGTATTAAAAAATTTTTTAATTCAGAAATACATCAATGTATTTTAACCTGTATAAAAGTTTGCAGGTAATAGATATGAACCATTGATCTTGTATTAGATCAAGGGCTCTAAGGCATGGAACCACCAGTGGTGCCAAAATTTTTGGCACCAAATCAAACGCCAACTTACTCTACCTTTTGTTATTGTATCACAATAAACCTACAAAATATTATAAATGCAACTATTCATGTGTATATAGACACACACATTAGTGAATAGTGATGATAGGGCATACATACATACATAGCCCACCTAATTTTATGAAGTATCGTGTACCAAAACTTTGTATCAAAATATCTTTGATGTAATTGTTAATACAATTTTAATTTACAAGGTTATTTTAGTAAAATGCTATTTAAAAAATAAAAATAAATAAAAACTAATTTTTCACTTCTCTTCAACCCACCCAAAACTTCGATCGACCTTGCTATTCTCTCATGTCCATCTCCTTGAATCTCAACCTCCAATGCCAACTTTTTTCACTGTGTCATTGCCATCACACTTTGCCCAGGAACCATAGTTATCATCTACTGTCTTTGTCCACTATTCAGTCACGTTTGATGATTTTCATCAATTCCGGATCTTAATAGTTTGTTTGCACATGAAAATTTTGATGATTTTTTCTCCTCCGATGACTTGAATCTTTCCTTATTTTATTAATTACTCCCTCCTGTCCTTATTATAGGTCACATTCTAGAAGGTTTTTTTGTCCTAATTATAAGTCACTCTATATTTCCAATGCATCATTTATTGCTTTTTCTCTTTTTTGCCCTTATTAAATGTTTTGACTATCTATATGTTTTTGTTGTTTATCAATGAGTGTGAATTTTCCAAGAAAAGTTTAGAGGGTAAAATTGTAATGTTACAATGTATTCTCATAAAATTTATAAAACTAAGTACTTTCCTTGGTATGTGTAATTCGGTTAAGTATGTCATATAATAAGGATTGGAGGGAGTATCATTTGCTTGAAAAATGATATTAGAGATGTGTAATTTATCATGTCTATCAATATGGAATTGATCATCACGAATGAAAGTTCCGACATCTTCATAAAGACGGCTGGAGAAGAGTGAAGAGGGAAAGCAACAACGGCGGCAACAGTGGAGATCCTCTCTTGAACTGTCTTGTGCCTTCTTAGCAGAAGAGTGAAGAGGAAAAGAATGACAATGACGATAGAGGGTTTGGGTGGGTTGGGAAGAGAGAGAAATTAGTTTTCATTTATTTTTATTTCTTGAAAATCATTTTACTAAAATAATCCTATAAATTAAAATTGTCTTAACAATTACTGGAAGAATATTTTGGCACACAGTACTAACTTGATCCTTCATAAAATTAGGTGGGATCGTGTTAGCAAGCCCATATATATAATGTTTTAAATAAACGATAGAATAAGTTTTTCACTCTTTTGAGCGGTGATTAGCTTTTTAGGGTAACCTTTTCAACAAAATCTTTATATTTAGAAGAGTTAGGAATCAAATCCCTTGTTTAAGTAGCGACAACCCAATTGTCAAATGCTCTAGTAGCCTCCACTCATATAAATAAATATGAATAAGTTTGACTTCACAATTCACAACTATGTGAAAATAAATGAAGAGATTAATGGGTATGCACTGATGGTGTAAAGTTTTTTATACCATCGGTCCATCATTCATCATTCATTTGTATTACTTTAATCTAAAAGTCAACAACCATACACGGATGAATGATGAATGAAACACTGATGGTGTAAAAAAACATTGTCGATGCATTCTCCATTTTCTCATAAATTAAACAACAACAATAACTAAGCCTTTGTCCCACTAGGTGGGGTCAGCTACATGGATCAAACGACGCCATAAAGGCCTATCATAAATCATGTCTTTTGATAAGGCATTGATTGCCATATCCTTCTCAATTATTTCGCCTATAGTTTTTCTAGGTCTTCCTCTTCCTCTAGCCCTTGTAGTACCCTCCATTTGGTCTACCCTCCTAACCGGGGCTTCCACCGGTCTCCTCCACACATGCCCAAACCACCTAAGACGAGATTCAACCATTTTTTCAACAATAGGAGCAACCCCGACTTTTTTTCGAATATACTCATTTCTAATCCGATCTTGTCTGGTATACCCACTCATCCACCGCAGCATCCTCATCTCTGTAACATGAAGTTTATTCTCTTGTGTGCCCTTTGCCGCCCAACACTCTGTCCCATATAACATCGTCGGTCTTACAGCAGTGCGGTAGAACCTTCCTTTAAGTTTAAGTGGTACCTTCTTATCACATAACACGCCCGAGGCACTCCTCCATTTCATCCACCCTGCTTGAATCCTATGATTTACATCCCCTTCTATTTCTGCATCCTGCTGTAAGATAGAACCAAGATACTTAAACTGCGGGACTTGTGCTAAGACATGCTCTCCAACCTTCACCTCCCGAGTAAGGCCCACGTGCCTCTTGCTAAAATTACACTCCATATACTCGGTCTTGCTTCGACTTATCCGGAATCCAGACCCTTCTAAAGCTTGTCTCCACATTTCAATCTTCCCATTTGTTTCCTCTCTAGTATCCCCAATAAGCACAATATCATCCGCAAAGAGCATGCATTTGGGCACTGGTTCTTGGACATGTTCCGTAAGCACATCCAAGACCAGTGTAAAGAGGTAAGGGCTCAAACTTGACCCTTGGTGTAGACCTATCGTTATGGGAAAATCCTCTGAAATCAATTTAATCTATTAAGCTTTCTCTCTCTAATTAAGAATAAAACATAATATATTTGGAATTAAATGACTCATCACTCGTGTTAGCCAAGATATCTATCCCACATTGATTAGCTTCCCTGTTGAATCTTCACCTCCCAATCATGCATCATCATCCATCCGCATAGTTAATTATCTACCTAAGACAAATGCTGTTAGTGCAATGTTGTTGAATGTTGAAGGATGTGGATTCAAATCATAAATGGAGATTTAGAAGTATGACCCAAATGCCGACAGATGAGTTGGGTTGATCTAGGATAGAAGAGATACCCATGTGTACCAAAATCCCCATCGATCCGGAGAAGATCTGCTGCTCCATGGGTCAACGAATAATATATATATTTTCATTATATATAGCTATATATGAATTATTATTATTATTATTATTACACCTTTTATTTCAACTCCAATATATGTCCATTGTTATCATGCATCCAGAATTCCAGATGCATGTGCCAGGAGGGGCTTTGCTTGAACCAAAAAAGTGTTAATGTGTCTACCACCACCTCCACGTCCATGATTTTGACCCTCATTTCATTGAACTAAAATAATCCATAGCTAACAAGAACACACTCACGACTTTATTGGAATTAATTACATTCACCTTAGTCCCACATTTGCTAATTAGTGAAAATCTTAACTCTTTATACTCTATTATTCTCTACACACTAGCAAATAAATTATTGGGTTTTGATAATGGAATTGTTTGGTCCAAATCAAACACGCGTTGCAAGGTGTACAAGTCCTCTTTTTGGAAGGCCACTCTTACCATGTTTTTAAAAATTGGATGTTGCAATTTTTATGGGCCTTTATTTCAGCAGTTTCAGTTAGGCCATGATGACATTTTATTGGCCATAAATTTCTTGTCTGCTGGTGGCTGAACCTAAGGCTATATCATGGTGTTTCTTCTTTCTGGTTGAGATATAGAAAATTCGACCCCCCCTTTTGTCTTCTTCCTTTCTTCCTTTTCTCTCTTCTTTTCCTTTTGAAAGTGACCTAACTTTGTGAGATTCCAAATTCTCTGTCTCGAGTGCACGAGTTAGAGAACCGTTGTGCTAACCTTGAGAGCAAGAATGGGTTGGTATAGTAGTTGCATCTGGGCTATCCGAAAATCTTGTTTTTAAGGCAATGAATTTTACCATGACACAGTCATCTTCAACATATTTTTCCAACAACAATGACATAGGATTAATATTTTAATTTAAATAATTAAGCAAAAAAATATTAATTTAAAACAAGAGATCTAAAAGATTATGTTACTTTTTATGTTTTAAAATTGTTATAGATTGGTGAATTTTTGTAAAATTAATCAGTAAGTTAATCAATAACTTTGTTAAATACCTAGAAGGTATGTATGATAAAACTTCTTGTTTGTATTTTTTAAATAATGAAAAATAGTTTAAACATTTGAAATTTGAATAGAGTGGAACTCACTTAACATCTTGTTCCGTTCAAATAGCAAACCCTTACAATTTTCGAAAAAGGGTAGCTAGCAATGTACAGTATTAGCTTTGTTAAACATATACTCCATTTATCTATGTTATTTTGATAAATGTGTTTGAATTATAAGTTCGTGAAATTGTTCAAAATATAATATCAGAAAATGTTTAAAATATATATAAACTTATTTGCATACCATTTTAAAGCTCCTATCTGATAAACTAGAAGATGCGGAAGGTAACTGATAAGCTAGAGGCGTCAATACTTTTTCTTAACTTCTTTTCATCTGACAGTGTTAAGAATGTTCCAAATATGACAATATTTTACCTTTATCCTTATTTTATGATTTGCTTTCCAGGTCCGTTCAAAGGGAAAATGATTTAACGACTTAAAATCACTATGATATTTTAGTCCGCATTGTTTATTGGTAATCGAATGATTCAAATTAAAATTAAAATACAATTTAAAAAATAAATCGTCAAATTTTCATCAAACAATTTAAAAATGACAGAATTAAACAAAGTTTCCAAGTGAAAGGCACTGAATTATTATAACCCATCTTAAAGTGGGGGCACTACATGGGTGTTGGCTGAGGCCCCATGGAATATGGGCCCAGTTTTATTTCATGTTATGGTATTTTAATTATTGTGTTGGTGTTGTTTTGGATAATGGATGTAAATTCATTATCTTCTTAATCTATTACTATAATTTTTAAATTTTTTCATTAATCAAGAGTATTTTCTCATCTTAACTATGAGCAAGGAATTGATAATTGTAGGTGCCTAGGTGGAACGAATGAGACGTTTCAATACTTCCTTTTCTTAATACCAATTTCAGATTATATTTTGATGTAATAAAATACCTTTTTTTTTTTAATTAATTTGAAACTCTTAGTTATTTTGTGTCGTGGTCTAAATATTAATGTCACGAACGGGCCCATCCCTCTTACTCTTTAACGTAGGTTTACACTTTGTGTATCTAATATATATACAATTATCTCTAATAATTTTCTCCATCTACAAGGTTCATAATGTAAATGTCTTTGAAGCATGATATATATATATATATATATATATATATATATATATATATATCATATAAGTCTTAGCTAGACTCAATATCTTATTATGTCACTATTTCCATAATTATAAACTACTATTGTTTGTGTTACAAAAAAAACTACTATTGTTTGTCTAGTTACACTATTTTTCCATTATCTTTTATAGGTCTCATTTTAATAAACAGTATAACTAAGTATTTCTTCGTTTGATAAAATTTGTTTGACCAACATGGGTTGGTCAAGCGGTAGCTCACTTGGTCTCTTAACCAATTGGTTTCGAGTTCGAGTCATGGGTATGAAGTAACCTCTGCTGGGAGACCCCTACCGCTTAGTGCGAGTTCAGTTGGATCGGACTGAATGAGTCGGATTCTGAATAAACTAGATCCGGGTACCGGTTTGTGTAAAAAAAAATTGTTTGGTCTACTACTATAATTAAAAATAAATTTGTAGTGAAGAACAATCAAAAGTGTACTTTTTAATCTATATATTACAAAGACATTGGCCGTTGTTCAGCTCCAATTATGTGAGGGATGACAGAAGAAAGTTGATGAGTTTCTTGGGGAGAGTCTCACTAGCACATTAATAAGAAAGTTAAAGAAAGTGTACTTTTTAAATCAGCAATGACATAATTGACATTTAACTATGCTAACTAGTTGGCTAAATTCCTTTGTTTAAGATTTGAGGATAAGACAAAATTGGAAGGAGGAGAATCCAGTTCCTTGAGTTCTAAATGAATATGCTTTTAGACATGAGCTCATAATTAAAACAACAACTAGCTAGTATCACAAACCAGTGAGGTCCGTTAAGTTGATATCAACCGTTTGTTATAAGCAATTTATTAATTTTTATTTAATTTAATTTTTTATTTATAAATAAGCATTTTTGAGATAAGGGAAGTTTTGCTTAATTTGTTTTATTCTCCTTCCTGAAAAACTCATTATAAGGCGCAATCCATCCCCATCATCTAGATGAAAAGTTCAATAAAGTTTATTTTATTAGATGAAGTGTCTGGATTGGAATTAGGAATTAGGAATTTTAGCATATTCCATGCATGCACAGGTGATGATTCATTGATATACTAAATGCCACCAGACATGATGAAACCAAAAAATGCGTGATATCATTTTAATGAATTAATCGTCCTGTGGTTTAGTTAGACCAAGTTCAACTGCTGCACTAATTTTAATAATATTTGTTGCACCGGAAAGAAAACCATTGTTCATAATAATGTCCCTGTATAACATACCGTACCAATATAATATGCTGCACATTGCTTGCACAATTCCCTCTCTCTTCCATATCTTTATGCTTTCTTTTCATTATTCTTCTCCCTTTCTCCAGTTATGAGTTTTCCAATAATAAGTTATCATGAGTTATCTGTAAGTTTTGCAATAAATGCTCCTATGATAGGGAAATCACTGTTATATGAGTAATTGCACCGTGTCAATTTACTCTATATGGTTCCTGTTATAAGTTCATTTGATATTTTTTACATTATTTAAGAAAGTTAGTTAGTATTGTTAGTGATATTGGAAATGCAAATATATTTGATATACTTTTTAAAAAGTATCCTTATACTAATTACTCCCTTCGGTTCTATTTATTGTTGGGGATATTATGCGGAAATCAAATCCCCCACTTGCAAGAACCTATTAGGAGCAATTAACAAATATATGACAAATGACTAAAAGCACAACCAACAACGAGAACACACCAAATTATTAACGTGAGAAAAACCCCTCAAATTGAGAGTAAAAAACCCACGGGTCCTTAAGACCAAAAAACAAGCTCCACTATGATCAAGTCAAGGTACAAGTAGTGATAATTAAGTGCACAAACATGTGCTAACAACCAGCCAACAACACTAAAGCCATAAAGCTCACAATAGAGAATAATCAAGGTGAAAAACTCATAAAACGCTGCTGCTGTTCGAGTAGAATAACTCACTGTATAGAGCTCCAAACACAAATTTCACCGTTGGGTATGAGGAGAAGGGTGTCACGAACCTTGCCTCCAAATTTGAGCGAAATCCGACGGTTAACGAATCGGCAAATGCAGTTTTACTGAAGCTGTTCTGTCATGGCAGCATGTATACGAGTTTCTCTTCTTTCTCTCTTTGGCCAAGGTTTTCTCACTTGTGTTTCACTCACACTATAACCCTAAACTGACCCCAATCACTTAACAAGTGATAACAACATGGGCTTGCACAATTTGGGCCTTTCTCCACATAGGAAGGGAGCCCAAACCCCAACAAATCTCCCCCTCACGACTATGTGGAGGTGATCGCCAATCCGGCGATCTCACAACAAACTTCAAACTTCCATCTTGGTAATACCTTAGTAAACATGTCAGCACCATTCTCATCAGTGTGAACCTTTTCCAACTCCAAAAACTTGTTATCATCCAAAGCATCGCGTATCCAATGATACCGCTTATCTATATGCTTGGACCTAGAGTGAAAAGTAGAATTTTTACTAAGATGGATTGCACTTTGACTATCACAAAACAGTCGATACTTCTCTTGAGTAAAACCAAGCTCATTCAAGAATTCTTTTACCCACAACAATTCCTTGCATGCTTCTGTAATGGCAATGAACTCTGCCTCAGTTGTAGACAATGCTACACACCGTTGCAACTTGGACTGCCAAGAGATAGCTCCCCCTCCAAACTTGATCAAATAGCCTGAAGTGGATTTTCTGGAATCAACATCTCCAGCCAAATATGAGTCTGTATACCCCTCAAGAGTAGGCTTATCACCTCCAAAACAAAGTGCCAAGCTAGAAGTACCACAAAGATATCTCAAAATCCATTTCACAGCATTCCAATGCTCTCTACCCGGGTTAGACATAAATCTACTAACTGTACCAACAGCATGTGCTATATCCGGTCTTGTACATATCATTGCATACATCAAACTTCCCACTGTTGGAAATCAACAAGCGGCTCAATATAGTCTAGAGGGGGGGTGAATAGAATATTGAAGCCTTATTACAGATTTTTCGTCCACCTAAGAGAATGATTTTATGAAAATAAATTTTCTTAAAAATTCAAGTCAGATTACTCGAGTAACTCAAGACTTCACTCGAGTAATACGCAAGCAAAAATAATTTCACTCGAGTATTCAACAAATCACTCGAGTATTACGAAAGCTATTTTTAAATCACTCGAGTAACAGAAAACCTACTCGAGTAATGTTCATAAACTGAAAGCAGATTACTCGAGTGACAAGAACTTTACTCGAGTAAACTGGGTAAAATTCAATTAAAACTCAGTTTTCAATGGAGTTCTTCAAGAATAACAATGCTATGATAATTCAACAAATTATGAATGATTAATATGAACAATTTCAAGTAATATTAACATGCAATTTTAGATCAATTGAGTTGAATTAAGAAAACCCCAATTCTAACCTAAAAATGCAATTGTTAATGAATTAATGCAATACAAGGAATGAAAAATAAAAGAGACACAAGGATTTATCCTGGTTCACTTTCACCCACTTGAAAGCTACTCCAGTCCCCTCTTGAATCAAGAGAGATTCTTCACTAGAAATCTTCAAATGTAGATTTTACAATGTTTTAAGATGCAACTAGATTCTTAGTTCTCCTATCTTAAAACCCAACACAAAGTGTGTACCAAACACTTTGATCTAATCTACCCCTTTTGAGTATTCTAGATTTCCTTGCTAATTGATTGAAGATGCTTCCAACCAATCCTCTTTTCTTGCTTTGATTTGATTCTCAAAGTCTTCCTTGTGAGATTCTTCACTTGTGTTGAAACTTCAATGATGCAATCACAAATTGCAAATCTTCAACAACCACTAAGAACAAAAATTATGATCTCAAGAATATTTGAACAATGAAAGAAATAGAGTGAAGAATTAAAAGTTCTTTGTTGAATCTTGATAGCTCTTGAAAGATGTAAAATAGCTCTTGAATTGCTTTTCAAAGTATATAGAAAATTGTAAGAATGAATGTATATCATATGTGAAAGAGAAAATTAAGTCCTTTTATAATTTTCCAAAAACTGATTGAATTACTCGAGTAAACCATATAACATTACTCGATTAAAACATGTCAGATTAAGTTACTCGAGTGATGTGTAAACCATTACTCGATTAACCTGTCATGACATAAATTACTCGAGTGAACCAATACTCATTACTCGAGTGAACAGATCAGAATCTGAATAAAAACAAGGTTTTTCTAAAAGGATTTTCACAAAACTTTTAATAGAGCTATTTAATCAAGATTTAAAGTATATTCACTCTTAATCAAACATTATTTAAATATTCTTAAAATCACCTAAGCTACCCACACCAATGAGATGCATTGCATAAAAATAAAGATTACATTGAAATAGAATTAATAAAAATCCTAATTCTAATCTTCATGTGGTGTAGCTTGCTTGTTGTCAATGTTGTTGCTTGGAGAGAGATTGTTAGCATCAAAACATGAGAATCCTACAAACTCCCCCTTTTTGATGATGACAAACCTCCTTTTCAATTAAGCACTAAGTTTTAACATACTCCCCCTAAATGTAAAACACCTAGGAAAAATATAATAAAACTTAACCTACAAGAACAACATCAACAAAATATTCTCCCCCTTTTGGCATCATTAAAAAGATATGAAAGTTGAGAAAAGTCCTTTGCCAAAAGTTGAAGGTAAGTAGTTCACAATGGTAAAAAAAATATAACAATAAAAACAATACCGAAATAAACCATAATAGTGCCACAACGAATATAAACGCACAACGAATATAGCACCATATCCATAATAGCAGAGTATCACACTAAGCAGCAAATCATAGTGTAAAAAAAAATATCAACCATAGCAAATAAGCAAATGAAACTATCCAAACTAGACCATACACAAGGTCCTAAAACATAGTAGTAACAGAGTCAGAAACATGAAACAGAAACATAAACATAACATAGTCAGAAATATGCATATGAAACATGAAACATAAGACATGAAAAATGATGCAGTTTCAACAGTTCAGTGTTTAAAATCACGTAAGTTACTCGAGTGATGTTCATGCATTACTCGAGTGATTCGAGCAGTAATCGAGTGAAAAGAAATGTTACTCGAGTGTGCCGAAGATTAAAAAATATTTACTCGAGTGATGGATGAACTAATCGAGTGATACGAAAGTCGTTGTAAAATTAATCGAGTGACAAACAGAATTACTCGAGTAATACGAAACAGATTTTAAAATTACTCGAGTGAAATATCTGTTACTCGAGTGAACTGTCCAGAATTTTAAAAATTTCAATTTTTCATGCAAAAACATTTTTCATACACAAACACATAGAAACACTTAGCATTTAGCAAGTAACACACATACAAATAAAGCAATTAACATATTTTAGAAAACATACACACATAACTACATAAAAAAAATAAGAAACACTTTAATAAGATACAACAACTCAAAATACAAATCACATTGAAATAGGCTTGAAGGTGATTTCGAAAAGCATCAAATACAATTAGCTAATAGTTGATTCATCAAAAATACCAAGTTCTCTTCGGATTTTATAAAATGTGTCCCTTGGTAATGGTTTTGTAAAGATATCAGCTAATTGATCCGAAGTTTGAACAAACTCAATAACACAATCACCTTTTTGAACATGATCTCTCAAAAAGTGATGCCTAATTTCAATATGCTTTGTCCTTGAGTGTAATACTGGATTTTTAGTCAAATTAATTGCCGAAGTGTTATCACACTTTATAGGGATTTTTGTCAAATTTAAACCAAAATCAGATAATTGTTGTTTCATCCAAAGGATTTGAGCACAACAACTACCGGCTGCTATGTATTCGGCCTCCGCGGTTGATAAAGCTACACAATTTTGTTTTTTAGAAAACCACGATACAAGTGAACTACCAATTAAATGGCATGTTCCGCTTGTACTTTTTCGCTCAACTTTACAACCGGCAAAGTCAGAGTCCGAATAACCTATAAGTTTTAGAAAAGCATCCCTAGGATAATAAAGTCCAGTATTCGTTGTACCCTTTAAGTATTTCATAATTCTTTTGACAGTAGTTAGATGCGACTCTTTCGGTTTTGCTTGAAAACGTGCACACATACATACACTAAACATGATGTCAGGCCTAGATGCAGTTAAGTATAACAAACTACCAATAATACCACGATACTTCGTTACCTCTACCGCTTTTCCAGCCTCATCTTGATCTAGGTAGCATGCAACGCTCATTGGTGTAGAAGCGGATTTGCACGAATCCATCCCAAAACGTTTGAGAAGCTCTCTACAATATTTACTCTGATGAATATAAATGCCATCATTAAGCTGCTTTATTTGAAGGCCAAGAAAGAATGTAAGCTCTCCCATCATCGACATCTCGAATTCGCTTTGCATCAAGTCTGAAAACTTCTTACACAAGTTCTCATTAGTAGCACCAAATATAATATCGTCAACATATATTTGAACCAATAAAATATCCTTACCGGAACGTTCAATAAAAAGTGTAGTGACAACAGTGCCTCGTTTAAAACCTTTTTGTAATAAAAAATTGCTTAGTCGGTCGTACCAAGCTCTAGGAGCTTGTTTCAAACCGTACAAAGCCTTTTTCAGTTTGAAAACGTAGTCCGGATGCTCAAAACTCTCGAATCCAGGAGGTTGTGACACGTAAACTTCCTCTTGAATGTATCCGTTAAGAAAGGCGCTCTTAACATCCATTTGATACAATTTAAAATTCATTATCGAAGCAAAAGCGAGAAGAATACGAATAGCTTCTAGTCTAGCAACAGGAGCATATGTCTCATCGTAATCGATTCCTTCTTCTTGACTATAACCTTGTGCTACCAACCTAGCTTTATTCCTAACAATAATACCCGATTCATCTAACTTATTCCTATAGATCCACCGAGTACCAATTACAGGACGATCATCGGGTTTTGGCACAAGCTCCCAAACTTGGTTTCTTTCAAATTGATTTAATTCTTCTTGCATGGCCATAATCCAATGATCATCTTGAACAACCTCTTTGATACTTTTAGGTTCTATTTGAGATACAAAGGCAACATAATAACAAAAATTATTTAAAGTGCGTCGGGTTACCACTCCCTTTGCAATGTCACCTAAGATGTTAGAAATCGGATGATTTTTGTTTGATTTCCAAGCTATTGGTAATTGAGATTGAATCTCTTGTGCTAAGTCTCTATCTTGTGCTTGAACCTCTCCATCTTCAATTTGATTCTCTTCCATTTGTTGTGGTGTTGACTTCTCATGATCAAAAAATGTACCTATATTATCATCATCACAAGAAACAACACAATCTTCTTTCGAAGATTCATCAAATACAACATGCACGGATTCCTCAACGGTTAATGTTCTTTTATTGTAGACTCTATATGCTTTGCTATGGGTAGAATAACCTATGAATATGCCTTCGTCGGCTTTGGAGTCAAACTTGCCGACCGGTTCCTTTCCGTTATTTAAAACAAACACCTTACACCCAAAAACATGAAAATATGAAATATTTGGCTTTCGCCCTTTTAAAAGTTCATAAGGTGTTTTATTTAAATGCGGATGAATAAGAACCCTATTAAGCACATAACAAGCAGTGTTTACTGCATCAGCCCAAAAATATTTAGGAACATTTGATTCTATCAACATAGTACGAGCAAGTTCCACTAATATTCTATTTTTCCTTTCTACAACTCCGTTTTGCTCCGGAGTCCTAGGGGCCGAAAATTGATGATCAATACCAAACTTATCACAAAACGCATCAATCCTAGGGTTTTCAAACTCACCTCCGTGATCACTTCTAATAGACACAATTTTCAAACTTAGTTGATTTTGGATGAGTTTGGCAAACTTTTTAAAACATTTATAAACTTCACTTTTTGCGGATAAAAATAAAGTCCATGTGAATCTAGTAAAATCGTCTACTAAAACAAATCCATAGTAATTGCCACCTAAACTTTTAATTTGTGAAGGGCCAAACAAATCCATATGGATTAGCTCCAAAGGCTTTGTTGTGCTTATCACATTTTTAGGTTTAAAAGAACTTTTAACTTGCTTGCACTTTTGACAAGAGTCACAAATGCCATCAAGCTTAAAATTTAGTTTAGGCAAACCAATCACTAAATCTTTTCGCAAAAGTTTGTTTAATTGATTCACATTCACATGTGCAATTCGTCTATGCCAAAGACGAATTTCATCATTAAAAGATTTGAAACATTTTGAAAATAGTGAAGTTATCTCATCCAAATCAATTAAGTAAGTGTTATTAGAGCGACGACCAACAAACTTAACACTATCATCTATAGAAGACTTAATGAAACATAATTCCGGGGTAAAAGTCACATAATTGCCCATATCGCATAGTTGGCTTATACTAAGCAAGTTGTGTTCTAAGCCTTCTACGTATAGGACATTTTCTATGACAAGGTTAGATACGTTACCGATCTTCCCAACTCCTAGAATTTTGCCCTTGTTGTTGTCGCCGTATGTCACAAATCCATCACTTTTCGGAGTAAGTTCCATGAAGTGCGTTTTGTCTCCCGTCATGTGTCTCGAACAACCACTATCCAAGTACCATTTGCGCTCTTTGGTTCGAAGACACACCTACAAGAAAGATATCATTTGGTTGACTTAGGTACCCAAGTGGTCTTGGGTCCTTTGTTGTTAGCATGGGGAGAAGTCCCCTTAACAATCCAAATATATTCACCGCTTGGTATACCAAATTTCTTTATATTACATTTATTCGTGGTATGCCCAAAGATCCCACAATAATGGCAAGTTGGGTTTTTAGAAATCTTATTCTTTGAAAATCCACCAACTTTGTGATAATTGCGTTTCTTAGGTTTAGTATAGCCAAGACCGGATCTATTGCTATTGTTCCTTTGAGTTGAAAGCAAATGATCTAATGAAGTATCTCCTTTCATGAGCCTTGCAAGTCGATCATTCAAATTAAAACTTCTTTTTCCAAAGACTTGCAATTTTCACAAGATGGAGTCTCATTTGATTTCAATTCACAATTGCATGTAGAGTTTGCATAAATGAGTTCAAGAGTTTCATTTTGAAGCTTAAGTTCTTCTAAATATTTTTGAAGTTCAATTATCTTTTCATGTTGCTTCATTATGAAATTCTTTCTTTCAACATTTATTTTAGCAAGTTTCTTCAACTCTTTATGCATCTCTACAAACACATTGTACAACTCATTGAATGAAGGAGAATTAGAACTAGAGCTAGCATCGGAAAGATAATCTACCTCATTGACGTTGTCACTTGATTTAATGCTCGAAGATTCCTCTTCATCAAGCTTCGTCATCAAACATAGATTTGCAAGTTCTTCATCATCCGATGAGCTAGATGTTGATTGACTCTCCTCTTCATCCCATACTATGTAAGCCCTTTTTCCTTTAGATGAGTTGAACTTAGAGTTGTCACCTTCCGACTTCTTAGAATGAGTTGGGCATTTTGATCGATAGTGACCAAGCTTTCCACACCCATGACACTTGATGTAATCCTTGTTAGTCTTATTTCTTGGTTGTGAGTCCTTAGAATCTCTTTGTCTATTCTTATTAAAGTTTCCCTTACTCTTAAAGAACCTACCAAGCTTTTTAACTAGCAAGCCAAGGGTCTCATCATCTATATCGGAGTCCAAGTCATCCACTTGAGAGTTTTCCTCTTGTGCCTTAAGAGATTTTGAAGTTGATTTAAGAGCAATCCCCTTTTTCTTTCTATCGGCATCTTCATTCATGGATAACCGTCCAAGCTCCATTTCATGCTCTTGAAGTTTTCCGAATAGAGTTGCTAAATCAATTTGATCCACATCTCTAGCTTCCATAATGGCCGTCACCATAGGTTGCCATTCCCTGCTAAGACATCTCAAAATCTTATTAACAACTTCACCATTAGTAATAACTTTTCCAAGTGCAGAAAGATGATTTATGATATGAGTGAACCGCTTTTGCATGTCACCTATATTTTCATTAGGTAACATACGAAAGAGTTCATATTCATGCATGAGTGTATTTAACCTAGCCCTTCTAACCTCCGAAGTGCCCTCATGTGTGACTTGTAATGTGTCCCACATTTGTTTAGAATCAACACATTGAGATACTCGAAAGAACTCATCATAAGAAAGAGCGGACGTGATGATATTTTTAGCTTTTAAATCAAATGCAACTTTCTTCTTATCATCATTGTCCCAACTCGATTGAGGTTTGACCGAAACAACATCATTTACTTTCGTTTGAGGAACAAAAGGTCCATTCTCTATGGCGTTCCAAATTTCCATATCTATGGCTTGAATAAAAATTTTCATGCGGACCTTCCAATAAGCATAACCCTCACCATTGAATAGTGGAGGACGATTAATGGAAGTTCCTTCACCACCAAAAGGATTTGAAATTGAGCCCATTGTTTCCAAGTAAAAGGATCTTTTCGAAAACGCTTTTTAAGGCTCGGATTTTTCGTCCGAGCTTTGATACCACTTGTTGGAAATCAACAAGCGGCTCAATATAGTCTAGAGGGGGGGTGAATAGAATATTGAAGCCTTATTACAGATTTTTCGTCCACCTAAGAGAATGATTTTATGAAAATAAATTTTCTTAAAAATTCAAGTCAGATTACTCGAGTAACTCAAGACTTCACTCGAGTAATACGCAAGCAAAAATAATTTCACTCGAGTATTCAGCAAATCACTCGAGTATTACGAAAGCTATTTTTAAATCACTCGAGTAACAGAAAACCTACTCGAGTAATGTTCATAAACTGAAAGCAGATTACTCGAGTGATAAGAACTTTACTCGAGTAAACTGGGTAAAATTCAATTAAAACTCAGTTTTCAATGGAGTTCTTCAAGAATAACAATGCTATGATAATTCAACAAATTATGAATGATTAATATGAACAATTTCAAGTAATATTAACATGCAATTTTAGATCAATTGAGTTGAATTAAGAAAACCCCAATTCTAACCTAAAAATGCAATTGTTAATGAATTAATGCAATACAAGGAATGAAAAATTAAAGAGACACAAGGATTTATCCTGGTTCACTTTCACCCACTTGAAAGCTACTCCAGTCCCCTCTTGAATCAAGAGAGATTCTTCACTAGAAATCTTCAAATGTAGATTTTACAATGTTTTAAGATGCAACTAGATTCTTAGTTCTCCTATCTTAAAACCCAACACAAAGTGTGTACCAAACACTTTGATCTAATCTACCCCTTTTGAGTATTCTAGATTTCCTTGCTAATTGATTGAAGATGCTTCCAACCAATCCTCTTTTCTTGCTTTGATTTGATCCTCAAAGTCTTCCTTGTGAGATTCTTCACTTGTGTTGAAACTTCAATGATGCAATCACAAATTGCAAATCTTCAACAACCACTAAGAACAAAAATTATGATCTCAAGAATATTTGAACAATGAAAGAAATAGAGTGAAGAATGAAAAGTTCTTTGTTGAATCTTGATAGCTCTTGAAAGATGTAAAATAGCTCTTGAATTGCTTTTCAAAGTATATAGAAAATTGTAAGAATGAATGTATATCATATGTGAAAGAGAAAATTAAGTCCTTTTATAATTTTCCAAAAACTGATTGAATTACTCGAGTAAACCATATAACATTACTCGATTAAAACATGTCAGATTAAGTTACTCGAGTGATGTGTAAACCATTACTCGATTAACCTGTCATGACATAAATTACTCGAGTGAACCAATACTCATTACTCGAGTGAACAGATCAGAATCTGAATAAAAACAAGGTTTTTCTAAAAGGATTTTCACAAAACTTTTAATAGAGCTATTTAATCAAGATTTAAAGTATATTCACTCTTAATCAAACATTATTTAAATATTCTTAAAATCACCTAAGCTACCCACACCAATGAGATGCATTGCATAAAAATAAAGATTACATTGAAATAGAATTAATAAAAATCCTAATTCTAATCTTCATGTGGTGTAGCTTGCTTGTTGCCAATGTTGTTGCTTGGAGAGAGATTGTTAGCATCAAAACATGAGAATCCTACACCCACAGCAGATGCATAAGGAACCTTCTGCATATCTAGCTTCTCAACTTCATTGGCAGGACATTGTGCACTACTCAGTTTAAAATGCATAGCAAGAGGAGCGCTAACAGATTTAGCATCTTCCATGCAGAATTTCTGCAACACCCCTTTAATGTAGTGCTCTTGAGAAAGCCAAAGTCTCTTCTCCTTTCTATCACGCATGATCCTTATGCCAAGAATCTGCTTAGCAGGACCCAAGTCCTTCATGGCAAATGACTCACCCAATTGTTTCTTCAACCTGTTAATCTTGGAAATATCTTTCGCAACAATAAGCATGTCATCAACATATACTAACAGGATAATGAAGTCATAATCAGAAAACCTGTTCATGAAGACACAATGATCAGAAGCCATCTTCTTGTAGCCTTGCTTACACACAACAGATTCAAACTTCTTGTACCACTGCCTTGAAGCTTGCTTCAAACCATATAAGCTCTTATTCAGCTTACACACAAAGTCTTCTTTGCCCTTAGCCCGAAAACCATCAGGTTGTTCCATGTAAATCTCCTCATGTAAATCACCATGGAGAAACGCAGTTTTCACGTCCATCTGTTCCACCTCTAAATCAAGAGTAGCAGCCATGCTCAAAACAGTTCTGATAGACTCCTTTTTGACAACTGGTGAGAAAATTTCATTGAAATCAATACCCTTTATCTGATCGAAACCTTTTACCACCAATCTAGCTTTGTACCTTGGTGATGTAGAACCACCTTCATATTTCACCCTGTAAATCCACCTATTTTTCAAAGCCTTCTTGCCCTTAGGCATCTTCACCAAGTCAAAGGTGTGACTATCATGCAAAGATTTCATTTCATCTTCCATTGCATATAACCACTTTTGCTTTTCTTCACTATTCATGGCCTCTTGAAAACATTCAGGTTCTCCCTCATCAGTCAAAGTCACCCAATCAATAGAAGGATACCTTGTAGATGGTTTTTGCTGTCTTTCAGACCTCCTGAGTTGAGCCTGAGGTGGTTCCGGCGCTTCATCATCAATCTCATCCGGTGGAAACTCTAATTGCTCTTCACCATCACTCGTCGGAATGTCCAACTCATCTCCAAGATGCTGGTTTTCAACATTATCATGTTGAACATCACCTTCAACAATAACTGGATTGTGAACGGGCAATTGTTCTGGACTAACATCAATCAGATCATTACCATCTATGGGTGCAGTCTTCTCCACCTTGTCAATATCATCAATGGTTTGGTCCTCCATGAATACCACATCACGGCTTCTAACAAGCTTCTTCTCAACAGGATCATACAATCTGTAGCCAAGCTCATCCTGACCATAACCAATAAAAATGCATTGTCTCGTCTTCTTATCCAACTTGGATCTTTCATCTTTTGGAACATGCACAAAAGCCTTGCAACCAAACACTCTCAAGTGATCATAGGCCACATCCTTTCCAAACCAAATCTTGTCTGGAACTTCTCTTTCTAAATCAGTTGCAGGACTAAGATTTATAACATGAACTGCGATATACAATGCTTCACCCCAGTAATGCTTGGGCAATTTTGCATCCGAGAGAATACATCTAACTCTCTCAATCAAAGTTCGGTTCATCCTTTCTGCTAAACCATTCAGCTGAGGAGTCTTAGGAGGAGTCCTCTTATGCCTGATACCCTGTTGCTTGCAATAAGTATCAAAATAAAGGTCCACAGTACTCACCACCATTGTCAGTAAGAATGCACTTCAACTTCTTGCTTGACTGTCTCTCAACTAAAGCTTGAAACTGTTTAAACTTCTCAAGAACTTGGTCTTTGGTCTTCAAAGCATAAACCCAAAGCTTCCTGGAACAATCATCAATAAAGGTTGCAAAATACAATGCACCACCAAGAGACTTTACCTTTAATGGGCCACAAATGTCAGAATGCACCAATTCAAGTAACTCTGACTTTCTAGAATGAGGACGCTTCTTGAAGGATACTTTGTTCTGTTTGCCAGCCATGCAATGAGAACACTTCTCCAACTATGCACACTTCAATCCCGGAAGCACGTCCTTTTTAGCTAGACAATTCAACCCCTTTTCACTGATATGACTAAGTCTTCGGTGCCACAAACTCGATGCATCCATATCTACTGCATTGACACGATCTTTGGTAACCAAAGCTTTAGTCCAATACAACTTGGACATTTTCTGTCCTCGAGCCACAACCAAATTACCTTTACTGAGCTTCCACTTTCCTGAGCCAAAATGGTTGTCATAACCATCATCATCAAGCATCTGAACAGAAATCAAATTAAAGCGGACATCAGGAGCATGTTTAACTCCTCTAAGCAACAACTTCATTCCTAGGTTGGTCTGCAACAAAATGTCACCAATCCCAATGACCTTAGCCTCACCATCATTACCCATCTTCAACACTCCAAAGTCACCTGCCGAGTAAGAAGTGAAGAATTCCTTCCTAGGTGTAACATGTAGTGTAGCACCACTGTCAATTATCCAAGTGCTTCCATCTGATACAAGATTAACAGAATCATAATCACGAAGAACGACAAGATCATCATCAGTATCACTGGTAGCAGCCGACACACGATCACCACTATCTTTTGCTAGTGCTTTGCCTTTCTTATCTCTGATCTCCTTTTTCCACCAGAAGCATTTCTTCTTTATATGACCCATCTTGTGAAAATAATGACACTCCACATTCTTGTATCTACCCTTGGAATTGCTTCTGTTATTTCCTCTACCACCATTCGGTTCCCTTCTTTGACCTCTCCCTCTATTATCTGTAACAAGCACATCCGATTGCGATGAAGAACCATGTGCTTTCCTTCTCATCTCTTCATTAAGAGCGCCACTCTTTGCCATCTGCAAAGAAACAACACCATCGGGGGCAGAATTTGTAATTGAAACCCGAAATATCTCCCAAGAGTCAGGCAGAGTATTCAACAACCAAAGTCCCATAACTTCATCATCAAACTTGATGCCCATCCCTGAAAGTCGATCCAAGAGCCCCTGAAATTCATTCAAGTGATCTAAAATGGAAGTCCCTTCCCTGTATCTCAAATTCATCAGAGAGTTCAACAAAAACAATTTGTTGTTCCCCGACTTCGAGGCGTACAAGGTCTCAATCTTCTCCCATAAACCTTTTGCATTTGTCTCGTTGGCAATGTGGTTATAAACATTGTCATCTACCCATTGCCGAATGAAACCACAAACCTGCTGATGTAGAAACTTCCACTCCTCATCAGATTTATCACTCGGCTTCTCAGTAGTAAAGATAGGCTGATGAAGATTCTTCACAAATAGCAAATCCTTCATCTTTCCCTTCCACATATGATAATTAGTGCCATTCAAAGAAACCATCCTATTTGTATTTGCCTCCATTGCTCAAGCAAGTAAAATAACTCAAAGACCTTAAGCTCTTGATACCACTTGTTGGGGATATTATGCGGAAAATCAAATCCCCCACTTGCAAGAACCTATTAGGAGCAATTAACAAATATATGACAAATGACTAAAAGCACAACCAACAACGAGAACACACCAAATTATTAACGTGGGAAAAACCCCTCAAATTGAGAGTAAAAAACCCACGGGTCCTTAAGACCAAAAAAACAAGCTCCACTATGATCAAGTCAAGGTACAAGTAGTGATAATCAAGTGCACAAACATGTGCTAACAACCAGCCAACAACACTAAAGCCATAAAGCTCACAATAAAGAATAATCAAGGTGAAAAACTCATAAAACACTACTGCTGTTCGAGTAGAATAACTCACTGTACAGAACTCCAAACGCAAATTCCACCGTTGGATATGAGGTGAAGGGTGTCACGAACCTTGCCTCCAAATTTGAGCGAAATCCGACGGTTAACGAATCGGCAAATGCAGTTTTACTAAAGTTGTTCTGTCATGGCAGCATGTATACGGGTTTCTCTTCTTTCTCTCTTTGGCCAAGGTTTTCTCACTTGTGTTTCACTCACACTATAACCCTAAACTGACCCCAATCACTTAACAAGTGATAACAACATGGGCTTGCACAATTTGGGCCTTTCTCCACATAGGAAGGGAGCCCAAACCCCAACATTTATAAGACCCTTTTGGGGTTTTTATTTATTTTGGTCCTATTTATAAGACCTCTTTTCAATTTTCAATAGCACTTAATTACTTCTTTTCACTAACACCCTTATAAAGACAACACTTTTTAGAGTTCCAATAATAATTATAAGGGTAATTTTGAAAAAGTATGTCAAATTGTCACATTTCCAATGGCACTAACAAATTTATTCACTCTAAAAACTCCCAAAAGGGTCTTATAAATAGGACCAAAGGGAGTATTATTGGAAATCTAAAAAGTGTTGAGTATATAAGAGTATTTGTGAAAAATGAGTAATTAATGTTATTATATTAGAAATTGGAAATGAGACTTATATTAAGAAAAAAAAGTCTTCAAATGAAGCTTATATTTATTACCGAGGGATAATTAGATTAGAATTAGTAAAAGTAATTGTCATGTTTGAGACAAGTAGTAAGCAATTCATCCTCGTTTAAGTAAGATTTTAAGTTCGATATTTTGTGAATGAAAAAAATTTATCGTGAGAGATTCACCTATTACATTCAAGCACATCACCATGATTAAATCCGCATGTATTCGGATAGTACATAAGAAATTGGGTGGGGAAAAAAAACAATATAAAAGTTTTGTTGACAATCACTTGTTAAAATTATTAAAATATAGTAAATTAATCATAAACTAACATTAATTATTTTCTTGATAACCAAACGAACACATATTTCTATATCAATTTGCTGCTTCGATTCTGTTTATAAGTTATTGTGTATTTTTTATGAGACATTTGTTTTTTTTCCTCGTATTGTCCTTTATTTATTAATATGAAATAATACATTTATTAAATTTTCGATAAAAATTATAAGAGGTTAAAATTATAATATCAAAATATTTTTTATAATTTCAAAATTGTGTAATATGATTAAATATGACCTATAAATAAAATTGGGAAATCAATGCTTAGCATTTACCTTGGTAAAATTGATGGTTTCACAACGTGCAAACTCTCTCCAATTTGCACAGCTCTGCAATAACACAAGGAGTCTTATTTTAAATTTATTGTCTATGTTTGGTAAAATTTAAATATTAAAATTTTAACTTATTTAAAAAAAAATATTATTTTATGAGTTAAAAAATTATTTAGTGTAGAAATTAAATTATAAAAAGAGATTTTACTTTTAAGTAAAAAAGTTAAAACATTAAACTCCAATTTCGAGTATTTTTTTTTTACATTTATTTTTCACACTCAACCTTACTTTCTTTTTACAGAATCAAATGAAACAGATTAACTTAAATTCATTTTTCAGTTAAGGAATCCAAACATAAACAGATTCTATCATAAAAAAAAAAATTATTAAAATCGTAAGCTTATTTTTTCTGAACAAACATAAAAATTCCTATTTTTACTTGTCAAGCACTTGATATATCATTAAACAATTCACAAACAAATTCACTAGAAGCAAAATAGATTCCCTTAAAACAAATTCTCTCACACTAAAATACTTAAATTCCAATTCAATTGAATAATAAGTATTTTTTTGCGGGTCCGAGTACCCGCGAGTATGATAATACATTACTCGGACTCGGACTCGGACTCAGACCCATTTCGAGTATTGCACACACGTACCCGTTTTTATATATCCGCATATCCTTTTTTTAGATCCGGATCCGGACCCGTTACCGGTATTACCCATGGATATCCGTGAACACGGGTCCAATTGTCAAGCCTAAGTATGCAACCCTACTTTAGGAGAAGTAATTATTATGTTGATAGAGAAATATCTAAACCGTTAATAATATTTTATGCTAACCCAATAGATTGGCCAAGTGGAAACTGACTGGACACTTAGGGACTTCAGGGTCAAAGGCTCGAGTCCCAGTGAGGTAATAATTCCTGGGGAGGATCCATATCGTTGAGTCAAAGACTCGCACAGTTCACGAATCCAAGGTGGATTAGTTAGGCCACAAAAAATGTGAAGCCCAAACACCACCTAGTTTTAAATAATAATAATAATAATAATAATAATAATAATAATAATAATAATAATAATAATAATAATGTATGCTAGCTTGATGTAATCTCACAATTTTTTCTGGAAACTGCACTTTTGCCTATTTTTTATACGATTTTAGTCACTCCATTTTTCCCTTTCACCATCTTTCATTAGTTTTTTTAGAGCGTCTGTAAAAACTTGAATCTCCATGGTTAGAAGCTCTAGAAACTTCAGCAGAAACAATAAAAAGTTGAGAGAAAAAGCTCTTGAGAAAATATCAACAAACTCAAGTAAATGGAAAATGATTTTTCTTAACTCACTTTGTGAAGAGTTACAAGTATATATACAACTCATAAGAATGAATCTCAGCCACTAATCTATAACTAACTAAGCTAAGATCTAAAGGCTAAAAATCAACAACTAACAAACTAAACTGCCTTAAGTTACAAGTGAATCAGCTGCACGAGTAATGCTAACTTCTTATAGTTCTAACAACGTCTTCTCATCTAATAAGTGAAAGATTAATTTTTTCAGAGTAATGTTAAATACTTTGCCGAAGACTCTTCCAATAATATTTTTACATAAACACAAATCCAAAAATCGAATTCAAAATCTCATATTTAATTGACTTAAGCCATTTCCTCTTTGACCAACTTTCATTAGTTGTTTGTTTTTTTTGGTTTACATGAGAGGTGTGAGACTAGAACCCATGAACTGGGGAGGGGGAAATCCTAAGTGTCCCTGCAATCACCAACTGGGCTGTCTTACGCGGACTGTTTGTTGATTGTTATCAGGTTGACGCGAGACTGTTTTAAAAATAACGTATAGTAGACTAATTGTATATTGAATTTAATATATGTGTCGATAATATAAATTTTTTTACATCATTTATCATTTATCATCTATATGTATTAATCGTACTTTCATTTAAAAATCAATCATCATTAATTAATTCATTCATGAATAATAAATGATGTAAATTTTTTTTGCATAGCTTTGATATACAGACTGTATTCTCTTGTACAGTTGTACACTGTACACAAATGTAAAACTTTGGAAGTTTAAAAGTCATAAATAAAAAATGTAAGGAAAGATGAAGTTCATCTTGAACAATGCATTTAATAAGCTTTTTTCTCTTCTATTTTCCGAACAACTAACCACATAGCATAATTATTTATAAAAGTTCACTCTCTGGTTAACATATAATCTTATGTGTAGGTTTGTAGGATTCTAAATCATTTTTCATTTAGAAATTATTATTTTCAAGAGCATGAACATTAGTGTTCTCCAACAATTATAATCCTCAAGTTGACTCATTATATAATATCATATTACCCCAATCATAAAAATATATATAATATATATATAGTAATAAATATATATAAGGGGTACAAGACAGGTAAGGGGAAGCATGGACGGAAAAAAAAAGAAAGAAAGAATAGGAAAACATATAGCTGCCATGATCCTTTGTACATGGACATGGCCAGCGACTTGGAAACTTCATATAAAGATTGAATGGGAGACAAAATCAATTTGGGAAATATATGATTTCAACGATGTTAGTAAAATACTTGGTTATATCTGAATTCTCAATCATTGACACTTGTCTTCTTGATGACAACACTTAGCTAGCTGAAGAATGAAGTTTGCTTCCTGCCTTGCGAGCAAATCTCACAATTACTCATATACGTAGTACGACACAAATAATTGATTTGGGAGAGGGAGGAAGTAAGAGATTCACAATTTTTAATAGGTTTTAGATTTCAGAGTGCTTAAAAAAACTTAGAGATTATCTCTGACGAGGCTCTTTTATGGATAGCAAAATTCAAATTCATGTATATGAACTGAATTCTTATTATTTACTCCCTCCGGCTCGAATGATAAGCAAATCCAACCACTTTACGCTTATTAAGGAGGTTAGTTGATTGTATTTAATTTTCTCAAATTTATAAAAAATAGGAAAGTAGTATTGAAATTAAACAAAAATTAATTAAGATTACAATTTTCTAGAGATGTTTTAGGAAAGTGACATTGCGAATGAAACAAAATTTAATAAAGTTAGTTAATTTTGCTTATATTTTAAACCAAGATAAGTATGTTTTTTATTGCTTATAATTCGAGCCGGAGGGAGTATTAATTAGAAAAAGAGACAGAATGTATTTTTATTTGTGTGAAGCAATGGTGTCTTCTAACCGAAAACGAGAGACTAATCTCTTTCGAGACGGAGAGATCACCGAAACGGGTAAAGTCTCTACCAACAAAGCCTTTTTGGTGTGAACCAAGGGACAAAATGATGCATCTAATAAATCAAAGAGTTTATGCTTTCATTTTTTCAAGAAACACTAATCACTTTTGGGTGTTTATCCTTAACCCTTAATGCTAAGGTTAAGAAAACCAAAAAAATATCCCAACTTCTAATTCCATCTCAAAAAAAATCTAAAAGAAAAAAGTTATAAGCAACAAACGTAAGCCAGCTCATGCAATGTTCAATAAAATGCACAACAGTGTGGATTTAAGTAGGGAAGAGGAAGACCAACTATATTCCTCATTTTACTATGATAACAACTGAATTTCTTATATTATGTACAAATTTTACAGATTATGTCAGTAATAGCACATCATATCATGCTCTTAACAGCTGAACTTCTTACATATGTACAAACTTTACAGATTAAGATAGTAATCATTTCATGCTCTGATGAAATGGAGCCTGATGGAACTGTTATTCTTTGTCTTGCATTGGAAGTTTTTCAATATGCCAACCCACCAGCAAACGTATCCCTATCATGAAGCAGAGACTCTGTCAGCCAATAACCATCCCAGCAACCACCAACCCTCTGTAAACGGGATACATACTAGTGTTAAATAAGATAATAACAGGAAGTGAGGAACTCAAGTGCAAAATTTATGAAAGTAATAATAGTTCAGATCATTATTATATCGAAAAAAGTGCTATCAAAGAACTCCTGCAACAATTCATTGTTCACAAACTTTCAAGACTACCTATTGTCTAGTAACACAGTTGACATCTGTTGAATGCGCGAACAAAAAAATAACTACTCCCAAGTACTTATTCAAACATGCATGGGATGCATTGGATAATATATGGTATAAATTCAATAGATTGCAACAGCATATAATAACTATCTTGGGAATTGGCCAGATGGACATATGAAGAACCATTCTCTAACAGATAAAAGTGATAGAAGAAACAATGATCATACCTGAACCATGGTAAATTGAAATATCTCCTCTTCCTCCGGTCGGCTCCCACGAATCCAAACCCGTTGTTTATACTTGTTCTTTTTTAAGGTCATTAATAAATCATAACATGCAGAAAGATAACATAGGTCAAGAGAAAATGGAAAATATGAAAGAATGGAAAAGGATGCTAAAACAAGATATTAGGAACTCATATCCATAGGAATGCACATATCCTAAACTACCCAGACTCATATATGAAACAACCTTCAAAAACTAAACAAAAGTTGCGCAAGACAACTTTCCTGGTGTACATATCGTTGTCCATGTAAAAGAGAGAAAAGACTAGTTACCTCCTCTACAAACAAACTGCTCATGATCTTTCTTTCCTTGTGACCTAGTAACACTCGATACGTTGAATGGTGAAAAATACGCCTGAACCTTTCAAACTGCACATAAGGAATTGTACCATATTTTACCATCAACATACACAGTAATAATCCAAGAAAGAAAAAGTTTAATGAAAATTTAAAACATTCATATGTACCTGACCCAGATCAAAAAATGGCCCAAAATAGGTTGATCTTTCAAAAGGATCAAATCCAGCAAACTAGAACATAACAACAGAAACATAGCGTTAACAGTGAAGGTGTTTCTCTAAGGATGAAACTAAGTATGATTATATAGGGAAATTCTAAACGCACCCGGGGGCTTTATAAAATTTGCCCACAAACTTTCAAAAATGCCCTCATGAAAATCACACATTTTACTTTTAACTTTCTCTCCTTCTCACCCAATTGCCCCCTCACATTCCCTCCTCCTTTTTCTCTCTCTATCACACCCAATTTCTATCTTCATTGGACTTAGCTGGATTACTGTTTCTGTCTCCTTGTTTTTTTCCGTTTCGTTTTCTGTATTCGTTTTTTTTTTGCTGGTGACGAAAAATTCAGATAGGCTATCCGATGGGATGGACTATCTTAATTTTATATACACCCATTTACAAATTAGACTTTAGGAAGGGCTAACCGATAGGACGAACTTTCCGATTATATATACACCCATTTCGGAAATTAAACTCGAATGAATAATAGCCAATCCGAAAGTCTAATTTGTGAAATGGGTGTATATAATATTCGGGCAGTCCATCCCATCGGATAGTTCTTCACTGCTAGCTTGTGAAGTGATTGTAAACACAACATGTGTAAACATTATAGTATTTGATTCTTCGTCAACACTGCTAGCTTATTTGACAAAAAGGAAACTATTAACCTTGTCCGATTAAGGAAGATTCTAATAAAAGCTCACAAAATCAAAAACAGACTGGAGCAGATTCCAGCAGAATTTAAGAGTTCCTTTCCTGAATTTCAAGGTTCAAATGTTTAGGACTTAGGAGGGTGTCAACATTAGCAACTGAATAAGAGCTCCTAACTCATAAACTATGATTTGATAAACAAATAGGAGCAGCTTAAGAAATATTATAAGCTATGAACTTTTCAAGTCATTTACACTTACTAACTAGCTAATCAACTAATTTTTGTTCTAATTCAATAGTCTAGCTTATCAGTAGTAAGTTTTCACCAATTAAATTTTTTTGGCTTAAATACCAAATTGGTCCTTATAAATATTGACTTCTTTGAAATTAGTCCTTACATTTTATTTTTTATGGTTTTGGTCCATACTTTTAAGTTTCGTTTTATGTTTTGGTCCCCGCCGTTAACTTTGTATGAAAGATGCTGAAGTGGCCTATCGGGTTAGGGATCAAAACCAAAAGTAAACGGAAAAGCATGAACCAAAACCAAAATGAAACTAAAAAGTAGGGGCCAAAACCTCCGGACAATAAAAATACGAGGACCAAAATCAAAACTGCATTTGCATTATCCTAAACCATAGTTAATGACGAGGACCAAAACCAAAACCGAAGGAAAAAGCGGGGACCAAAACCAAAAAAAATATAAGGACTAATTTCAAAGAGGTAAATATTTACAGGGACCAATTTGATATTTAAGCCAATTTGAAATGGGCATATATAAAATTTGGGCAGTTCATCATTGCTGGCTAGTGAAGTGTTGTGCTTGTAAACAACCACAACATTTATAAACATGATATCTGTCAACACTGCTAGCTTATTTGACAAAAAAGGAAACTAGTAATCTAGTGTGATTAAGCAAGATTTTTAATAAATGGCTTAATTATGTCACAAATTCCTGAAGTTTGGGGTACTTTTGTCAGATACCCTTGTACTTTTTTTTTCAATATTTGACTCTTCGAAGTTACTTCTTGGTTTGTCATATACCCCTACTACCGATTCTGACTAATTTTGATGACATGTAACATCAGAATCCTAGTCAAACGTGTTATGTGGTGCCGCGTGATATCACACAGGCGAAGACGACCTCTCTCTTCAATTCCCTTTTTTCTTTTTTTATTTAACTAAAAATATAAAAATATTAAGTTTTTTAGTTTTTCTAAAAAAAATGATCTTCGCTCACGGGGCACCAGGTGCTTAACCTCCTGCGTCTAATCAGGATTCCGATGTTACATGTCAGCGAAATTGGTCAGAATTGGTAATAGGGGTATATGACAAACGCAGAAGTAACTTCGGGGAGTCAGACATTAAAAAAAGAATAAGCGTATCTTGGAAAAGTATCCCAAACTTCACGAACTTATGACATAATTAAGCCTTCAATAAATGCTCCTAACTTATAAACCATGATTTGATAAGCAAATAGGACTATAGGAGTAGCTTAATGAGTACCGTAAGCTATTAACTTTTTAAGTCATATACATTTACTAACTAGCTAATCAACTAATTTTAGTTCTAATTCTATCGGCTAGCTTATTGATCATAAGTTTTAACCCGTAACTTTTTTTCTTTAGCTTTCTGCTAGCTTTTCAGTCAGTTGAGTAAAACGGAGAAAAAAGAACAAAAAAAAAAAAAAACAGCATAATCACAGAGAGAAAATGAAGAAAAATACCCTGTACATAAGTTCAATTCCATAATCTTGACGGGGCTGGTCATTATGCTTCAACGCTTCAAGCTGGAAATTCACAGCATCTTCTGCACTAAACTATACAAATCATTTGTAAGTTGTAACTCACACACACACACACCAATTACTACAGTATTAATTAAATATGCGAATTGAATTGACCAATTAGTCCTTACTACTTACATCTAATCGAGGGCCAGAAGGTCTTTTCTTGCGAGATTCAAACCAATCGGAGGATAGGAAATCTGGAACGTCGTTGGCTGCAGCCTTGAAGCGAGAGGAGGTTCGGTTTTTGTGAGAGAAGAAGAAGCCAACGGAATGGGGAGGATGAGATAACAGAGACGAACCAAACGACATCGTCTTGTCTTGGAACTAGAGTAGTAATCGCGCTCTTCTCTGTCTCTCGGGTTCAGTTAGTTAGTTACTTATTCTTCTGTTAATTAATGATGATGATGATGATGATAAGAATGACTTCTATGGTCTCCCTTCGCGCGTGGTGCTTACGAGTTACGGGTTCAACCGAATTATTGCCCTTTGCCTTATCGGCTTACTTGTTGGAAGAAGCGCGCTGGAAGTTACTCCTTCGGACCTCTTAACATTTTTATTTTGTCCCTATTTATAAAGTTTTTTACCAATTTTTAATAAGCATTAATTATTTTTTTCACAAACGCCCTTATTTATTTAACACTTTTAGATTCTCAATAATATTAATAGGGGTAATTTTGAAAATACATATCAAAAATTCACATTTCCAATACAATTAACTAAATTATTCTACTTTCTTAATGGACGTGAAATCTGTCAATAGAGTCTTATAATTAGATATTTGTTGGGTAATTTTTCTTATTACCATTTGATTTTTGAGATATAACATTGTCATGGTATTGAAGTTAGAACCTAACTTATTTTTAATTGTCATGGGCCTAAAATTGCCCTTTTCTTGAGGTCAAAAATTACTTTCTGTTTGGTTTGACAAGCTTCGTTGGAGGGAGCGTATTGAAAATCTTATATCTTTTATCTCATAATATATGATATGATTTAAATGCATGTTGTACTACTCTTCTTAATACCAATTGATTATGAAATAGAACTTTATCATGATTTTAAGTTTGAAAGTTATTTTTGGTATGTTGTGTTCCATTTTTAACTTTGTCCATGGTAAAAAAAAATAATAATAGAGTTCACGAGTATATAATTTATGTACTATTATTTTCAATTTGTTTGTAATTATTATAGTGATAAAAAGACTAAGCTCTGTTCCGCAACACAATCTAGAAGTTTTTAGATTCAGTCAATAAGCTACTAGCCCCATTTGATGAACGCAAATTAGAAAAAGCTTATAACTTTAAAAAAAATGAGCTTGTAGCTTTTGAAAGCTAACTTTTAGAAAGCTACTTCTAGTAGCTTTCTAGAGAAACTAAACTAGCTTTCAATAATTCATATATCAATTATACCTTCAAACAAAATTTAAAATTATTTTACTACCCTTTAATTAATTATTGAATATAATTTAATAATTTTGTTATAATCAATTAATTAATTAACTACATAATTAATAAATTAAGAAAAAATGAATTTAATTAATTAGAATTTTAGAATTTTATATTTAATTAATTAATTAACTATCTATTTAATAAATAAAGAAAAAAATTTGAAAAATTTAAAATAATAAAATGTTGTTTGTCCTTTATGGTCATTTAATAACTTTTAGCTACTTCAAAAGTTAGTTTTGCCTGACAACACTATTTCAAATAGTAAGCTAAAACAGCTATAAGCTCGCAGCTCCTAGTTAGCTTAACAGCTACAAGCTAGAAGCTCATAGCTACAAGTTACAAGTTCACAGCTACAAGCTAGTTTTGCCGAACAGACCCTAATTACAAGGCGTACCACAATGTGTAAAAAAAAACATAATTTTTATACGTAAAAAAAATTAGTTTCCGACTATCAATAAAAAGATACATTCGATACACAAAGCAAAAAAACAAATTGGAAAAGCTCTGGCTTCAATTGGGCCCCCCGCAAGTGCCCGGTGGAATTGGTCCCCCAGGATTAGTCAGTCCAGTGGGCTGGATTACCTGAGTTATCCAAAAAAAAAAATGGAAATGATCATACATTTTTTTATGGACAAATATTTAATGTTGTCATTTGGATTTGAACCCTGATCTAATATATTATATCCATCAATTTTATCAACTAAGTTAACTCTTGAGGATAATGATCGTATATGTTGAAATCAAATATATATATATTTTTGCTTTATAAACATGATAATAATATTTTCACTTTAATCTTTAATCTTTATACATGCCAATTATTTTGAATTTAGACATAATACGTCATAACAACATTCATTTCGTTTCAAAGATAATATAGCTTAAACTTTTGCTTTTTGTTTCATATATATTATTATTTTATAAACATAATACGTAATTAACATTTTTTATTTATTTTTTGGTTAAATTTATCCGTAGATCCCTAAACTATTTGAGAATTTTCAAATAGGTCCCTATACTTTTAAAAATTGTAATCAAGTCTCTAAATTTTAAGATCATTTGAAATTGAGTTATTAAACTTTAAAATTGGTAACTAGGTCCCTAATATTTAAAACCATGTGTAATTGCGACCTATTCATTTCTCTTAAATAATAATAATAATAATAATAATAGTAAAATAATTAAAATGAGATATGAATATTTGATATTTTTTATTAGTCACAGATTTTTTTTTAAATAATTATGTTTAAGTCAGGAATATTCTTAATATAGTGGATTGTAGGGGTGTGAGAGGTCTCATATTATACCACAAAATTGATAAGATCAAAGCAGACCAGACAAAAAAGTACATAAAACTAGTAGGGTATGAGATATTTTTGTTATATATATATTAAAAAAAGGAAAAAATTGAAAGAAAAGAAAAAATGCAATTAATTAAATAGTAAATTTTTTTCCTTCTCTCTCCTTTCCTTCTTTCATTTTTTCTTCTAAACCAAACGAAGCACGAAACATACAAAAATAAACAAACAATAAAATTTACCATTGTAAAATAAGGAAAATTAGTTATATTTAACTTCTCTTGCAATATACACTTTTTTTTTAAATAAAAAATATATAACAATAAATTTTTAATTTATCATAGTTGAATTTGCTCACATTTATTTTCAATATCAATCTCTGCTTTTCTGTCTTGTTTTTGTTTTGGTTCATATCCTCTTAGACCACTTCAGCATTTTTATCTAAAGTTGACGTCGGATACCAAAATCAAAACGATATAGAAAAACATGAACCAAAATCAAAAAAGTAAAAATGTAGGGTCTAATTTCAAAGACGTCGATATTTAATGACCGACGACTTGGTATTTAAGCCAACAAATCATGTATTTTAAAGATGTCCTTTATTCGATTTATGCTTAGATTAGTAATTAACTTAAACTAACTTAGAGGTTGAAGGTACAACTTGATGTGAAGATTACATATCATCGTAATGACTTGGAATAGGAACTTTAAAGAAGCATACAAAGAACGTTATGGTTAAAGGAAAGGAGCATCAAACCAAGTAAGAAAAAAGAATATTATACAAAAAGTTTAATCCTATCATTGAAGATCATTGACACTTGACAGTGTAGCAAAACCACTTATTATCATTGTATGATAGTTAAAAATTATTTGATGCACATGACCATTATTTTATTCAACATGGCACTACTAATTTTCATTTATCTTAAATTTAAGGAAAGTATTAGATTGATATAAATAAAACATATCAGGATATAGTAATGTAGATTATTTTGCCGAGTTTCTTTGTGAGAGTTGTTTGACTTGTTTCGTAGCCCTAAGTTTTCTATACGTACCCAATCCCATGTGTGTCTGTTTTGGTAACGGTGACATACAATTCGATTTTTTTTGGTGGGAGTATACTTCTTCCATGCCACGGTATTTCAAAATTTGTACGATCTAAGATAATTTGAGTTAACTTGTAAAATTAATTATGGTTGGACTACTCCAAACTATAAGAAGGGGTCAAAGTTGATGATACTTACACCAAATCCGAATCATTCATTTTGATATCACTTCATGGCTATGGACTTTTTATTTTAAGTCACATATTTTCTCAACTCATCTCCTCCTTTCTTAACTTGAACAAAACCTACCCTCCTCTTTAGCAAACACTTGTCACAACCATGTTTTATTCTAGGCTACTAACTCCAATCCACAGCTTATTAGCTTAATTTTATCATTTTGTTTCATTTTTGTTATTAAACTCAAATTTGATTAAAAAAAACTTAAAACGTGATTGTATATACTAAAACCAATTTAGTATCAATTGGGTCATTGGTGAAATCCATTAGTTTGCCATGGAAGTTAATAAATTAAAGTTGATTAAACTGTCACTTTAGTCCCTGAATTTACATAGCACTTTCACTCTAATCCCTGAAGTTAACAAAATTGCTTTTAGGTCCCTGACTTTGTAAAAAGTCATTCACTTTAGTCCCCGAAATTAACAAAATTGCTTTTAGGTCCCTAACTTTGTAAAAAGTCATTCGCTTTAGTCCCTGCCCCTAACCTCCATCAACGTACGTTAACAGAATGATGATGTGGTTGTTTGGAGCATTTAACCACATCGTTTTTGCACAAGCGGCAGATGTTGCTTCTAATCCTAATGTAGTTGCTAATGATGCTACTGCACATGCACCTACAGCTACTAATGCTGTTGCTCCTCATTTAGATGCGATAGATATGTCACAAACACAGCCGTCACAAGATTTCTCCCAACCAGAACCTCCAAATGAAGTGGCTGCATCATCTAGTGTTAGGGTTAAACTACCTATCAAGCCAAGATCAGCTGCACCGGTCCCAAGATCAGCTGCACCAGTCCCATCTAATACAGAGGCATCGTCAATGGTGTTTATGCCCACGCATGGTTTTAAAGAACCTAAAAACTCCTATGGACCATCTTCACTATCAGTTTTAGGATTTAAAAGATGAAGAAATTAGTTTTTGGTTGTGTTTTGCCCACATTTTGGCCTCTTGTGCAAAAATGATGTGGTTTAATGCCCTCAAACAGCCGCATCATCATTCTGTTAACATACGTTGATGGGGGTTAGGGGCAAGGACTAAAGTGAATGACTTTTTACAAAATTAGGGATCTAAAAGCAATTTTGTTAATTTCAGGGACTAAAGTGAATGACTTTTTAGAAAGTCAGGGACCTAAAAGCAATTTTGTTAATTTCAGGGACTAAAGTGAATGACTTTTTACAAAGTCAGGGACGTAAAAGCAATTTTGTTAATTTCAAGGACTAAAGTGAAAGTGTTGTGTAAATTCAGGGACTAAAGTGACAGTTTAGTCTATTAAAGTTGTTAAAATTTTACAATGTTCAATTATGATATGCTCTCGTAAGTTTGGGAGATCACGACCATTTAATCTGTTATGTGAGTAGTTTGAGGTTTTAACTATCTAAATCTTAAGTCTTCGTATGCTTGCTCATGAATCCATCTCCATAACCATTGGTTCTTGCACTTCCAAACTCTGTTCGTCTCCAATTGATGAAGGAAACATGTGGTTTAGAAAAAAAAAAAAACTTCTGATATAAATTATCCAAATGTAAATTAAATTAAGTTCTTGAAACTTACATTTGTCAAATCAAAATTTTGCAAACAATACAAAATCCCAAACACGTGTGTGGCCATTCAAAGTGCGGTTTACATTTTATAAGGTAAAATGCGTCAATATGAATGATTAAATATGACAACTAATTTGGATTATTACATCTTATTAAATAAAATTTATATCATAATTTATAATTTGATTTATATCAATATACATTAGCTTTTAAAGTACAAAATACACTTAATACAAAAAAAAAAGTTACAAAATACACTTTGGGTCTATTCGACCAAACTAACTTATAACTATGAGGTTATAACTAAGAGTTGCGAGCCTATAACTATTTAACTAACTATTTGAAATAAAGTTGTTCGGCAAAATAATTGTCAAAATAATCGAAATTTATTAAATGAACGAAAAAACATGCAACATAATGTTATTTTTATTTATTATTTTATTTTATACATTTTTGTTCTCAATTTATTCATTACATAGTTAATTAATGGAATATAACAAAAGTATCAATTATTAATTTTAATAATTAATTAAATACACATTTAATTAAAAATAAAATTCCACTCAACGTTTTTTAACTTTTTCACAAAACTCCAATTAATAAAAGTATGGAATCAAATTATTCCACCATGATTGAATCTATGCACACAAAAAAATCTAATATAAAAATAATATATTACAAATTTTTTTTTTAAAAAAAGTGAAAATAATATGTTTTTTAAAAAGGCAAGGGAATAAGAGTAGAGAAGTGTCATGTTGATCTAAGGGTGAGGAATCGATAGGTTTTTTTATTTGGGGTAATTAATATAATTTTTTACAAATGTTAAGGCTACATTTGACACATAAATTATTGAAATTAAAACTTTGATAGTTTTATGAAAGTTGTTTCAAATAGTTTTTCGAAAACAAGTTTTCAAAAAATACAAGCCAGAGTAATAATTTATTGACTATGTCTAAAAATTACAATCTTCCCTAAATATACAATCTCTTTATATCGAACAAACCCTTTAAGAGAACCCTCACACCAAATACACCCAACATTATATTCCCTCCTTTTAAATTCTTCATCACATTTTTATTAATCTTTTTCATTATTTCCCTCCAACCAAACTTAGCATGATTGATGATGTTGTTCTCGATAAATGGATATGGCCAAACATGTTACTCCCTCCGATCTCGAGTAGTTAAAAAAGATAAAATTAACTTATTTGACACTAGGAAATAATACTATTTCTAAAATATTATTCATTTTACTCATAGTAGTTTTTCAATATTCTTAAAATTTGTTCCATCACTGTAAAAAAGAAAAAAGAAAACTTGTTCCATTATCATTTTTTAAAATCCACATTTCCAAAGTTATGAATTTGTTTTCTAAGCAGTGTCCTAAGGAGTTGGTTAAAGAATACATTAAAGGAAATATATATTGGAAATCCAACTCCATGAGTCTTTGACGACATTTTAAATTCAACATTACTCAAAATAAATCTATCACTTTTGTTTTTTTGACCTATACCCTAAGAGCACACTTTATGCTTTTCTTTGGTATGGAGTATCAAAGGTAATTTAGGCAATGATTATTTATGATTTTGGCCCCTAAAAGTTCAACGTATTTTGATTTTAGTCCCTAAAAGTTATTTTGACCGGGACTAGTCCTTAATTTTTCGAGCATTTTGGTTTTGGTCCATTCTATTAGAAAAAATCAGTTATTTGCTGACGTGGTCAACGAAAATCCACACCAGTAGCCACATGGTGTGAGATAGTACCAGATAGGTGGTGCGACATGGATAATTCATGCCAGTGAACACAAAATTTTGCATACGGGACCGCTTTGTGTATCGGACCATTTTTGCATCCGTGAATCTGTATCATCCACGCCACACCACCTATTTGGCGCTATCTCACACCACGTGACTGCTGGTGTGGTGTTTCGCTAACCACGTCAACAAATAACTGATTTTTTCTAACGGAGGGGATCAAAACCAAAATGTTTAAAAAATTAAGGACTAGTCCTGGTCAAAATAACTTCTAGGGACTAAAATCAAAACATGTTGAACTTTTAGGGACTAAAGACATAAATAAGCCCTTTTTTTATGAAATTGAAAATTAAATGCATTCAACTAACAATTTAAAAATGTATGATGTTAGTTTTATTTGCTTATAAACATGGGTGGATAGATTACATGTGAATAAATATACTTCATTCAGCTCTAAATGTAAGACCCTTTTAAAAACCGTTTTTTGGTACTATTTGTAAGGTCTCATTTCAATTTTCAATAACATTTTATTACTTATTTTCAAAAACACTCATATGAATTCAACATTTTTTAGAATCCCAATAAAAATCATGAGTTGTGCTTTCCTACGCTTCTGGAAGCTTAGCCGCTCTGGGTGGTTTTTGTTTTGTTTTGTTTTTTTTTTTAATAATAAACTAGGTAAGTTAAAACACATATTTTTGGTTATTCTTTTTTCGATATATACATATTTTTGTTATTTTGACCTGTGTTTTTTTTTGTTAAAAAGTTATATTGAACAAGTCTATCTTGAAAATTAACGTATTTAAAAATTTGTGTGCATTAACTATATCAGTTATCCATTCATTCTTATGTAATAAGAGTATACACATTAGAAAAACTTTTTTAATAATCCTTTTAATATATTATCGTTGTTGTTGTTATTATTATTATTATTATTATTATTGTTGTTGTTGTTGTTGTTGTGTACCCTATGCATGTTAATAAACTCGTATTGGATAAGTATGCATCGAGAATTGATGTAATTAATGTACACAAATTTTATATACATCAATTTTTAATACATAATTGATCAATATAGTTTTTTTAAAATGTGTCATAGGGCAACATGTCAGGACCTTCAACTGGGGAGGCTTCAACCACCGGGAGTCACATTGCTTCAGGGTCATGGGAATAGCGACGAACCACTTATAAGTGAGACACCACATCCTAAATCAAAACCTTAAAGCAATGGTTCTATGGGTCTTGCCACTTATAAACTTTTTCGCGCATCTCATTCTATCCAATGTGGGACTTCATCTCACACTTGAATACCCAACAATCTCCCCCTTCAAGTGTGAATTCCCACACTTACCGGTCACTCCCCCTTGATCCACCATGTCCCAACCGAACCATCGGCTCTGATACCACTATCATGACCTTCAACCGGGGAGTCTCCAACCACCAGGGAGTTACATTGCTCCAGGGTCATGGGAATAGTGAGGAACCACTTATAAATGTGACACCACATCCTGAACCAAAAGCTTAAAGCAATGGTTCTATGGGTCTTGCCACTTATAAACCTTTTCACGCATCTCATCCTATCCAATATGGGACTTCATCTCACACTTGAATACCCAACACAACTAAAATGTGACAATAATAGCCAAAGAGCCAAATGTCAACTAAAATGTGTTTGTGGATTGGGCTTAGGCCCTTTTGATCCTGCGGATTCGGATCATCCATGTCATCCTACCGGTGGCATGCAATACTTGAACACATGTATGCTCATGTGGATTTTCGTTAATCATGCCAACAATTAACGGATTTTTCCTAAAGGCATGGACTAAAACCTAATTTTCAAAACAATTAAGGATGAGTCAATATCAAAAAAACTTCTAGGGACAAAAAGCAAAACACTCCAAAAAGGGATTAAAGCAAAAAATAAGCCATCTTATATTTAAGACCGAGGAAATACCTAGTACATAAACTAAAGAAAAGTGTGAATAAACTTATCCTAAACATCAGGTGAAGACAATAAGAAAATGTGCTACAACATGTGATAGTAATTAAATTAAACTTTTTTAAGAAAAAAACCTTAAAACAACATTGTGGGGCTGGTTTAGCATGATTAGAACATGTGACAGTAATTAAATTAAGCTTTCTTTAAGGATATAAGACAGCCTTAAAACAACCTTGTGGGGTTGGTTTAGCATGATGAGCTTGCACAACATGAGTATACATTGTTTGAATCCCAAATACACCAACATTCAGAAGTTAAGTCACGTGAATATTGTCGTTATACGGTTGAATCCAAATGACACCAACCTTTTGAGGTTAAGTCACGTGAATATTTCTGTGTTTTTTTAATCTCGATAGAAATGAGGGACTTACTATTAAGTTTAAAATGACTTTCTTACTCTATAAATGCTCATCATGGCCAGAGATACTTCACTAAAAAGATTGTTGAAGAGTTTCTAGAACTATTATTAGGGTAATTCAATTCTACTTCAAGATCTTAATCATATTTTAAGGATTTCTATTTTTATTTTTGTTCTTTAAAATAAAATATCTACAATGAAGTTGAAATGACTGAATATACTTCATTGAGCATATAGCTGAATTTAGTTTTCAATTACATTTTTTTCCATTCATCCAACATTAATTGAAAAAATAATTCATAATGCTTCACATGGCACCTGAATATGAATCTTATGATGTCGTCCTTATTAATGTTATTATTCATTATTTAATAAAAGTGCATAATTTTTCTTGATCTGCACATTATTTTCTACCTTTATTGTTTTCTCAAGCAGGAGAGCAAAGCAATCTTCTGTGAAATCCATTATTTCAAGGTCAGTTTCCTCTTGTCACTCTCATTCGAAATTGAGTTTTTTTGGTCTATGATTTTACAATGCTTGTAAACCCTTATATCTATTCATCACGCAGTGCCATTTACTTTTATTTTTTATTTGACTAAGAACATCTTATATATACCCAATGGTTAATGAACAATATACAAAATCTTTTCATTTATTTCATTTGTTATTGTTAGATTAAAAAATTCATCCTTTTTGTATGTCTTGATGATTGGTCATTCATGTGTTGCAGGGTGGTTGCTTTGGTTCTTCTGATGACTTGCACATTTCTTATTCCTTTATTCCACCAAACCCTTTTTGGACCCGAATAAGTTCCTCATAGAGTTTGCATTTTTCTATAGAAAAAAAAACACATTTCATTGTTCTTTGTTCTAACTATTGCATTTTCACCAGGTAGAAGAATTGGACTATTTTCACCCTATACCTCACAAAACATGTCAGAATCAAATGCAATATTTCCATTGATCAAATCAAAGCTACTTGATTTGAAACAATCAGTGAAATTGAAGTATGTGAAGCTAGGATATCACTACCTAATAACTCGTGCAATGTTACTATTTCTGTCACCTATTGTGGTTATAACTGCAGCACATGTCTCCACATTTTCACTCCAAGATCTTCGTGATCTTTGGCACCTTATTCTCTACAATCTCGTGTATGTGGTCATTTGCTCGGCCTTCCTTGTGTTCTCATTGACTGTTTATTTCCTGATTTGCGCTCGGCCGATATACCTTGTTGATTTCGCTTGCTACAAGCCCGAGGATGCGCTCAAATGCACTAGGAAGAAATTCGTGGAGCTCTCGAGTTTGGCAGGAATTTTCACCGAGCAAAGCCTCGAGTTCCAACGGAAGATTCTGGAAAGATCTGGAATTGGAGAATCAACTTACATCCCTGAAGCTCTTATGAGAGCTCCTCCAAATCCATCGTTGGCTGATGCCAGGAAGGAAGCCGAGGCCGTCATGTTCGGTGCAATTGATGAGCTGTTTGAGAAGACAAAAGTGAAGCCAAAGGACATTGGAATTGTGATTGTGAATTGTACTTTGTTTAATCCCGTACCATCCTTGGCTGCTATGGTTGTTAATCATTATAAGCTTCGCAGGAACGTTCTTAGTTTCAATCTAGGTGGCATGGGATGCAGTGCTGGTGTGATTTCTATTGATCTTGCCAAGGATCTTCTTCAGGTCCATCCAAATTCTTATGCACTGGTCATTAGCATGGAAAACATCACCTTGAACTGGTATTCTGGGAATGAAAAGCCCATGCTGCCTTCAAACTGTTTGTTTAGAATGGGAGGGGCTGCAATCTTGCTATCTAACAAGAGATGGGATTGGCGTCGATCCAAGTATCAATTGTTGCATATTTTCAGGACTAACAAAGGCGCCGACAACAAGTGCTTCTCTTGTGTTACACAGAAAGCAGATTCAACAGGGACAGTAGGTGTGTCCTTGTCAAAGGATCTAATGGCAGTAGCTGACGATGCTTTGAGGACCAACATGACAACTTTGGGCCCACTTGTGTTGCCAATGTCTGAGCAGTTGTTGTTTTTCACTAGATTGGTTGGGAGGAAACTTTTTAGGATGAAGGTGAAGCCTTACATCCCAAATTTCAAGATGGCCTTTGAACATTTATGCATTCATGCCGGTGGAAGAGCCGTGCTAGATGAAATAGAGAAGAACCTTCAGCTCACAAATTGGCATATGGAACCTTCAAGGATGACACTTTACAGGTTTGGCAACACTCCAAGCAGTTCACTTTGGTATGAATTGGCTTACACTGAAGCCAAAGGGAGGATCAAAAAGGGCCATAGGGTGTGGCAAATTGCATTCAGATCTGGATTCAAGTACAATGGTGCAGTTTGGAAGGCTTTGAGGAAAGTGCATCCAGAAAAGGAGAAGAATCCATGGATTGATGAAATTGATCAGTTTCCAGTTGATGTTCCCAAGTTCTCAGTTGTCTAGTCTAGAATCTCAATAACGTGTTTACATTTTTACCATTCCATTTATATTAATCAAATTTTGGCTAAACTTTATGAGAATGGTATAAAGCCATAGATTTATGATTTATTTAGCTTATAAGTATTTGTTTCCAATGTTGAGTCATTATCCAAGTTCTTGTAGCCACCACCCTACTGGGTTGTAAGTTGTATCATTTATTTTGATTATGAAATCTAGTTATTGTAATTGTTGATTCCTTGAACTTCTTTGCTGATGAGAATTGATTGTTTGGGATTTACTCAATAACTCATCTAGTTTCCCCCAAGCATATATAAGCTCTTTTTTATTTTTTGTTAAACTATTCTTACGTTTTTGTCTAACAATTTAAAATATATTTTTGGTCAAAGAGAACAATAACAAAAAAATAAGTAAACAACTCAAGTAAGTAGCACAAGACTCTAACATGACGCATGAGTTTTGTTATATTCTCCTACAATGCCATTTTCCTTAGAGGGTATTAAATGTAAAGGTAAATGTAGATAATATCTTGAAAATACAAGCAAAATATTGAATGCTTTCTTTATTTATTAATGTGCAAAAATAGTAGGAGATCATATATACTTTTCAACAAGGTATTAGCCAAACTTTATAAGATGGTGAATAATTAAGTACAATCCAACAGGGAATTGTATAAAAACATATGCAAGATCAGATGACACTCCAGTGGAAATAAAACTTATTAAAATTATACTGTGCTAGCAAACAAGCTAAGAGACTACTGTCTACTAAACATAAAGATAAACTACCCCTTCTTATAAAAAAGATAAATCAAGACTTCACCGAATTATTTGACTTAGTTATTCACACAAACGGATTGACATTTTTATAATGTTAAACATGATGATATCAATTTAATGGAGTTTTACTTCTCCATCTATTTTATTTGATGTTTATTTCATGAGTAATAATATATTAATTTACAAAATTAATCTGCAAATTAAATTAACCTAAAAGTGACGTGTGCCACTTGTTAACCAATGAATAATAAACAAGTGAGTGACGTGTGCCACTTGTTAACCAATAAATAATAAGCAAGTGACACATGTCGTTCTATTTCTGGTGTAGGTTGATCTGTAGACTAATTTTATAAGTTTATAAATCATTTTTGTTATTTCATTTGGGGAACACAATACCTTTCCTAACTTGGGCAATTCTTTACCTACTTCACTTTGGACTAGCTAGGCTTATCAGATTTTTGTTCACCTTTTTGCCCTCATTGCTTGTTGGGTTGATTTTTTCAATTTTTTTATTATATGATATTATCATAATAAATGATTATATATATCAAATTTATATCATTTGAAGATTTATAGGTATGTAATTTATTAATGAATATTTATATATATTTCAAAAGTTTTTTTTAATTTGTGCTTTAAAAAATTTATATTGGGTAAATTTGTATTGAAAATTGAATAATTAATACACATAAATTTTATAAATTTATCAATTTCTATTGTAGACTTACCCAAAATAATTTTTTTAAATGTGTCATAGGCATACATAAAAAAGGTTATTCCAAGTAATATATAATGTGTTAAAATAAAATGGTGTGACGACACATCAACTAATTTTTATGTACCATGAAAATTTGGAGAGTTAAATTTATTTTATTATAATTATAACTTTGAATTCAATGATTAAATTAATTAATTTTATAATCTATAAAAATTTATTTGAAATTGTAAATGTCGTCCTCTCCTCTTTTCTTTTCAGAAGGGGTTATGATTGTATATATCATCGTAATCAAATTTTACTTATAGCTATTTTAATAGGACCATTGATTCACTTAAATCTAACCTTACACAGATGACCAGTGCAACGTTAATTATAGTTTTTATAACTTCATCCCTAATTATTATAGAGAGATAATAAGTTGAGAATTGATTATAGAGAGATAATAAAGGACAAAAAATAAAAAAAATACAAAATTTAAATACAAAATAGACATATAAATTACATTCATTAATTTATGTGTCACAACCTTAAACATATGTATTATGAAACAGATGGAGTAATTATATATATATAATAAATGAATTGAGACCAGCAACATTTTCAAGATGTTACTAAAATTATAACGAGTAACATTTTTTTTATAATATTATCAAAAATATATGTAGTAACTTATTTTTTAAAATGTTGCCAAAATTACATTTGGTAACTTTTTTTTTATAGTGTTATCAAAAATATATTCAACAACCTTTTTGATAATATTATAAAAATGTTAAAAATTACATTTAGTAACATTTTTTTATAATATTATAAAAAAATATATTCCACAATCTTTTTAAATTAAAATGTTACCAAAATTATTTTTAGTAACATTTTTTAAATAATGTTATCAAAAATATATACAACAACATAACATTTTTTAATTGTCACCAATAATACATTTAGTGATTTTTTTAATATTTAGTTACATTTTATAAAAATGTTTTTATATGTTAGATAAATGTTAAAAAAGAATTTTATTGTTATATTTTTTAAAATGTTAATAAAAGTGTCGAAAAATGATGTTGAAGACTTTTTGCGATGTGGAATTTATGCCACAATATTTACAAAAATATTGCGAGATAAGATAATATATTTTTTTTTATGGCAAAAGAGGTGTGGTTCATCTTGCACGTAACTTATGGGTATCAGATTCGAATCTCACCTCGGATGCATTGATGAGTCTATCACTTCTTTGGAGTAGTTAACCTCTTACATGCGCTTTATAGACCAATCATGTAAGGGGGATTGGCCATTAAAATGGTCGTTATGCTGCAATAAAGATGGAATTTTCCTCATACCAAAAAAAAATTATTTTTTAATGTTTTCTCGACAGGTGACTTTTATCATAGTGTATAGTCCAATTCCATGTATTGTGCCGCGACAATCAAAAAATAATTTATTTCTACAGCTTCAAAATGACAGGGCGCTCCATCCTTTTGAAAAGTCAATATGTATATAAATATAGATTTAAATACCAAAATGGTCCCTAAAAATATTAACGTTTTTGAAATTGGTCCCTGTAAAAAAAAAGTTTTGGTTTTGGTTCCTACATTTATAGAACATTTTGGTTTTGGTCCCTACATTTACAAAACGTTTTGGTTTTGCTTCCTCCTATTAGACGTGGATGGAAATGCTGAAAACGTAATGTATTACATTCTATAACCAATTAAGAATGATATTCTTGAATTAATTCTCAGGGGTAAAAAAAAACAACTTCTATTACATAAAAGAATCAATTCAAAAAACCATGATAACAGAGGGACCAAAACCGATAAAATCTAATAACAGATAGACCAAAACCTATTAAATCTAATAATATAGGGACCAAAACAAACTACCAACATAATTATGGGGACCAAAATTTAACAAGAGGGACCAAAATCAAAAGGTTTTGTAAATATAGGAACCAAAACCAAAAAGTTTTTTTGTAGGGACCAATTTAAAAAAGTCAACTTTTACAAGGACCATTTTGATATTTAAGCCATAAATATACAATGTTATGTACAGTGCAGTTCACATTTTCAAACCCTGCAAATTGAAAGTCACCATGTGTTTAGTTCCAGAAAGATCATTTATCGTTTATAACAAAGCAATAAGAACTCATCTAGTCATTTAAGCTAGTGAAGAAGAATTTTATATATAAATGAATAATGAGTTTAATGAATGTATATTATACTATTATATAAAGAAAACGTGGTTTTTAACTGTTTGTATATAAATTTGTCAATTCCTATTATACTCTTTCTGATTGAAAAAAAAAACTGCTGAAGTAGTTTCAGAAACTAAAATAAAATGAGGGGAAGAGAAGTTATTGGCAGAGAAAAATAACTAGAATAACAATTACACAGTAAAGGAAAAAACCAACACACAAATTAAAACCAGCAGAAAACTAAAGGAAATAGAAAGAGAGAGAAAGAAGAATAAGAAAAAAAACATTGTTATCTCAGTCAAAGAGTAACTTCCGTCCTTTCACTTTCTAAGTTTCTATTTCTTTTGTTCATTTCGTAATGACCACTGTCAAATTATTTTCCATCTTTTCTCTTTATCAAAGAGGTTAGTAACTTTCGCACCGCACATTTCACTTATTTCATTTTTTAATTACTTATTATTTGTTAATTTGCACATGCTCTTCGGTTATTTTTTATTTTTTATTCTCATTAATTTTGTATGTGATTAAAAATAATAATTAAAAATTTCAGTTTACTAATCACAATTTTAATTGTGATATTAGATTCCTATTGCAATCACAATTTGGTTGCCTATACTGTCCAATTGAAAATGATTTGTTATTTAATAATCACAATAATTAGTTCTTTATTAAAAAACACGACAATGAAAATGCGGATCGACAGACACGGGAGTACTGACGCTAGTAAATTATTAATGTATCATCCATCATTCACAAACAAAAAACCGTTCTAACATAAAAAGGCAATTTTTTTTGGTGTACAAACTTAAAAGTTAAAACTACCTTCGTGCAAGAAACTGCAACAATATGACCTTCCCAAAAACGAAACCCCCATTTCCATATTTGCTACTACCATTATTTGTGCAATTCTTCTCCCTTTTGTAGTCTCAAAAACGAAACCCTCATCCCCCTCTTCTCTCTCTTTCTCTTTGTTTGTGATCTCTTTCACACATCATCTCAGTTCTTGGCTGGGGTTGCAATGTTCTTCTTCTTATCTCTTTGAAGATGTGATGGATTTTCATAGGACTCAAGATCATGCCTTCCCAAAAGGAAATCCACTTTTCATGCGATAAACGGTACTATACGTATCTAATCTTATTTAAGCATCAACGGTTTTTTTTTATATATAGAACATTTTTTGGATTTTTTTATGAGTTATATGTTATTTATTTTTAATGTTAAAGGAGTTTTCAAATTTTAAATAACTATATTCAGTTATTCACTACCGCCAATTATCTTATAAAATATTTCGTTCCGTCCTTTTTTGGACTAATTTTCACACCCTTTCAAAAAATAAGTTAATATTGTTAGTAATTTTGTTTTGCTTTATGTATCTTATATTATAAAGTTAACTTATATTAGACAATGTTTCATTTTTTTAAAAAAAAATAACAATGCATATAAGAATGCATATGATTAATAATAGTTAAAATAATAAGAATGCATAACATATAAATAACATTCATAAATACCAATTTTAATTATAAGAATGCATATGATTATTTTATACAAAAATGAGCATATTTTAACATATAAATAACATTCATAAAAACCGATTTTTAAATATATCATTATACTATAAACAACTCTTTACGACAAAAACACGATAATGTGAATACGGGAGGACGGACACGCCCCATGCCTGACGTCACGCTAGTATATATAATTGAAACGTTGTATGCATTTTTCAGAACTATTTAAACAAAGCTACCGACTCTCTCTGGGTAGTCAATAGCGGCGCTATAGCGTGCTAACGCGGCGGAGCGGAGCTCATCCACACTTCACCGCGACGCTGCGTACTGTAGCGGAGCGGGAAAAGGTAGCAGTTTAAGCGACCGAAATCACACCCAAATCGCATACATATCGCGTACGAAGTGGCCGCTCCAAAAAGTTCAGTGTAGAAGAGAATGAAGATGCCACCGCATGACCTAGGAAGCGAAGGAAAAAAGATTAAGGAAAAAAAATTTTGAGTTTTGGAGGGAGAGAGACGAAATTAGGGAGAGATAGATGTTGTTGTGGCGGCTCCTTGTTCTGCTGCTGCGGCTGTCCATTTGGAAAGATGGTGTAACTTTTAGAATTAGGGTTTTATTGTGTTGGGCTATAAGATTGGGCTTTATAACTAGAAATTTTTTTTCATAATTATAATCTCAACACCAAATAAACACTAATCAAAACAAAATTACTAATCAAAATGTGTAATATTTAATAATAATGAATTATTTTTTTAAATAGTAACAGTAATTTTGATTATTAATGGTAAATGTTTTAAATTTTATTTATATTTTTATTTTCATCATATATACATATAAATATATAATATTTCATTATATTTTTTAATTTAAGTTATAGTGGTTATCCCGCTCCCGCTATCCCGCTATAGTGTTTTTTTGGGTCGGCCGCTACGTTCCGCTATATGCAATTGACTACCCAGCTCTCTCTATAGCATTTTTATTTTATTTTATTCTTTTTTTTTTTTGTCATGGAAAGTCACAGCTCACAACACACACATCATTCAACGTTTGATTTTTCAACGGCTAACCTTGATATAGCTTACCAAAACAGAACCAACATGGAACATAACATCAATAATAATAAAATAAATAAATAAAAAGAGAAATAAAAGAGAAAAGCAAATAAAAGATAGTATTGAGCAATTAATTGGTATGAGTTGGACTTACTCTTGGAATTCAACGTTAATCAAGGAAGCAGAAAGATTAGCAATGGCTTGGAAAGCAATGGTGGAGAGGACCATGGAAGCTCCCTCCTTTGAAGGTCTAGAAACGCTAGATTGAGCTCTATCAACAATCTTGATCTGAATGGATTGACCAAGAATGCAAGTTCTAGGAGCATCTGCACTTATGCACCTCACCTGATACTGCCTCCCGCAGGCAGCACCATTGTCCCATATACCTTCCCCTGCTGCACCAAACATGTTGCTAGATGGGAATTTTGATGCATCTTCCCCGAAACATGCAGTTGCTATATCAATTAAAATTCATAAACACAGTCTTTAATAAGATCGATTTGATTCATATGGAGACAAATTTTGACAAACTTACATGTGGAATAATAATTCTTGTACAGGAATTAAGGTGCCTATTAGGCCTAAGCAATAAAATAATGCTTGAAATAAAATTACTTTCCGTAGTTAAATAATTGTTGCATAGAAATATTTTATTGGTTGTGCCTATTAGACATGTATGTGCTTATGTATTAAGGGTATTTCTAATTAAGCTAACAAGTAACAACTGAAAATTGAGATCTTTAAAAAACATTTATCTTAATCAAAATTTTCATACATGATAAGGTCAAACTTCTGACATATACAAATCTTAATATTGATAATTATGTCTTTTTTTTTCCTTATTGAGGGGGAGGGTAGTGGTACTTACGTATAAAGGGAGAGCTGTAGTGGGCAGCAGTGCCAACATCACCAGAAGAGAAGTGGATGAAAAGTGTTGAGAGGATGAGACACAGAAGGGAGATGGGAGCCTTGGACATTGCTACCGCAAGAGGTGCAAATTAAGGGATTGAAGAAATGTAGGGGGCGAAAGATTATTCTAAGATATGTAGTGGTAAAGTTTGAGAGCCGCGAAGTCAGCGCTGAAACCAATCCGGCGCCTACTATTTTCAAGCCTATCACATGCTTTTGAAATTATTTAATTATTTTTAGTCACTTTTTACGTCTATTTGAGTCAGTCTGTTTTACAAATAATTTACGATAAATGGGTAGTTTTAAAACTATGTACAAAGATGAGACAGTCAATCAAACTATTTATGAAAATAGGACAATCAAAGTCAAAATATTTTTTGTCAAACACTGACGCTGATGTAATTCGAGTCTCATGTGGCACGTTATGGTTGGCCGATCAGATTTCATTTAGGAAAATTATATTGATAATTAAATAAAATAATTATTTTATATGAATATTTTAAGAATAATTTGTGTTGGGAATAGAAAGTTTATTATTTTTTTCCTTATAATTGAGATCAAGATAAATATGTTTGTTTTTTCGTATATTAGAAATCGGGAAGAATAAAGGTATGTAATAAAGTCTTTGAAGCCCATATAAATTCTAGGATTGCTTCCAAACTAAGATAATAAGGGATTTAAAAGTTAAAAAAAAAACCATTAGAAATTAAAATTAATCTACTATGGAGTATTTTTTAAATTTTAAATATTTAAATTTTCAATGTAATTGTTTTATTCAACATGTTATTTTCTGTCCTTAAGTTAAGAAAATATCAAATTCTACTACACAATCATTATTTTTTTTAATCAAAATATAATGGGTACCCAAACCAATTATTACAAGGACAAAGAAATCTTACATAGTTGTAAGAGATGAATTATTCAAGATTTAGGAATTATGAACTAAATAGAAAAAGAAGCCTTCCCTTTCAAAAAAAGAAAAAGAAACCTTAGCTTCCCAGCAAAATAACTAAACCAATCCCATGATAAGATCTTAATTATTAAATCCATCATGCCTTAAAAACAATCGAATTAGGGTGAAGGCATGAGGACCAAGCAACAGGCAACCATAACATTTGCCGACTGAATTTTCCTACAGTAAAACATTAACACAATAACATCCTTATAACTTGAATTGATTAAGAGAGACCGAAATTGAAGAAATTCTCCTGGCCTGCAGCAAAACCAGATTGCATGCAACAATTATTTAACTACTATGAAACTATTGCATACATCTCAAGCAATCCGTTTCCCTATTCGACCAAACCTCTCTTCATATGCAGCTTTGTCCCAATTCTATTGGAGATCCTTATTATTGCATATCTTTCTTGTTGGAATTAATGGCATTCACCTTAGTCCCACATTGACCAATTTGGGAAAACTTAACCGTTTATATTTCTTTCTTCTCTATACACTTACAAATAAATTATTGGATTTTGGTAATGAATTTGTTAAGCTCAAAACATGCGTCATCGTCCGCGTATGGATCCCTCTTGTTGGAAGACTGTTTTTAAGGCAATGAATTTTACCACGATACAGCCATTTTCAACTTATTTTTGTAACATTTCTTTCTAGAAAAAATTAGCAAAAGGAATTAATTGGACCAGCGCAAAATTGCTTTCTACTTGGTGGAAAATTCTACGACTAGATCTCTAGCTAGTGGTATATATCAACTTGATATATATTAATATGAAGTCATCGTCAAAAGCTGAGTTGGTCATGTACTTTGTCATTGTCCATTGAAGCTTCTATTTTGTAAGTTGTAAAGAAGCCATCCCGGTTGGAGTATTAAATGTAATATAGGTCGTCGATTTGTAATAATTGACTCGAGCTGAATGAAGTGAAGAAAATAAAAAATGAGCGTTAAAATTTTTTATATCGTCAATACATTATTCACGTATCAATGATTATTAACTATACATTCTTTTTTTTTTCTTCTAATTATCTTTTCTTTTTCACCCTGCTATCCGGCCCACTAAGCTGACTAATTCAGTTCGAGGGGGTCACGGGGTTAAGGTTTTATTTCTCTCTCAACGTTGTTGCGGGGATCGAACCGTGGTTCACCCTACCAAGTGCAGCCCTGACACCACTTTAATTATCTTATATTTTGATTGGCAAAAGAATAATCTCTTTTTTTTTTTAAAAAAAAAAAACCTCTCTCAATACATTCACATAATATAAATTTAGAAATCAAATTTGATACATCATCATGCTTAAATAATCTGATAATTTCAATTAAACCAACACGCCATAGTAGATCAAAATTCATATATAACTCATTTTATCACCTTTGAATACAAAGCAAAAAATTATATTAAATGAATAAAAAAGACATGCAACATAATGTTATTTTTATTTATTTATTTTGTTCTTTATTTATTAATTACATAGTTAATTTATGGAATATAAAAAATATTAATTATTAATTTTAATAATTAATTAAATACACATTTAATTAAAAATCAAATTGCCCTCAACATATTTTAAATTTTTCACAAAACTCCAAGTAATAAAAATATGGAATCAAATTATTCCACCATAATTGAAGTTATGCATAAAAAACCATCTAATATAATAATAATACATCACAAAATATTAAAAATGTGAAAATAATATGTTTTTAAAAAGGTAGGGAGATAAGATTAGAAAAGTGGTGACCTTGATCTAAGGGAGCAAAGAAGGTGATGAATCAATATGTTTTTTTTATTTGGGATAATTAATATAATTTTTTTACAAATGTTAAGGCTTTATTTGACACATAAATTATTGAAATTAAAGCTCTGATGGTTTTATGAAAGATTTTTCAAATAGCTTTCCGAAAACAAGTTTTCAAAAACTACGAGCCTTTTCTAAAAGTTACAAGTTCTTTTCAATTTGTGTTCAACGAACGTGAATAATTAATAATTTATTGACTAGTCTAAAAATTACAATCTTCCCTAAAAACACAATCTCTTTATGTCAAGCAGACCCTTTAAAAGAACTCTCACCCCAAATACACCCAACATTATGTTCCATCCTTTTAAATTCTTCATCACATTTTTATGAATCTTTCTCATTACATTGCACGTGACTCTCATTATTTCCCTCCTCCCAAACTTAGCATGATGATGTTGTTTGTTCTCCATAAGTGGATATGGCCAAACATGTTACTCCCTCTGATCTCGAGTAGCTAAAAAAGATAAAATTAACTTATTCCACACTAAGAAATAATACTATTTTAAAAATATTATTCATTTAACTCATAGCAGTTTGTCAGTATTCTTAAAATTTGTTCCATCACTATAACACAAAAAAAAAAAAAAAACTTGTTCCATTATCATTTTTTTTAAATCCACATTTCCAAAGTAATCAATTTTCTTTTTTTTAAACCAATGTCGTAAGGAGTTGGTTAAGAAATACATTAAAGGAAAACTCATATCGAAAATCAAACTTTACTCAAAATAAACCTATCACTTTTTCTTTTTTAACCTATGCCCTAAGGGCACATTTTATGCTATCTTTTCTTTGGTATGAATTATCACGGGTAATTTAGACAACAATATTTTTTTTATAAAATTAAAAATTAAATGCATTCAATTAACAATTTTAAAATGTATGATGTTAGTTTTATTTGCTTATAAACAAGGGTGAATAAATATATTCCCTTCTGTTTCTAAATGTAAGACCATTTTGAGAACTTTTTTTATGTATTATTTGTAAGGTTCCATTTCAATTTTCAATAACATTTAATTATTCATTTTCAAAAACACTGCTATTAATTCAACATTTTTTAGAATCCCAATAAAAATCTTGAGTCATGCTTTCCTATGCTTCGGGATGCTTAATTGGCTGGGTGGTTTTTGTTTTGTTTTTTTAATAATAAACTAGGTAAGTTAAAAAATATATTTTTGGTTATGTTTTGACTTGTATTTTTTTGTAATATGCACTTTATTACCTATGTTAAAAAAGTTATATTGAGCAAGTCTGTATTGAAAATTAACGTATTTAAAAATTTGTGTGTATTTATTATATCAGTTTTCAATACATGCTTAAGTAATATGAGTTTTTTTAACATGTATAATACAATACACATTATCAAAACTTTTTTAATAATCCTTTTCATATATTATTATTATTATTATTATTATTATTATTATTATTGAAAAAACCGCAATTGGTGGGTGAAACAACTAAGGAACCCTAGGAGAACACCTAGAAGGGGGGGGGGTGAATAGGTGTTTAACAAACCTTGAAAGATTTTCGAAAGAAACAAATTGAAACAATCAAAACGAATGATTTTTCCAAAAAGCTCAGCTCTTAATCGATTAAACTGTGTCTTAATCGATTAAGATCAGAAAGTTTGTAAATGGTTAATCGATTAGAGCTTCACTTAATCGATTAAGCTTTCATAAAACTGAAAAATCACTTTTCAATCGAATACGAAAATCAATCAATTAACATGTATGATCAGAGATTCAGTGGAAAGAATTAACACCAATATTCTTATTGATTACCTAGGTTATGAAAATGGTTTTCCCCAAATCAATTTGCACAATTAAGATTCAATTCATTCACTTATGAAAAATCAATATTTTCTAGGTTTTCAACCAATAACATATGAAATGACAATAATGTAAAGAGTTAAGGGTTTAGAGATACGGCACAGTGATTTATCCTGGTTCACTTTCATCCACTTGAAAGCTACATCCAGTCCCCTCTTCAACCAAGAGAGATTCTTCACTATGAGGAATTAGAGTTCTCAAATTACAAACAAATGCCTCTCAAGACTTCCTTCTTGATAGCCTCCAAGAGATACACCACACTCTTGTTTTGCAATCCTATTGACCCTCTAATCTAACCTCTACCCTTTTCTTGTCGATAACTCCACACAACAAGTCTTCCACGTTGCTCGTTGATACCTCACAACAAGACTTCACTTTGCTTGATTCACAACCAAGACTTCTTCTTCAATTTGAATGAACTTGCTTGATGATAATCGACACACCAAGTCTTCTTGTTTGTTGTAGATAGCTTGCCTCTTGCAAAGATTACAACTCAAATGAAAACACAATGACAATCCTATGAATCTCTTTCAATAGCTATGAAGATATAAACATAAGAGATTCCAAGACTCTTGATCAAAGAATGTAAAAGTTAAAGCTTTGATCTTCTGAAATTGAGAGAGAATAGAGTGGCTTGATCTTTGTAAACTTGATATGAAAATTGTTCTAATGATTCACAAAGGTTTGGAAAAGATTTATATGAAATACCCAAAAGTTAGGAAACTTAAAAACTGATTTTGAGAAGTGAAAAACGTATTTTAAAAACCAGTTGTACAGCTCTTATCGATTAGACTGTTGCTTAATCGATTAAGCACTGTAGCTTTGAATATGTTAATCGATTAGAACATGCCTTAATCGATTAAGATAGTTCATATTACAATTAAAAACTTGTTTTCTCAAAACTAAACCTTTTCTTTCAAACCTTTAAGCCACCTATTGATTTTAGGTTAAGTGAAAACTCAAATTATGATATAATCATGACCTTGATAGAGATTCACTACCCTCTAAATAATCTACCCAAACTCATCAAAAATAAAAGACTCAAACTAAAGATATTACAATTAAACACAACCTAAGTCTTCATGAGCTTGCTCTCTTTTCATCCTTTGTTGAGTGTTGTTTGCTTGTTGAACTTGAACTTCATCAACACATTTGTAGCTTGTTCAAAACCTTTTGTCATTATCAAAACATTCTCAATGGAACTTACAATCTCCCCCTTTTTGAAAATGACAAACATGTTTTGAAGTTGTTTGAAGTTGTTGATGCTTGAACCATTTGATCACTTGGTGAGACTCTTGCTCCCCCTCAATAAATGCTTTTGACATTTGAAATCCAATTGATAGAAGCTTGATTCTCCCCCTATCTTCAACAACTTTTCTCAACCTATATGGAAACAACAAAACAACCCTTTCTCCAAACAACCATTTCTCCCTCTTTTGGCATTATCAAAAAGTAATATATACCAATTGAAATATAAAATGCTAAGCCAAAATAAGAAGAATAACAATGAACATTGATTACTCTTTTATAAAATCCTTTCTTCACAACATTGATACCAATTTAAAAACACAAGTGCTAAACTTTGAAATGTGATACCAATTGGCAAGAAATATGACAATGAAATATGATGCCAATTGAAAACTAAAAAGTCATAATATCACTTAACAAAGTAAGATATCAATTGTAAATACCAACAATAGCATGATAATCATCTAATGATCACTCAATGATACCAATTGAACTTTTAGAAAAGTAATACCAATTGAGATAACTATAATTGTCAATATCTAACAATATCAATTGTTACCAATTTGTAGAATATTCTCTTGAAACTTGAAGAAGCAAATCAACGAATGACACTTGTAAGCCCTTTTGCTCTTCAATCATACCTACAAAACAATCATGCTTTGCTTTTTGGTATCCAAATAGTTTTGGATCCATTTTTGTTAGTTAAGGGTCTCTCACCCTTCTTAACCCAAACAAAATTTTCTTTAGGTATACCATGCACTTTAATATAACACACATTTGAAGTATGTCCATGAGTACCACAATAGAAACATGTTGGTGCATTTGAAAAATCAACTTTAGAAAAATCAACAGCATTTCTATGAGATTTACTCTTAGCATTAGTATAACCCAAACCAAACTTGTTTGAATTTTCTTTTTGAAAATTTAACAATGTGCGCAATCTAATATCACCACTTGTGAAACTTGCAAGCTTATTTTTCAAAATAGCATTTTCATCTTTAAGCAACTTGAAATTCTCACAATCAATCACAATATTCAATCTATTAGCACAATCACAAGAAGAACTAGCATATATAAGATCAAGGGTTTCATTTTCAAGATTAAGCTCATCAACTTGTTTTTGAAGTTCTAAAATCTCTTGTTGATGTTTCAAAATGAGCTTCTTTCTTTCAATGTTTTTCAAAGCTAGTTTTTCAAATTGTTCATGCATTTCTTCATAAGCATTATATAACATTTCATATTTAGAAGAAATTTCGGATTTAGTATGACTTACATCGCTTTCCTCGCTTTGTTCACTTGATTCATCATTTGAACTTTCCTCTTCATCTACTAGAGTTATCAAGTTGAGTGTTGCGACTTCATCATCATCCGAAGAACTACTTGATGTGTTTTTCTTCTCTTCTTCATCATCCCAAACTATGTATGCTCTTTTGTGTTTTGAATTTTTCTTTTCTTTCTCCTTCTTCTTGAGATATTTAGAGTAGAGTACTTGAGATGACCGGGTTTTCCACATTCATGGCAAACTACTCCTTCTTTTGTTGTCTTGGTCTTGTAGTGTGGGGAATTTTTCTCTTTACCTTTGTCTTTGTTCAACCTTCCTTTTCTCCTTAGAAACTTGTTAAACTTCCTTAGTAAAAGTTTCATCTCTTTTTCATCAACATCCGAATCGGAATCTTCACTATCATCATCATCGAAACTCTCTTTCTTTTTATATGATCTATTAACTTTAAGAGCAAGTCCCTTTCTTCCTTTGTTCTTATCCGACTCTTCATGCATATTCAAACGTCCAAGCTCCATTTCATGTTCTTGAAGCTTTCCGAAAAGTGTTGCAAGATCCATAGCATCCAAATTTTTAGATTCAACAATAGCTGTCACTTTTGGTTGCCAATTCCTATCTAAACATCTCAACACTTTGTTAGTAAGTTCACCTTGTAAGAAAGTCTTACCAAGAGCAAGTAAATGGTTAATAATATGAGTAAAACGTTTTTGCATATCATTAATAGATTCATTTGGAAGCATTTGAAACAATTCATACTCACGCATCAAAACATTTAGCCTAGCTCTCCTAACCTCACTAGTTCCTTCATAAGTCACTTGAAGAGTGTCCCACATTTCTTTAGCACTAGTACATTGTGAAACTCTAAAGAATTCATCATAAGATAAAGCAGAGGTGATGATATTTTTTGCTTTAAAATCAAATTGAACTTTCTTTCTATCATCATCTTTCCACTTATCTTCGGGGATTAATTGTGCTACACCATCAACTAAACTAGAGGGAATATGAGGACATTTCTCAATCGCTTTCCAAATATCAATATCTATTGCTTGGATAAAAATTTGCATTCTTACTTTCCAATAAGCGTATCCCTCACCATTAAATAATGGAGGACGACTTATCGAAGCACCTTCACCACCAAAGGGATTCATGGAACCCATTGCGGTTACTTAAAGGATCTTTACGAAAAAGCTCTTATGCTCGTGTCTTTCGACCGAACTCTGATACCAACTGAAAAAACCGCAATTGGTGGGTGAAACTACTAAGGAAACCTAGGAGAACACCTAGAAGGGGGGGGGGGGGGGTTGAATAGGTGTTTAACAAACCTTGAAAGATTTTCGAAAGAAACAAATCGAAACAATCAAAATGAATGATTTTTCCAAAAAGCTCAGCTCTTAATCGATTAAACTGTGTCTTAATCGATTAAGATCAGAAAGTTTGTAAATGGTTAATCGATTAGAGCTTCACTTAATCGATTAAGCTTTCATAAAACTGAAAAATCACTTTTCAATCGAATACGAAAATCAATCAATTAACATGTATGATCAGAGATTCAGCGGAAAGAATTAACACCAATATTCTTATTGATTACCTAGGTTATGAAAATGATTTTCCCCAAATCAATTTGCACAATTAAGATTCAATTCATTCACTTATGAAAAATCAATATTTTCTAGGTTTTCAACCAATAACATATGAAATGACAAGAATGTAAAGAGTTAAGGGTTTAGAGATACGGCACAGTGATTTATCCTGGTTCACTTTCATCCACTTGAAAGCTACATCCAGTCCCCTCTTCAACCAAGAGAGATTCTTCACTATGAGGAATTAGAGTTCTCAAATTACAAACAAATGCCTCTCAAGACTTCCTTCTTGATAGCCTCCAAGAGATACACCACACTCTTGTTTTGCAATCCTATTGACCCTCTAATCTAACCTCTACCCTTTTCTTGTCGATAACTCCACACAACAAGTCTTCCACGTTGCTCGTTGATACCTCACAACAAGACTTCACTTTTCTTGATTCACAACCAAGACTTCTTCTTCAATTTGAATGAACTTGCTTGATGATAATCGACACACCAAGTCTTCTTGTTTGTTGTAGATAGCTTGCCTCTTGCAAAGATTACAACTCAAATGAAAACACAATGACAATCCTATGAATCTCTTTCAATAGCTATGAAGATATAAACATAAGAGATTCCAAGACTCTTGATCAAAGAATGTAAAAGTTAAAGCTTTGATCTTCTGAAATTGAGAGAGAATAGAGTGACTTGATCTTTGTAAACTTGATATGAAAATTGTTCTAATGATTCACAAAGGTTTGGAAAAAATTTATATGAAATACCCAAAAGTTAGGAAACTTAAAAACTGATTTTGAGAAGTGAAAAACGTATTTTAAAAACCAGTTGTACAACTCTTAATCGATTAGACTGTTGCTTAATCGATTAAGCACTGTAGCTTTGAATATGTTAATCGATTAGAACATGCCTTAATCGATTAAGATAGTTCATATTACAATTAAAAACTTGTTTTCTCAAAACTAAACATTTTCTTTCAAACCTTTAAGCCACCTATTGATTTTAGGTTAAGTGAAAACTCAAAATATGATATAATCATGACCTTGATAGAGATTCACTACCCTCTAAATAATCTACCCAAAATCATCAAAAATAAAAGACTCAAACTAAAGATATTACAATTAAACACAACCTAAGTCTTCATGAGCTTGCTCTCTTTTCATCCTTTGTTGAGTGTTGTTTGCTTGTTGAGCTTGAACTTGATCAACACATTTGTAACTTGTTCAAAACTTTTTATCATTATCAAAACATTCTCAATGGAACTTACAATTATTATTATTATTATTATTATTATTATTATTATTATTATTATTATTATTATTGTGTACCCTATGCATGTTAAAAAACTCAAACTGGATAAGTATGCATCGAGAATTGATTTAATTAATGTACACAAATTTTTAAATACATCAATTTTTAATACACAATTGATCAATATAGTTTTTTTTTAACATGTATCATAGGGCAACTAAAATGTGACAATAGTAAAAGGGCCAAAACCCAACTAAATGTGTTTGCGAATTGGACTTTGGTCCTTTTGCTCATGGGAGTCCGAGTCATCCACGTCATTCTACCGGTGGCATGATGAGAACATGTGAAAGTAATTAAATTAAGCTTTCTTTAAGGAAATAATAAGACAACCTTAAAACAACCTTGTAAGGCTGGTTTAGCATGATGAGCTTGCACAACGTGAGTAGGAGCACATTGTTTGAATCACAAATACACCAACTTTCAGAAGTTAAGTCACGTAAATATTGTCGTTATACGTTTAAATCCAAATGACACCAACTTTTTGAGGTTAAGTCACGTGAATATTTCTGTGTTTTCTTAATCTCGATACAAACGAGGGACTTACTACCAAGTTTAAAATGACTTTCTTACTCTATAAATGCTCATCATCGCCAGAGATACTTCACTAAAAAGGTTGTTGAAGAGATTCTAGAACTATTATTAGGGTAATTTCTACTTCAAGATCTTAATCATATTGTAATGATTTCCTTTTTTATTTTTGTTCTTTAAAATAAAATATCTACGATGAAGTTGAGCATATCTGTAGCAGAATTTAGTTTCCAATTATTTTTTTCCCTTCATCCAACATTAGTTGAAAAAGATAATTCATAGTGCTTCCTATGGCACCTGAATCTGAATCTTATGATGTTATCCTTATTAAAATTATTATTCATTAATTAATAAAAGTGCATAATTTTTCTTGATCTGCGCATTATTTTTCTACCTTTGTTGTTTTCTCAAGCAGGAGAGCAAAGCAACCTTTTTGTGAGATCTATTGTTTCAAGGTCAGTTTCCACTTGTCACTCTCATTCAAAATTGAGTTTTCCTTGATCTATGGTTTTACAATGATTGTTAAACCCTTATATATATTCATCATGCATTGCCATTTATTTTTATTTTTTATTTGATTAAGAAGATTGATCTTATATATATGCAATGGTTAATGAACAATATACAAAATGTTTTCATTTATTTCATTTGTTATTGTTAAATTAAAAAATTCATCCTTTTTGTATGTCTTGATGATTGGCCATTCATATGTTGCAGGGTGGTTGCTTTGGTTCTTCTGACTTGCACATCTCTTATTCCTCCATTCCACCAAACATTTTTTGGGCCCGATTAAGTTTCTCATAGAGTTTGCATTTTTCTATATAAAAAAAACACAATTCATTATTCTTTGTTCTCACTATTGCATTGTCACCAGGTAGAAGAATTGGACTATTTTCACTCCATACCTCACAAAACATGTCAGAATCAAATGCAATATCTCCATTGATCAAATCAAAATTACATGATTTCAAACAATCAGTGAAATTGAAGTGCGCGAAGCTAGGATATCACTACCTAATCACTCCTACAATGTTGCTATTTCTATCCCCTATTGTGGTTATAATTGCAGTACATATCTCCACATTTTCACTCCAATATCTTCGTGATCTTTGGCACCATCTTCGCCTCAATCTCGTGTATGTGGTCATTTGCTCGACCTTCCTTGTGTTCTCGTTGATTGTTTATTTCTTGAGTCGCGCTCGGCCGATTTACCTTGTTGATTTCGCTTGCTACAAGCCCGAGGATGCGCTCAAATGCACTAGGCAGCTATTCATGGAGCTCTCGAGTTTGGTAGGAACTTTCACCGAGCAAAGCCTCGAGTTCCAACGGAAGATTCTGGAAAGATCTGGAATTGGCGAATCAACTTATATCCCTGAAGCTCTTATGAGAACTCCTCAGAATCCATCGTTGGCTGATGCCAGGAAGGAAGCCGAGGCCGTAATGTTCGGCGCAATTGATGAGCTGTTTGAGAAGACAAAAGTAAAGCCAAAGGACATTGGAATTGTGATTGTGAATTGTACTTTGTTTAATCCCGTACCATCCCTGGCTGCTATGGTTGTTAATCGTTATAAGATTCGCAGGAACGTTCTTAGTTTCAATCTAGGTGGCATGGGATGCAGTGCTGGTGTGATTTCTATTGATCTTGCCAAGGATCTTCTTCAGGTCCATCCAAATTCTTATGCCCTGGTCATTAGCATGGAAAACATCACCTTGAACTGGTATTTTGGGAATGAAAAGTCCATGCTGCTTTCAAACTGTTTGTTTAGAATGGGAGGGGCTGCAATCTTGCTATCTAACAAGAGATGGGATTGGCGTCGATCCAAGTATCAATTGTTGCACATTGTCAGGACCAACAAAGCCGCCGACGACAAGTGCTTCTCTTGTGTTACACAGAAAGCAGATTCAACAGGGATGGTAGGTGTGTCCTTATCAAAGGATCTAATGGCAGTAGCCGGCGATGCTTTGAGGACCAACATGACAACTTTGGGCCCACTTGTGTTGCCAATGTCTGAGCGGTTGTTGTTTTTCACTAGATCGGTTGGGAGGAAACTTTTCAGGATGAAGGTGAAGCCTTACATCCCAAATTTCAAGTTGGCCTTTGAACATTTTTGCATTCATGCCGGGGGAAGAGCCGTGCTAGATGAAATAGAGAAGAACCTTCAGCTCACAAATTGGCATATGGAACCTTCAAGGATGACACTTTACAGGTTTGGCAACACTTCAAGCAGTTCACTTTGGTATGAATTGGCTTACACTGAAGCCAAAGGGAGGATCAAAAAGGGCCATAGGGTGTGGCAAATTGCATTCGGATCTGGATTCAAGTGCAATGGTGCAGTTTGGAAGGCTTTGAGGAAGGTGCATCCAGAAAAGGAGATGAATCCATGGATTGATGAAATTGATCAGTTTCCAGTTGATGTTCCCAAGTTCTCAGTTATCTAGTCTAGAATCTCAATAACGTGTTTACATTTTTACCATTCCATTTACATTAATCAAATTTTGGCTAAACTTTATGAGAATGGTATAAAGCCATGGATTTATGATTTATTAAGCTTATAAGTATTTGTTTCCAATGTTGAGTCATTATCCAAGTTCTTGTAGCCACCACCCTACTGGGTTGTAAGTTGTATCATTTATTTTGATTATGAAATCTAGTTATTGTAATTGTTGATTCCTTGAACTTCTTTGCTGATGAGAATTGATTGTTTGGGATTTACTCAATAACTCATCTAGTTTCCCCCAAGCATATATAAGCTCTTATAATATGGTAAATAGTTGTTAAGATGATCATATATAATATTGTGTTGATAAACGTTTAATTTTAAAAAATGTTGGAAAAAGTATTTGTACATAATTAAAAATTTAGTATAGTATATAATTATAATTATTTTAATTAATTTGTAATTTTTTTATTTGATTAAGCATTATTGATCCTTATTTAGATTTGTTTAAAATTTAGAAATTTGATTTTGGAAATACGACATATACATCATGATAGGAGTAATAAAAACACTAAACACACAAGTTATATCCTAAAATCTTTTAGTGCAATTTGAACTGTAAAAAAAATAATGTCTTAAAACGGTCATTAGAACTTTTTGTTTAGGGAACAATTGATCCACGGAAAAATTTAATTAGCCATCAAATAGTCCTTCAATTTTTGATCCACGGGACAAATTTGTCCCTCAATTTTTTTCTTCAAATTTAATCAGTCAAACTTAATTAGAAGGATGTGAGGAAAGAATGAAAAAGAGGAATTCAAATAAGAAAAAGGAAAAAGGAAAAATGGGAAGAAGGAGAAAGATCAATCGAAAAGAGAAAGTGAAAAGTTTCATTCTCCAAAATTGTAACTTTTTATTAAAAATAATAGAAGACACCCAGTTGGTGGCTGCAGGGACACTTAGGATTTCCCCCTCCCCAGGTCATGGGTTCTAGTCCCAGACCTCTCATGTAAACAAAAAAAATAAATAATAGCAATTAATTACTTTTTAATTAATTCTAAAAAATTAAATTTCTAATTACTATTATATTGAATTTTTCTATAATTGCAATAAATAAATTATAATATAATGGGGGAAGAAAACATGATCATGGAAGAGGGATCTTTTGAAAAGTTTCACTCTTCGGATATCATATTTAAATAGAAGGAGATAACTAATAAAATATTTGATAAAGTTCTGTCGGTAGGATTGTGGAAGATAATTAAAGTATGAGACCAATGTTCAATCCCTAATGATAATGTTTTGTTCCCCTCCCAAAAAAAAGGAGAAAAAAATATTTACCTACTAAAAAAAGATGATAATTAATAATTTTTACTTATTTTTTAGCAATTTTTGTTCTTTATTGTTATTATATATATTAACTTTCAATTAATTAATCAATGATGAAAGTTAATAAATAATAATAATAATTTAATGGGAGCTAGAAAGAAAAAATATTTTTTGAAGGAAACTTGCTAATGGATGAGAAAGTGGAAAAATTGTGATAAAGAAGAGGAACAGGAAAAAGAAAGAGAAAAAATGGAAAGAAGAATAAAGTTCTATGAAAGAGAAAAATTGAAAAATTTTATTTGCCGTTTGTCTCATCAAATTTAATTGAATTAAAAGTGCTGAAATAGTTGGGAAAACTGAGTAAGAGGGTAAAAGAAATAAATTAGAGTATCCAAATTCATATTCTCGTGCAAACAAATCTTTTATGCTCTTTCGTGCCCATTTGATAATCGGATAAATCTATCTATACTATTATATAATAAAGAAAATCCCTTTTTTTAATTGTTTTATAATTAATTTTTGTACATAATTTTGTTATTCCTATTATATCCTTCCTAATTGAAAAAATTACCACCTCTTTCCCACATTGTAGTGTAAAATTAAACTGCTAAGAAAACCCATTTTTTTAACTGTTTTATAACTAATTTTTATACATAATTTTGTTATTCCTATTATATCCTTCCTAATTGAAAAAATTATCACCTCTTTTCCATATTGTAGTGTAAAATTAAACTGCTATAGCAGTTCCAGTAACTTGCAAGAAAAAAAAAACTGTCGTGCAACCTGTTGATGTCCACTATTCCTATATAATACAAGTAACTACCAGCAACCTGTATGGTTTTCACTACTAGCATTTATACCCGTGCGATGCACGGGGTGTGGTTCTCTAGTAAGATATAACGTGGAGTAAATTATCACTTTGTTCTTGACATTGCATGCGCCTATCAATTTTGTCCATAATATTATTATAATTACACAATAATTATTCATCTTCAAGGTTCACAAAAGTTATTCATATTAATCCTTGGAAGAACTAAAAATAATAGCATGAATAAGATGTCAGGGATTAACATGAATAACAATTTTTTTAGTTTGGGAACGATAAGGTAATTTCTATAATATCATGGACAAAAATATATGAGCACACACATAATTAGAAACAAAAATGGTAGTTTTGCCAAAAATAAATATTCGATATTACCATGCATACTATTATCTAATCAATGGTTTGATGAGTAGTTGATATACATACCATAATAACTTTCACATTTTATTTTTCACCCTTCTGAAGCACGCATCTCTCACCCTCACATTCACTAGCCACCAATTGCAATTTTTTGGTGACTGGTAATTTTTAGTTAACATTGCTTTCCCTACAACCATTCATCTCCGAACAAAAATCTCTGTTTTGCATACCCTTATATATTATCATAACATATTTAAAAGCTATTGTGATGAGCTTAAATTTTAAATTATAAGAAATGTATGTGTATTTGAATTATTAGCTTTGATGCTGCAGAAAGTTATATGTGTTGACACCCTTCCCACTGAAGTTGACAAAAAGGTATAGCTCTTTCATTTTTTTATGAGATCTTCTCTTCCTGAAATTTCTAAAATATGCTTATTGGCTTCAAGAGTTCACAAGTTCATGTCATAGTTGGTCTCGAACTGCAGGTATTGCTTCGTGATACCGATAAGCTATCCATTGGCTTCAGCAGCGCCTTTGCTTTGTGCTGGAATTACTGTTTATTCTCCCATGATACGCCACAAGATGAATCAACCTGGTAAGTCTCTAGGAGTGATTGGTCTTGGTGGCCTCGGTCACATGGCAGTGAAGTTTGGAAAGGCATTGGATTGAATGTAACAATTTTGAGCTCTAGCATATCCAAGAAAGAAGAGGCCCGAAGTGAAGACATGAAAGCAGCAATAGCTTGCAATGGGCCTTTCCAATGAAGCGAGAAGGACTTATAGAAGATGGAAGATGTGAAAGTGTTTCTGCATGACTGCAGCTTAATAGAAGAAGGATGAAGTTGCAAGTAGTATGTTCATTGTCCAATGGGTTTGTGCATTGATATTATTACCATTGTTTAATGGTTTCAGTGAGTAGTGCTTTGTTTTTTTTATGAATATAATTTTAGTAGGAAAAATATAGTTAGTTAATTGTGGTTTTTATTTATCTTAAAATATTAAGAATATGGGGTAGTTTATGGGTTCCAATTTTAAGGACAAAAGTGAGTTTATAGATGTGGAGAATACATGTGTTTATCTTTAAAAGTGTAGAAAACGTGTGAAGAATGATAAAATAATATGTAGGATCCATTTAAATACAAAATCTGTGAACAAAATGTGTGAACAAAATCTGTGTCCATTGGTGTCGATGCTCTTATCTTGCTATCTATTTGCAATTGTTGTTCTTCCTCTTCTTTTTTCTTTGTTTTATCTCTTTTTAATTAATATTTATTTTTATAGTTTTTCTCTATTAATGGTTGATCTTATTTTAGGCCGAAATTAATGGCATTGAGAAGACCAAAATTAATATCATTGAGAAGACCAAAATTAATGTTATTGAGAAGACCAAATTAATGGGATAATTGAGAAGACAAATAGGAGAGAAATATTTACAACATTTAAGGGATATTTTCAAGTTGGTTGTTATTAATTAATGATTTTTGTTATGCATTAATGCATAAGTTACGAAAATTTGCATTCCATTCAAAAGTGTCAATTTTAGATAATATATTATTCTTTTGAATGTAATTATTTTATTCCAAATCTGATTCAAATCTTTTTCTATATAGTATTTCTCTATAGTTATTATGATTGAAGATTAAAATATATTTCTTTAGTTTCTTAACTTTTGGTTTTTTATGTTTTTTTATTCAATATTTTTTTTCATATAAATCAGTTACTATAAAAAAATCAGTTACTAATAGAAGAAAAAGAAATCAATTATTAATTAGTTACTAAAAGTATGAAAATATGGTGTAATTCATTAATTAATGTGAATTCCGTTACTAATATTAAAAAAAAACAAGAAATCTATTATTAATAGAAGATAAATTTCTAATAGAAGAGAACTTAATGGGATCATTGAGAAGATCGAAATTAATGGCATTGAGAAAATCAAAATTAATGGGATTATTGAGAAGACAAATAAGAGAGAAATATCTACAATATTTAATATCGAAATTAATGGGATTATTGAGAAGACAAGTAAGTAGGAGAGAAATATCTACAACATTTAAGGCCAAAATTAATGGCATTGAAAAAACCGAAATTAATGGGATCATTGAGAAGACAAATATGTGAGAAATATTTACAACATTTAAGGAATATTTTCAAGTTGATTATTATTAATTAATGGTTTTTTTTATGCATTGATGCATAAGTTACGAAAATTTGTATTCCATTAAAAAATTTCAATTTTAGGTATTATATTATTCTTTTGAATGTAATTATTTTATTCCAGATCTGATTCAAATCTTTTTCAAACAAAAAAAAAGAAATCTATTATTAATAGAAGAGAAATTTACTAATATAAGAGAACATAATGGGATCATTGAGAAGACCGAAATTAATGGGTTTATTTAGAAGACAAATAGGAGAGAAATATCTACAACATTTAAGACCGAAATTAATGGGATTATTGATAAGACAAAAATAGGAGAGAAATATCTACAATATTTAAAACCGAAATTAATGGCATTGAAAAGTCCGAAATTAATGGGATCATTGAGAAGACAAATAGATGAGAAATATTTACAACATTCTAGGAATATTTTCAAGTTGGTTATTATTAATTAATGGTTTTTGTTATGCATTGATGCATAAGGTACGAAAATTTGTATCCCATTAAAAAGTTTCAATTTTAGGTATTATATTATTCCTTTGAATGTAATTATTTTATTTCAGATCTGATTCAAATCTTTTTCAAACAAAAAAAAAGAAATCTATTATTAATAGAAGAGAAATTTACTAATATAAGAGAACTTAATGGGATCATTGAGAAGACCGAAATTAATGGGTTTATTGAGAAGACAAATAGGAGAGAAATATCTACAACATTTAAGACCGAAATTAATGGGATTATTGATAAGACAAATAGGAGAGAAATATCTACAATATTTAAAAGCGAAATTAATGACATTGAGAAGACCGAAATTAATAGGATCATTGAGAAGAAAAATAGGTGAGAAATATTTACAACATTTAAGGAATATTTTCAAGTTGGTTATTATTAATTAATGGTTTTTGTTATGCATTGATGCATAAGTTACGAAAATTTGTATTCCATGAAAAAGTTTCAATTTTAAGTATTATATTATTCTTTTGAATGTAATTATTTTATTCCAAATTTGATTCAAATCTTTTCCAAACAAAAAAAAAATCTATTACTAATAGAAGAGAAATTTACTAATAGAAGAGAACTTAATGGGATCATTGAGAAGACCGAAATTAATTGGATCATTGAGAAGACAAATAGGAGAGAAATATCTACAACATTTAAAGAATATTTTCAAGTTGATTATTATTAATTAATGATTTTTGTTATGCATTGACGCATAAGTTACGAAAATTGTTAAAAAAAGAGTTTTTAATAATCTTGGGTTGAGAATAGGAATCTAAAAAGGGATAAACTTTATTATCTTGAAAAAAAATCAAAAGATTATGGGTTTTTAGGATTGAAGTTAAGAAAACTAAAAAAAATTATTTAAAATGCTTAATTTGTCTTAAAAATGATAAAAAATTACAAAAATAAAAAATCATAAAAATAATCTAACAAATCAACAAATTCTAAAACAACCAAATTAAGTTGGTTAAGGAAAATTTTGTCACTTGACATGTTTTAATCATGTTTTAATTTGAATTTCTTTAGAATTTGGTTATTTTTAAAATATAAAATTTAAGTCATGATAATAAATTTTAATCAATTGTTTGTTAATCAAATTTAAGTCATGATATGAAACCTTTAATAATTTCATGTTTAAATTATCGTGTAATGGCCCGTGCATGTGCACGGACTTTCTTACTAGTTCATATTAATCCTTGGAAGAACTAAAAATAATAGCATGAATAAGATGTTAGGGATTAACATGAATAACATTTTTTTTAGTTTGGGAACAATAAGGTAATTTCTATAATATCATGGACAAAAATATATGAGCACACACATAATTAGAAACAAAAATGGTAGTTTTGCCAAAAATAAATATTCGATATTACCATGCATACTATTATCTAATCAATGGTTTGATGAGTAGTTGATATACATACATACCATAATAACTTTCATATTTCCTCCCACCTAATCCATATTTGACCTTGCGAGGGGGAGTGATGTTAAAAATGTTGGAGAAAATTAAACAACATACTCAATGAGGTTAAAAGTTCGTTAGAGATATTTCAAAGATGTTGTTGCAATTATATATGAACTAGACCCAATCCCATGATGCACGAGAAAAATACGAAATCGATAAAAAAAATTGTTATTATTTAAAAAATTGTTTAGGAAGGAGTCGTTTATTAATATTATTATTTACGAAAGAGTTGATAAATTGGAGTGGATTAACATTCTTGTATGTAATATTTTTAAACTAAAAAATTCGCCTTTTAAAAAAATGAATAAAAGTGTTTTTGAAATAAAAATAATTAATGGCATTATAAATTCAAATCTAAATAACAAAAACATGGACATAAAAAGAACACAGAAAACCCAAAGCATATTTTTTATAATATATTAGACTTATTAAAATAAAAAAAAATAAAAAAAGAGCTGGAGCACCAAAAATCGGTGCATGGTAGAAGCACCCTTGTTTTATATTTTACTTGTTTGGACCATTAACTGTGTCAGTAAGCATATAATAAAAAAAAACTCAAATCCAAATAAAAAAACATGTACATAAAAAAACACAGAATACCCAAAGCATATTTTTTTTAATATATTAGATTTATTAAATAAAAAAAGAGCTGGAGCACCAAAAAATGGTGCATGATAGAAGCGCCCTTGTTTTATATTTTACTTGTTTGGACCTGGACCATTATCTGTGTCATAAAGCATATTATAAAATAAAATTCAAATCCAAATAACAAAAACATGTACATAAAAAGAACACAAAAAACCCAAAACATATTTTTTTTAAATATATTAGATTTATTAAAATTAAAAAAAAAGAGCCGGAGCACCAAAAACCGATGCATGGTAGAAGTACCCTTATACTATTTGGGCAGGATAGTCAAAATAGGAGGGAGTAGTTCACCCAAAAAAAAAGTAGGAGGGAATGAGCGAAATTTTTTAGTGGGCGGGAGAGTGTAAAAAAAAAGGGCGGAAGGGAATCAGCGATTTTTTAATGGGCGGATGGAATGTTTGGTAATCTTAATATGTTAAATTTGAAGGAAGAATTTTGGAAAGTTTTGCCAAGTGGCATTTTAAGTTGCCAAGTGGCATGATATATGAACATTACATTTGAATTTTTTTGAATTTATTTCTATTTTTAGTAATTAAGTTTATCAAGGTGAGTTTGCATACAAAAGTTGTTATCATTTTTGAAGGTTAGTTGCACGGGACTATTTAATTTGGCTTAAAGTGGAGGATTCCACTTATTTAGGCTCCTCAGTAAGTGGAATGCATTAACTAACATTTTTTGGCTCGAGGCTATTTAATTAGGTATTTTATGGGCTTTTTTTATCATGTATTTTATGGGCTTTTAGGCTCCACATGAAAGCTACTATTCTATTTAGTTGCTCCACTTAATTAGCCTTCAGATTGAATTGTGGGAAGATCAATAGATAAACATAGCCTTCAGATTGAAAGCTACTATTCTATTTTCAAACGAGGAGAAGTTTAGATTGTCGTGTTGCATTCAATAATTCTTCTTTTTTCGAGATTTTTTTTCCAACGTTCCCTGTGCTTTCACTAAACATATTGAATGAGTGTCGTGTTGGGGCCTTTGGATTCATCTCCACTTTTCCATTGGTATAAAAAGAGCTATGTGGGGTTGGTTTTTGTTACAATTTGGGCAAGATCAAGGGTGGCATTCATGGTGGCAGAGATGATGCGGTGAAGAACATTTGGTGTGGAGATCTAAGATCTGCTATCTTGGTTAAGGGTGACAAAAGATCTGTTATTCTTCTCCTTCAATCTCTTCCTCTTTCTCTCTCTGTTTCCATGTGAATTAGAGTTTATATCATTTTTTTTACGTTCTCAGCAAAATCCTCCTTTTTTTTTGGTTCTGGGTTTTGATTTGTTTCTTCTTTCTTTCAGTATTCAATTTCTTCTCAGTGTTACCATTTTTTTTCAACCCTCTTTACATCAATGGCTGCTACGGGTCTCTGAAGTTGATGCCTATAAGGAGTCCTGGACTTTGTGTGTCAGGGTCATTCGTATGTACCCAACATTTAGGTTTAAGAATCCAAAGCCTTATTCTCTTGAAATGGTTTTGCTGGATGAATCTGTAAGTGCAAAATAATGCCATTTTTTTGCCCTTTTGATATTTTTCCATATTCTAAATCTGAGATTTATAAATCTGACATATATAATCGCTTAATTTATGTTTATAGGGTGATAAGATTCATGTCAGTATAAGAAAAACACTTATTTACAAATTCGAGCGTCTCTTAAAAGAAGGAAATGTGTATCTGATCTTCTTTTTTGGAGTTGGAAAGAGCTGTGGGACCTTCCTCACTACTAGACATCCATACCATATCAATTTCGAGCTTGACACTGAAGTGAAGCCAGTGTCAAGGTCGCACGGGTATAGATATTATTGTGACAAGATTATTTGGTTTTGGATTTTTTCCTTTGAGGCTTTACTGTTGGTTAGGATGATGATAAGTTTAAAATTTAATTGATTGAAATGAATAAATATATAGTGCATTTTGTGGAGATGATTCTGAATTTGTTTATGTACTTTGCTGTTGAAGGAACCCTCCCAGTGAAATGTGAATTTAGAATGTAGAGTATTAATTGACTATCCAATTTAACACTAGTGAATTTAGAATGCACTTGTGAATTTAGAATGCAGATTATTAATTAACTACCCTCATCTGATCCTGGTTTATCTCTTCCGGGTTGTGTTCATTACAAGCTTCATGGATTAAGATGTTAAAGTACATCAAAACTTTAATATAGTGAACCATGTTTATAATAAATTCACGGTAATCAAAGAAAATAGAACAGGGAAACAACAATTTTGTTTTATAATTTTGTTCGCTTTCAAGCCAAAATTGCACAAATCTGATCTACATGATTCATTTCTATATGCTCAAACATGAGTATCCAGGTTCGAAAGCAGGAGATCCTTGGACCAGAAATTATGGATACCTACTACGGATTCTTGAAATCAAGTTTTCAACCTTACAGTCAATTAAATTCCTCACAAGGGTCTCTGGCATCTTTATGTCACTGAGGGGAGATGGATGCATCTCATATTCTAGATAGGTCCTATGTACTTTCCCAACTTAAGTTTGAGTTTTCTCTAGATTATGGGTTTTGACTTCTGACAATTCCATATCTTATGAGTACTTCATGGCTTCATGCCATACAAATCCAGGACTTCACCAAGAGTTTTGTCACTTATCTAAAATACTGCTTATCTAAGATACCTTTGGTTGACATACATCTTATTGATTGTTTTGAAGTTATTGGTATAGTATGGCATGTATTTAGTTGTGATGATTTTACAAAATCCAATCTGAGATGCATTGAGACTTTTGCCTTCTATGTACGATTAAATCATCATAGTAGGAGAAACTCTGCTTTGTTGTGCATGTAACAGTAGAAGAGAAGTGCAAGTTGCCATGCCTTATGTTTTCGTGTAGTTGCTAACCAAATGAAAATGAAGAAATGCAACAAGAGCTCTAAATTTTGATACAAGCATGCTCTTGCAATGCTGTGGATGTTTATCACGGGATGTGTTTGGTGGAAGTCAAAAATGGAGATGCGCATCAAAGCTGGAAGTGGTGTGTGTTCTTAATTCAAGGGACAGTGCAATAAACTTTATCAGTTTTGTGTACCAGTACTTTAATATTGGTGTTAAATTTTTTTTTTTTGTTCTTTTAGGTTGTGATATTATATATGCCTGGCAGCAGCTGATGTATAGGACGGAAATTCTTGATGTGTTTTTGGGTGTAATCCTTGATTTCTTTCTTTATTAATAATAATTTTCTTGAATTATTAGGAAAAAAACTGACCTATAGATTGTATTTTTTTTTGGTAAAGAATAACAGAACTGTGGAAATGAAGGAAACATGTGTTTTGTTATGAAAATTGTAATATTAGGATATACATGGTTACTATATTGAGTCGTATAATTTTACTTCTATTTATTACTAACTTTGTTCTTATTTTTTTATTTGTTTCATTTAGGAAAAAAAAAAGAAAAATACACTCATTAAAAAAATTATTCCCTTCATTTCTTAACTTTTAGGTTTGGGCACACATTTTAAAAAATATTAATTATTATAGGTTTTATATGTGTTTTATTTAAAATGTTCTTGTTTAATCTTTATTGAATAAAAATTGAAGTAGTATTTAATTTTTTTTTATTAAGAAGTGTCTAAAATGACAAGATATGGAATGAAAAGAAAAACCTAAAAGGTCAAAAATTAAGGAAGGACGAAGTAAGTATGAAGTTGAATAAAATTAATTTTTAAGTTCTTTATACCAATATACCCTTTCTCTTTATATAATTATTATTTTATCCATCATTTTCTTAAATCAAGATTTTTTTGAATAAGAGTAGACATGAAAAATAACAACTATTGTATTTCTGAACTATTAAATGAGATAGATAAATATAAATAAAATATTTTTTCAAATACGACAGATAAATAATAGTTGATGAGTATACTCTCTCCTTCCCTGTATATAGGACCCTTTTAGAAGATTTGATTAATTTAGTTAATGGTATTGAAAATGTGAACTTTTAATATGTAGTTTCAAAATTACCTTTATTAATATAATTGATAATCTAAAAGTGTAAAATAAATAGGGGTATTTGTGAAAAAAAAGTAATTAATGATCATTGAAAATTATTACATGATTTTATAAATAGGGACAAAATAAATGCGTCAAAAGAGTTTGTATTTTGGGCATAAGTAGCAATAATAATTTTGTTTGGATATTTTCATAATTTTTTTAAAATAAAGTGTTAAATTGTTATTTTTGAATATTATCTTTCTATTTTTTTGGGACAAATTGAGGTATGATATTTTGGGTACAATTCATTCAAAATGTTTAAATTTTCAAAAGATAATTTTAGTAATTTTTTAGGTATATGGATGATGTTTGTTTAAGCAAAAATAACAACTATTGTATTTCTGAACTATTAAATGAGATAGATAAATATAAATAAAATATTTTTTCAAATACGACAGATAAATAATAATTGATGGAGTATACTCTCTCCTTCCCAGTATAAAGGACCCTTTTAGAAGATTTGATTAATTTAGTTAATGGTATTGGAAATGTGAAATTTTAATATGTAGTTTCAAAACTACCTTTATTAATATTATTGATAATCTAAAAGTGTAAAATAAATAAGGGTATTTGTGGAAAAAAAAGTAATTAATGATCATTGAAAATTAGTATAGGATTTTATAAATAGGGACAAAATAAATGTGTCAAAAGAGTTTGTATTTTGGGACAGAAGTAGCAATAATAATTTTGTTTGGATATTTTCATAATTTTTTTAAAATAAAGTGCTAAAATTGTTATTTTTGAATATTATCTTTCTATTTTTTTGGGACAAATTGAGGTATGATGTTTTGGGTACAATTCATTCACAATGTTTAAATTTTCAAAAGATAATTTTAGTAATTTTTTAGGTATATGGATGATGTTTGTTTAAGCACATGACAATTTTTGGAAATACTTTGGTGGCATAAATATTTGGCCTACAATTCATTTATAGGGTTATACTAATTTTTAGAGAGATAATTTTGATTATTTTTAGATTAGTAATCTCTAGGTTGATTTCTTCATGATTTTGATTGCATAAATATTGTAGTGCAATACATAAATGATAATTATGTTTTTTTTTTTATAAAGTTAATTACTCTAGTTTTTACCATGATAAAAATGTTTTTTTTAAGTGATTGTGACAAATATATTAAAAAATTACGTATAAATATTTATGCTTTGTGCATAAGAAAAAATAAATATTTTTGCTTTTGATTAATATAGATAAAACTTAGTGAAAATGTTTACCTAATGATTGCTCCACCCAACAACTATGCCCCGTGCACCGCACGGGTATAGATACTAGTTTATGTAGACTATTGCAGTACATAACAACACTTCACGATTCAACCTATTTTTCTGAGTTTCTCTCTATTATTGGAAACACAACTACCAAAAGTGATACCGTAGTATATATATTGCATAATGATATAACTAGGTAAAGAAAAGTGGAAAATGAGAAAAGGAACAAATCACGTACTAAGCACTAACAACTGATGTATGATCACTAGTGTGCACCAGATAAGTTGGTTGCACCACTTGTATGCACCATGCATCTTCACCAGCGGTACGGTAAGCATAAGATTTTCACCAAATCAGCATAAGTAGTGTCTTGCACCGGTCGATTAGAGCCAATAATAATTAAGATGAATGATTCTTATCAAGCCAATGAAAGTCGACTAGAGACGTGTTTGTTTCTGCGGTGGAGACCCGCGTTTGCTTGAAAGCTCCAATTCCAAATTGGAGCTGTGGCAAAACGCGCGTTTACCCCGTACCAAACGGGCTCTAGGTCATCTCACCAGAACCTTCACTGTGTGCTCTAGTTCGTGCATCGTGCACACCAACAACTGCACCAAACACACCAAATATATATATAATCACCATTCTTCCTCATTTTTCGTTTGATTTTGATGTTTTCAGAGCCTATTCCAACTCTTCATGTCGTACATCGGCATCAAAATTTTTATCAAAGTCTATTTTATATGTTGTTCAAGATTCCATTCGAGATCATGATCATGACATTGCTGTAAACGTTTTCTTACGCCTTTTTTAAGTATTCAAATGAAATGCCAGAGAAATGACTTAGTAGCTATTCGAATTTAAATGCTTTCACATAATTGGATAAATTTTGTATAGGCACATCTTTAATTTAAAAATAAATATCAAAACCAACACAATATGAGCAAAATATAATAATTTGATATGAGCCATTATCTCTCATTCTCCCAAATGGAAAGGGCAAAAGGGAAAAAAGTTATTTTTTTTTAATTTCAAGTTGATCTTTTTTTATTTGTTTCTTCATGTTATTTTTTGTTTTCAAATTGAGCTTAAAATATAATTTTTATGATACATTTAAAAAATACGATAAATGATAATTGATACCAAAGTTGTGAATTTTGGCTAAGAAAGTTGTGAAAAAAAAATATGTAGATAAAACCTATATGAAAAAAAGAATAGAATCAATTTGAAATGTAAAAAATAATTTAAAGACGAAAGTACTAATTTTGAAAAAAAAAAAAACAAATTAGTTACAACCGTGTAAATGTAAAATGTAAAATGTAAAGTGAAGGCAAATTAATGAGTTATTAGTCATTTTGGTATTTGAGAGTGTCATTATTGGTTATTTTCATTCTCAGATATCATAAATAGATGTTTAGTCCCTGATAGTGTCTCATATCAATCACTCTAGTCCCTCCATCAATTAGGGTTAAGTAACAAAGTAAAAATTTTAAAATCTTTCATTTTAGTCCCTGAAACATGCATACATAATTCAACTTGGTCCTTTATAAATTGACGATCAATTCAATTTAGTCCCTCAAATTTTATGTTTTTTAGAAAACAAACAACCCAACATTATCGGACATAACACTAAAATCGGTAGGTATGCGATATTTGAGGCAACAAGTGATGAAGTAGTTATGTTTTTTTTTTTTCAAAGCTTGACGGCAACAATGCAGCAAGTGATGTCTGGAATCCATCATAGACTTTGTGCATTTCATTTTGCCGAAAAATTTCATCAACTTGCCTCAAATACTACATATGTACAAGTTTTAATGTTATGTTCCATAATGTTAGGTTGTTCGTTTTCTAAAAAAAATTAGGGGCTAAATTGAATTAACTCACAATTTAAAAAGGACTAAGTTGAATTATGTATGCATGTTTCAGGGACCAAAATGAACGATTTTAAAAATTTAACTTCGTTACCTAACCCGATCCCAATGAACGAAAGGATTAAAGTGATTGACATGAAACACTCTTAAGGATTAAAAGTGTATTTATAATTTCTGAGGCACAAAAATTATCAATGATAACACTTTCGGAGATCAAAATAACTAATAACTCGTAAATTAACAGAGGGAATATCAGAAAAATGTGGCTAAATGGGTAGATGGATAGATTCTGAATGTGGGCACTTGTCGTGGACGTCCACGCCTGCCTACCCTAACTAACTCACTTATTCCATCGCTATATTCACTCACTCTGTCTTTTGTTTCCTTCTTTCTCTCTAATTTCCCATCATTTTTTTATTCCTATGCCAAAATAGCTACGGATTCATGCTTCTTCACCTCCAACTCTGAAACAAAGTTAACAACATTTTTTGTGTGTGTTTCTCTCCCCTCCCAATGGATACTACTTCAACATACCCATTTGGAACAACAACAACTACAACCCCTTCTTTTCTTCATCCACACTCCCATCACCACTCTCTCAAATTGGATTACTCAATCTCTCACTTCCCTCTTCAACTTTCTTCTATTACCTTCTCCCCTCATCCTTCTTCCAAGGTTTTTTTTTAATCACTTACTTTATTTCTTATTATTTTTTATTGATTTGGATTTGCTTTGCTCACTCACAACACCATTGGATTGGACGATATTAAACTTGAATCCTTAGTATTGATTCCATGTATTTATATATACATATACATATATATATTATTTTTAATATTGATTCTGTAATAGTTTTTTATATGAGAAGAAGTAAACAATTGAGTTAGCTCAAAAGTCAATTCATTAACAAAGAAACTATAGAAAGTGCACAACTTTAAACTATTTGGCACAAAAGGGGCACTGGTGTGTGTGAATGTGATTACCCATGGGAAGTTGCAATGCTTTATAGTTTATAGTTTTGTATCCTTTTAGTATAAGATTACTATAGCTTTCTCACTCCCTGCAATTGGGAGGGATAGCATGGTTGACTTACGAGGCATTTGGAAGAGCCAATAAAGAGCTTATTTGGGCTTATCTTATCATATTAGCACTTAAGTAGGCGATGGAGCTTATGACCTTACAAGCTCTCTTTTTAGCTTATTTTGGTAAGCTTATCAAAGAAGCTGAAAAGATCTTATCGGAAAGTCATCATGTGATATGCCCCTTGTTTACTCAAACAGGCCCTTAATATGATGTTAGACACGAAAGGGGCACTAGCGTGATTAACAAGGGGAAGTTCGAATGCCCTCTAGATATATGTCTTGTGGTAAGATTTGCAAGTAAATGATTTAATATGGTGTTTAACTGAGTGGCTTGTGAAATTCAGTTGGTAAGGACTTGCAAATTTGGCTTAACATTGCAATAAATGCATTATTTGACACCTGTTGTCCACTGATAACAGGCCAAAAAGATTATCCCGTTTGTCTTGTATTGAGTAAAGGCGTCTTCTTCCTCTTGGTTTTTGGATTTATAAAAAGAGACCTATGTGAACATGTTACACTTATGAGATATAGGTTGAATCAGAACTGAGACATTTTGAATGATAGGAGATCAGATCTTAGTTTTTCGATGTCATTTACCTCCCTAGTTGAATATGATTTCAAACATCAACTTATTTATAGTTAATTTCTTTAGAAGTGGGTAGTATGTAATACGTTTTTTATGCAGCGATTAATTGATCGAATATGTGCGCAACCTGATTTTGATGATTTCTACTGGGAGAAAGTTCCAACACCCATTCTCGACGTGGTTGAAAACCCTCTATGCTTGAAGAATTTATCTCTTAAGGTTAGTTGTTAGTTTTTCAAGAATTTTATCTTTTTTGTTTTGCTTTTACATGAATTGTACTTGCAACGTTGCCATATCTAATTCCTTAAGTAAATTATCTGCAGGAACTGAAACAACTAGCTGTTGAAATCCGTTTGGAATTGTGTTCTATTATGTCAGGTAAAGAAATATCATTGAAACCAAGTATGGCAGTGACAGAGCTGACAATTGCAATACACCATGTTTTTCACGCTCCAGTAGACAAGATATTGTGGGATATTGGCGATCAGGTAAGATTTTCATTTATAGTCCAAATTACAAGTGCCCCATTCTTATTTTAAAATTTCCTCTCTCCTTTTTATAGTGTGGAAAGTTGAGTGCAGATCAAAGATTGTTAACTAAGTTTTTTCCTCAAGGTTCATTTTGCAAATAACCAATAACTATTCCCTTTTCTTTTTGTGTGCAGACATATGTTCATAAGATTCTTACAGGAAGGCGATCCCTCATGAAGACAATGAGACAAAAGAATGGCCTTTCTGGTTTTACTTCTCGATTTGAGAGTGAATATGATGCATTTGGAGCAGGGCATGGATGCAACAGTATTTCGGCTGGACTTGGTACTTTGTAAATCTTTTTTCCATTTTGTTGATATTAGTTTCTTAGTACATTTTCAGTTTTTGTTCATATTCTTTTTAATTGTCAGTTACTGTTCTAAGTATATGTATGTGGGTAGTACTCTTTTCTGCAATGTGTAAGACCAATTCAATTTCTACGTCCTAGGTGAATTAGCAAAGTTCCTATAGGTGAAGTTTGAAGTGATCTCAAATATATTTCAGGCATGGCAGTTGCACGGGATACCAAGGGTAGGCGAGAACGTGTAGTGGCAGTTATCAGCAATTTGACGACTATGTCTGGGCAGGTATACGAGGCAATGAGCAATGCAGGATATTTGGACTCAAACATGGTGGTGATTTTGAATGATAGCCGTCACTCTTTACTCCCAAAACTCGAGGAGGGCACCAAGACATCTGTCAATGCCTTATCTAGTACCCTAAGCAGGCTCCAGTCCAGCAAATCTTTCCGAAGATTTAGAGAAGCTGCTAAGGTATGCTTCTTTTCTTCCTCCTTTGTGGAGAAAGGACACGAGATATCTGGCAATTTGTTTTCAGTATTTGTCATAACATCACCATAACATTCAACTTTAAAATGAGCCTATTAAAAAAAAATGTTCTCATTATAAATAAGTGATAACTTTTAGCACAAAAATGCATCAATACACTAAGAGTATTATGATATGATTAGTTGCCTGTAAAACATATTCATCACTTCTCTTTATAATTTCCCGTAACAACTGAGATCTGTCTCTGTGTACACTAGGGAAGATATGTTCTGTCTCTGTCAAAACTATGTTTGTACATCTTTTCCACTAGGTATTCCATGAAGAACAGTATTGGGTGCATTCATGGTTACCTTGTCATTCAGAATGCGATATGTAAAATAATGATGGTCGTTCTTAGTCCCCTATTTTCAAATCATAATGCCCTGAGTGTTATTATACTCACATTACATTTACATGAGTGGTAATATGTCTACTTTATCACAGGGTGTTACAAAACGAATTGGTAGAGGTATGCATGAATGGGCAGCTAAAGTTGATGAATTTGCTCGTGGGATGATGGGTCCACTAGGTTCTACTCTTTTTGAAGAGCTTGGGTTGTACTACATAGGCCCAGTGGATGGACATGATATTGAAGATCTAATTTCTGTTCTGCAAGAAGTAGCTTCCCTGGATTCAATGGGTCCTGTCTTAATTCATGTGATAACCGATGAAAATAAGGGAGAAGAAATCAGTCAGAAAAGTGATATGACAGTCAAACAGCAGGATGGTATTGATTTTCCTCTTTTCTGCCTTAAGTAATTCTATTGTATGTATATTCCAGTACATATTATTTCTTGTTTGATAGCTTATCCTGCCAATAGGGAGCTTAAATGCTTGCTATGATTTTTTTGGCTTTCCACTTTCTTTTCCTAGTTAAGTATATTTCAAATGCTTAAGCCTTTCGGAAAATGAAATGAATCACTTCATTTATTGATTTCTTACTGTTAGACCATATGCAATAGATTGAGTTGATCAACTTACAAAAGGATATGGTATTACGTATAACAAGTCAACAGCAACAAACAACCAAACCTTATCCCACTAGGTGGAGCCAGCTTCATGGATTACTCGACACCATTGGGATCTATCGAAAACCAAAATTCCAGTAAAACCATTTAGAGAAAGATTTTTTAACAGTTTCTCCTAACATTTCCTTAGGTTTCCATATACCCTTTAAATATTCTTTCCTAGCTTTTTGACCTTCCTATGATATGAAGAAACCTGCACGACGCTTATGTAGCATCTTATCTGGACTGATGTGGATACAATTAGTATTTCATATGGGTGTAGAGCCATGTCTTCTGAATGCTAGGAGATTACAGTTTAGCTTGTTTATGGCTTGACTGTCTCATTATTTTGGAAATTTGATATGTGATTTGGCCAAACAGATTTTTATAAGTTGCCTATGGTAACTTTTCAGATTCCCTTAAACCTGACTTGTTACATCATGCCGTTCGGCCTCAAACATATGGGGATTGCTTTGCGGAGGCTTTGGTTGCCGAAGCAGAAAAAGACAAAGATATTGTGGTTGTTCATGCAGGAATTATGATGGAGCCATCACTTGGACTCTTCCGGGAAAAATTTCCAGATAGGTTTTTCGATATGGGAATGGCTGAGCAACACGCTGTCACATTTGCTTCGGGTTTGTCATGTGGTGGGTTGAAGCCATTTTGCATTATACCTTCTTCCTTTCTACAAAGAGCTTATGACCAGGTCCATCCTTATTTCAGCATTAACTATCAAAATAGCCACTATATGCTGTTCCAGACAATGAGTTTTCTTGGAGAACAACATATTTTTAGTTCAAACTTATTTTTGAATCTAATAATTTTTGGAGTTTATTTTTAATGTAGAGCATAAAGGGTGGACTATATCTAGAAACCCGTGGAAGAGTCACGAGTATTATTATTATAATTATAATTATTAATTATCATGATGATGATGATGAAAGGGATTGTACTTTATGAACCATCAGGGAGTAGGTATCATTAAATTGTGTAATATTAGTACGTGAATTTGTGAGGGTGGGTGGACGTGTACCTATCTACTTGTATGCAAAATGGATGGTTAGTGCACATTGCGTAATAATTTTGTTGAGATGGCTTGAATTTGTTATTGAGCCGACCTGAAATTTGGAGCTTGGAATTTTAAGGAGAAAATATGTGAGGTCTGTAGGGAAGTGTAGGTCGAGGGCCATTGTGGGTTCTAGGGTACCATGTAAGCTCATCTTTAAATCAATTCTCTCAAACAGTATAGAAAATATCTGCTGCTTGTGGACGTGGGTCACATTGTCCAAACCTCGTAAATCTGTGCTTTCTTCTTTACAGTTTTCTTTTATATTCTTTTCTGTGCCAAAACAGATTTGATAGAAGTAATTAAGATTTTTAACATGTTACATGTCAAATTTAGGTTGTCCATGATGTTGATCAACAGAAAGTTCCAGTGCGGTTTGTCATTACAAGTGCTGGATTGGTAGGTTCTGATGGTCCTCTCCAATGTGGGGCATTTGATATAACCTTTATGTCATGCTTACCAAACATGATTGTCATGGCACCATCTGATGAGGTTGAACTCATAAACATGGTGACTACTGCTGCACATGTCAATGATCGGCCAGTTTGCTTTCGGTATCCAAGGGGTGCTCTGGTCGGGAAAGAACACACTATATGTGAGGGAACCCCCATTAAGGTAATTGGGCAAAACCCTATTTTGTTGATAGCTCTGCTCAAACCCGTTACTTAGATAACGGTTAATCCTGAGAAAGCTTCATTCATATTTACCTTCCTCAAAGATTTGTCATGATATTGGATACTGTATCTTCCTTTAATTTTGGAGGCTGTAATTTATTCAACATGCACAGATTGGAAAAGGAAGAGTTCTTGTTGAAGGTAAAGATGTTGCTTTACTGGGATATGGATCAATGGTTCCGAACTGCCTTAAGGCTCATACTCTTCTGGCAAAGCTTGGGGTTGATGTGACTGTTGCTGATGCAAGGTTCTGCAAGCCACTTGACATCAAGCTTCTGAGGCAGCTTTGTAAACACCATTCTTTCCTGATTACTGTTGAAGAAGGATCTATTGGAGGATTTGGTTCCCATGTTGCTCAGTTTATTGCACTTGATGGACTGCTTGATGGAAGAATAAAGGTAATTATTACAAGCTATGTTGGAAGGTTATACTGGTTTTGTGGTCTTATTGTGCTTCTATTTGGCTTTATGATATAAAGTTGACAATCCGTAAACTATCATTTCTATACCTCTTTGAATTTCTTGACGGATATATATTTTGTGGATCATGGCACCCGGATATTTCTTTGGCATACTATATTTGTGGTACGATGATCTTTCTAAATGCGGGCACTTAAGTTTTGATGTGTGCACACATGCAAGTAGCTTAGCTCGAGTTCCCTTTTATGCGCCGTTAGTTTATTTCATGTTATTTTAAAGATCATTTGGCAATTTTTCATATGTTATTTGGTGCATTTTTAAACATACATAGCCTTGATGACATATCTTATCTTGCAAGTTATGACTAGATATCGATTTGTTTGACCAAGTTTATGATATTCTGTTTCTTTTTTCTGGTTCAAATCTTGTAGTGGCGACCGATCGCGCTACCGGACAATTATATTGAGCATGCATCACCAAATGAGCAGCTTGACCAAGCAGGGTTGAGTGGACATCACATTGCTGCAACAGCATTGAGTTTGCTAGGTCGTACCCGTGAAGCTCTCCAATTTATGTGTTCATAACATATATGATGCTTCATGACTTTTTCCAGATATGATGAGTTGAGTTTGGACAGCTGCATAGGAGAATCAAGAATGCAAAGGGCTATATGAGTTTACTGATCTCTTTCTATTTGTAATCTTGTGTAGTTCTGCTTTAAATATGATGAGAAAAGATAGCATGGATTTCATTTTAATTGTACAGTTCTGATGTCAAATAGAAAAAGGCTAATTTTAAAGGCTCAAATAGAAAAGCTAGTTCTGATGTCATTTTAACAAATCAAGAACTGTGATGCAGAGCCGGGAAAAAAGCCTGGCACAATCAGGTCTGCCCAAATAATCACGGAAAAATGTAGGACTTACAGAATAAATTTTTAGCCCGAATTATATGTGTCTTTTTGGCACGGCACATTCATGGCTCGAACTAGAATCGGGCCAATTCAAGCACGACCGGATATTACGAATTGCCATCTCTTATTATGTATAACATGCAAAAATGCCTGCCACAACCGGGTTGGCCCAAACAAGCACGCAATAACATTAGGTATAAATAATAAATCTAGAACACGAATTTTACTCATGCCTTTTTGACACAGTAGGATCATGATTCGAACCCAACCCAAAAACGATAGGATAACACGAATTGCAACGTTTGTGACGCCGTTGAGAATGCATTTACTTGGTCAAGCCTAGTGGATGCGAAAGATACTGCTATCAGTATGATGAAGCAAGCATGAAGGTGTAATTTTACCTCTTGATGAGAATTTTTGTGGTTCACCTAACATTTGTTGACTCATTCTGAGAACGGCCAAAAAAGTTAGCGCTAAGGTATTATTCCATTTTTGAACTATTAGTGTGTACCCCCAAGCTTAAGCTTTTATCGTATTGTTACTTTTTTATCCATACCCTTACTGATCATGTGTCTTGAATCAAGTTCAAAATCAAAGTATATGCAAACAAATAAAAGGCTATTCATAAAAAATAAAAAAACACACACACACACAAAAGTATAAATTTGGTGCGACATTATTCTGATTTTTTAAAGCTTTTTTGTCTGATTGGAAACAAATTAGTTTAGCTAAGATAGAGTTCATATTTAATTTCGGATGAACTTTGTTTAATGGTAACATACGTTATAAGATTTGAAGTAATCACTTTTACATTAATACCAACTTTAAGAAAAAATTAACTAACTTTTTATGACCAATAAAATTATTTCTAAAATATTTTTAAAAAGTAATGATTTCATTTAATTTTTATTTTATTTCCAATACAACTATTTTAAAATAGCTATATTTTTTTTATGAATTTGAGAAAATTAAATACAATTAATTAACTTTTTTAATAAGTATGATTTCAGTTTTTTTTTTAAATAATATGGACGGAGGGTATATACTCATGCCATTGTTTTTGATAGTTACTTTTCAGCCCCACCCATTACTCTTGAACCCCATTTTCTTCCACCTCTTGAGAGGCGGAAGTGTAAAATTAATGGTTTTTCCGCCTTCCATGAGGCGGACAACAAAACAAATTACACTTCCGCCTCTCAAGAGGCGGAAGAAGATGGGGTTCAAGAGTAATGGGTGGGGGCTGAAAAGTAACTCTCTTGTTTTTTGGTGTACACCAACCGGTATCCGGATCTGGTTTACCCAGAATCTGACTCATCCGATCCGACCCAACTGAACTCGTACAAAGTGGTAGAGGTCTCCCAGCAGGGGTTGCTCCATATTCAAGGCTCGAACTCGAGACCAGTTGGTTAAGGGATCAAGTGAGCTACCATTTCACCAATCCCATGTTGGTCTCGTGCTATTGTTTTGAGACAAGGTTTAACAAATAAAATGAAGGCTTATTTATGGTTTTAGTCCCTAAAAGTTCAATGTAGTTTGATTTTAATCCCTAAAAGTTATTTTGACCGGAACTAGTCCTTAAATTTTCAAACATTTTGGTTTTGATCTCTTCCATTAGTTAAATTTTAAGGACTAAAACTTCTAAGGATTAAAACCAAAACACGTTAAACTTTTAGGGGCTAAAACCATAAATAACCTTAAAATGAATGTTTAATGCTTTTCATAATAATTAGTACTGTATTTGGCTACCACATGTGCAGTGGCACATCACTAGCACCGTCACACGCATTCAACGAATCAAAAGAAAAAGAAACAAAAGAATCAATTGGATTTGGAAGCAGATAATAGAGACACGAAATAATCCAAAATAGTGGCAGCACTGTTACCAACTACCCAGTTGTTGAGAAGTTCTCTTCTCTGCTTTATGGCTATGCTACAGCCACAACGCGGTTCGGTGTTAGTCCTCGTTTGGTTTGAGCTCATACTGACACTGCCTCTGTCCCACTTTTCCGTGTGCCAGCTATGTATTCAGACATCACATTCACATGCATTGCAATGTTGGTCATAACTCCTTTTTTGTTGCCATGCAAGTCCATCACTCTACCAACCACAAGACCACCAGTCCACCACTTATCATTATCATTATTATGGGAAGGTTCCCGTGCATCGTTAAATTAACCATGCATCATACCATGCATCAGTGCATGGTTGAATTTTTTCTTTTTGTTTTTCAAATTTTTTTAATACAGATTTATTCAGAATATTTTTTAACACAAGTTTGTATATAGATTTATTAGAATCTGTAAATTTTGAATACAGTTTTACTCAATACAGTTTTTTAAGAACACAGAGTAAAAAGAAAAAATAAATCCAAATTATAAAAATCACTTCATATCCGTAAAAAAGAAAACACATAGAATACTTTTTAATTGATTAAATTTTAAAAAAATAAATAAAAAACCCAAAAATAAAGACATGCACTGAATGCATGCTATCTTTTTTATGCACTGGAGCCGTGGCCCATTATTATTAGAATAATAGAATCTTTTTATCCAAGCTCAATTTCTTTGATATAATCCTTTTTGTTTTTTTTATTATTCATTCATTGGACATGATGATTGCAAGACATAAAAAATTCTAGTTGAATCGAAATGTATGTTCAAACTTAGATAAAAGGTTTTTTTTTTTTTGTTACATAGATAAGAAACTTTTTTTTTTCTTACAACATAGATTGTTAGCATCTTATGTATTTAGTATTCCAATAAAAAAACTTATATAATATTTAAGTGGGTTACTTTGATGATAACTAGCTAAATGTGAAAGTAACTCGAAATTTTGGGTATGAGACTCGATCCTTGATGAAATAATAATTTTTTAGTGCACAAAGTAAATCATGATACTCTTTTCGTTTCATAAGAATAGTTAAAAAATTCAAAAGTTAAAAAATTAAGAAGACATGTATTTAATGGTTTGTCTAACACATCAACAAATTATTAAACAACTAATTTAATACATTTTGTATGGATCAATCAATCACAATTCAAAGTTTAGAATTTCTAAACTTATCATTAATTATTTTAACTATAGTTTGGGATAAAAATTTATCTTTTTTTACCGTCCTTACGAGACGGAGGGAGTATCACTTAAGAAAAAAATATAATAAATGTAATGCCTATGTAAGAGATAGAATTTAAAATAAAATAAGTTTATTTTATATTTAATAGGTTAAACTACAAAATTATGTGTGCCTGTTCCCATTTTTTTTTTGTTGCCTTTTTTTTTTGGTTCCCATCCAAATTTATGAAAGTGCACTTCAACCCTTTTATTCTCTTTTTTTCTCTCACATTGCAAAATCTCCTATAAACCTTCCGTTGAAAGAAAAAAGCATACAATTTTTTTTTTTAAAAAAAAAATTACACTTAGAATATTTCCATTGTTATGCTAAGCATTGAATATTGAAGTCTTAGCTCACAATAATTGAAGCTCTTTAACAGAGAATGTTTTACTTGTATGTTAAGTGATAATACCTAGCTCTATTCCTACATATATATAATCACTCTATAAATATAAGTATTAGATAATGATAACTCTTTGTCTTTTTTCATAAGCTTTTAGTCCAATTTTCAATTACATTAATTATTTCATTTTCATAAATATTCATATTTATTCAACATTTTTTTAAAATCCCAATAATAATTATAGTGACAATTTTGAAAAAGTAGTTTATCAAATATTATCAATTTCAATATCATGATATCATTAATCATATTAATCAATTTCCTAAATGTGAGTGAAAAATCATCCCAAATACTTATATTTAGGGGCAAAGAAAATATTTGTTACTCCCTCCGGTCCTTATTATAAGCACTCTTTCTCTCTCACAAAAAGGGTGCTTATAATATGGACCGGAGGGAGTATTACATTAATTTTTTATTTTTTATTTTTTTGGTTTATATGTTCTAAAAAGTCCATATATCAATTGCAATATTTCCTTTATCTGCACATTATATTAGTTAATACTATTTTTAATATGTGGATAAAAAAAATGCTGCGAATCGTAGAATCTTTCTTAACATGTAAAAATTTATGCTAATCATAGAATATTTACGGGGAAGGCTCCCATGCATGGTTTATTGCATGCTTTATTTTTTTTTTCAAATTTTTTTAATACAGATTTATTCAGAATATTTTTTAACACAAGTTCGTATACAGATTTATTAGAATCTGTAAATTTTGAATACAGTTTTACTCAATACAGTTTTTTAAAAACACAGAGTAAAAAGAAAAAATAAATCCAAATTATAAAAATCACTTCGTAAAAAAGAAAACACATAGAATATTTTTTAATTAATTAAATTTTAAAAAAATAAATAAAAAATCCAGAAATAAAGACATGCACCGAGCCTTTCCCAATATTTACTTAGCAAAGAGGATAAAGAAAATGTTGTGATTGATATACAAAATGTCTCTTAGCAAACAAAATGAAATGCACGTACGTCAATGATAAACTATTTAGTTAGGTGCAAGAGACTGAATTATAGAACGGAGTAGAGCAACTTAGCTGGTGGATGGGTACAGCTTGGTTTCTATTATAGGACGTAGTACAAATATATCTACCCTGTTTGTTTGTTTGTATGCTTGTATGACCTAGGATCCCACGAAACTCGGTTTTCTGTTTGACTTTCTAACCTTTGCATGGCTTCCATTGCCACCTCGTTGGCCTCTGCCTGCTGTCTTTCTCTCTCTTCCCTTAACCACCACCGCGCTATAGGGAGAGAAAGGCCCCCCACCACCACTTCCACCTCCACCTCCATTCTCTGGGGACTCTCTTAAGCCAATTAATTAATTAATTACTCCATTGCATTTTATTTACCAAAAAAAGTTAATCCATTGCATTTGCACCTACCTTCTTCATTCTTCATTTCTTTTCAATCTTCTATCTCCTTGTTCATCAGGGTCCACGTGGTGGACCCACCCTTTCATTCTACTATTCTTTTGCATTAAACATAAGAACAAAATCATCTCTTTCTTTCTTTTCAAGTATCACTCTATTAACTGTTCATTTAACATATATAATCTGCATTTGAAGAAAATATATATGTTATTATGCAACAATAGCCAACAACAACGACGTTAATGTACTTTTCTTCATTGCATTATATTCTTAAACCCTTTATTTCTTTTTCTCTCTATAATTCATTACATACATGAATTTGGCCTCCTCTTCAAATGCCTTATATTATACACGTGCCCCCGTTTCTTCTGTTGATTTGTGAAGCTTCTCAAGTGTGAGCAACCTTTTCTCATTCTTTCCATTTTTTTTAGTTGACCACAAAATTTTCATCTTTAAAGTCCAAAACAAAAAAAGAAGCAGTTTTGTCTTTTTTTTTTAATATGATCTTTTTTTCTTTATCTATATCAAGTCCTAGTTGGTCATTGCATACGTCATGTTTCATATGTAGCATGTTACACATAACACATGCCCTTGGTTTCTTAGATTTTTTTAATCAGAAAAAGTGGAAGTGGATCTCCTAGGATTATTGGAATACCTGAGATGGAACATTTGTATAAATATAGATATTGTAGACTAACATGAGTGTTGGAATCAAAGTATTTTATGATGGTATAAACATACATACTCATGAGTATTATGCAACTATAGACTTAAGATTTTAGTTGTACGAATAATAAATAATAATGAAGTTGTAAATTTTGACTCCCTGTGCAAGTTGTATGTGCTGTGTACAGAGCAACTGAAGTAATGCACTTTCCATTTCATATTCACATGTATCCAACTGTCTGATGCCCATTTTTCAAGTGTCAGTCAATTTTGTCCTTTTTGAATTTGTAATTTTTTTTATAGTGTCTTATTTCCTCCTTTCTTGTTATATATATGCCTGCTAAGAGACTTCATTAGCCATAGAGTTCCCTCCTCTCAAAAGCTTGATTTTCTTCAAATGCAATCAATTTTCTAAAACTTCTTGTAAATTGATTTATCTAATCCTCTTTATCAGCGATGGGAAGCATGGGATTGAGAACACCATTCAAGGGAATAATTCAAGATGTCAAAGGAAGAGCTGCATGCTATAAACAAGATTGGGCATGTGCACTTTCTGGTGCTAGGTAAATAATTCGTAGTACCTATCTTAAGCAACACATTACAAATAGAAACTTGATTTTTCCCTTAAAAATGTTGTGTGCCTATCAGCAAAATTCTGATTCATGTTTCTTTGATTAATGGCAGCATATTAGCACCAACATTCTACATATTCTTTGCTTCTGCTCTCCCGGTTATTGCTTTCGGAGAGCAACTTAGTAGAGATACAGGTAAACTCTTTTAGCCATTGATGTTATTTGCACATCAATTAAATTCGTAAGAATGATGTGACGAAATTTATATGTATCAATAGCCTCAAATCATTTAAGGTAGCAATAGTTAATATATCAATGTTTGTTGTTCTATAAACAAACTTCTCTATGTGTTGTTGTTACAGATGGAAGCTTGAGTACTGTGGAAACATTGGCATCTACTGCTATCTGTGGAATTATTCACTCAATAATTGGTGGCCAACCTTTGTTGATTTTAGGAGTTGCCGAACCCACGGTTATAATGTACACTTATCTGTACAGTTTCAGCAAGAAAACCCCTGAGCTTGGTACCAAGCTGTTTTTGCCATGGGCTGGTTGGTATGACATTTAGCATTCTAATTCTGTTTCTAGACCTCTTTGTTTCACTTATTTCCTGAATCATGAGTGGTATATATTAGTCAAACATTTTTTTTATGTTCATATCTGTGTTGCAGGGTTTGTATTTGGACGGCACTCTTTTTGATACTGCTTGCAATTTTTAACGCATGCGTAGTTATCACTAGGTTTACTAGAATTGCAGAGGAGTTATTTGGCATGCTCATTACTGTTCTTTTCTTTCAAGAGGCTATAAAGGTATTATTACTTCCTCTTCCTTTTCTAGTAACAAAAAAAAGATTGTGAGTTTGACAATTCTTTGAACCGCAGGGAGTGATAGAAGAGTTCAAGACTCCCGAGGCTGGAAATCCATTGGCAGAGGAATTTCAGTTTCAATGGCGGTATGCAAATGGATTACTTGCTGTCATTTTCTCTTTAGGACTAATTGCCACTTCTCTTAAAAGCAGAAGAGCAAGAACTTGGAGATATGGAACAGGTAAAGTAATTCCAAATTTCAAAGGATTGTTAAACATGTTCTATTTTTCTTTGAAAATAGCACCTAAAGAATTGTACCTAAGTTTTGTCCAATGTTCTAATGTTAAGAGTTAAATTATCTTATTGATCGCTTCTTTGATCTCCATTCTGGCATTTAATGCAGGGTGGCTACGAGGTTTTATCGCAGATTATGGTTGTCCAATGATGGTAGTGTTTTGGACTGCACTATCTTATGGTAGACCAGGCAAAGTTCCAGATGCTGTTCCTAGAAGGTTGTTTAGTCCACTTCCCTGGGAACCTGCTTCTCTCTACCATTGGACAATAGTGAAGGTATTCTTAAACAATAGCACAATATTTTGATCCAAAGTGCATTCTTTTGAACCATAATTAGATCCTTAGATTTAAGTGTTCAGCAATGTGAACCGCGTGAGTAGTGATTATTTTACCTTATTCAAATCCTGATATCAATCTAACAGTTACTGCAAACTGCAGGATATGGGGAAGGTACCCGTGGTTTATATAATGGCAGCAATTTTTCCAGCTTTGATGATAGCGGGTTTATACTTTTTCGATCATAGTGTAGCTTCCAAGATGGCTCAACAGAAGGAATTTAACCTTCAAAAGCCATCCGCTTACCACTACGATATGTTAGTGCTTGGAATTATGGTATGTTATGTTATTTTCTCTCTAAAATTCTGCTTTCTAGAACTTATCTCTTCAATTTCGATCTAAGATTTCTGACATATCTTTATGATTTTTAGACTCTAATTTGCGGTGTCCTTGGCCTTCCTCCTTCAAATGGTGTCCTTCCACAGTCTCCTATGCATACAAAGAGTTTAGCAGTTCTTAGGAGCCAGGTAACTTAACAAATATCAAGGACCTCTTGGTTCTTAATTAGTCCATACTTCTTAAACATCAACAACTCATTTTGAATTCTTGGATTTCATCTTCAATGTTCAGATGATCCGAAAGAAGGTGATAGAAAGCGCCAAGGAATGCATTAAGCAACAAAGGACCAAATCTGAAATGTATGGAAAGTTAGAATCTGTGTTCATAGAATTGGATACAGACCCTACAGTAAGTGTTGTTTGTTGGCTTGGTAGCCGTGTATGCGTTTAAAATGCAGGGATGCTTAAGATTCAGGAGTAACACAATGGATGTTTTGAAAATGGTACAGGCAAAAGAGTTGCAGACTTTGAAGAAAGCTGTAATGGAATCTGATAACAAGGATGGTGAAAAGGAAAAATTTGATCCCGAGAAAAACATCGACGAATATCTACCAGTCCGGGTTAATGAGCAAAGAGTGAGCAACTTATTGCAGTCACTCCTGATTGGAGTATCGATACTAGCCATCTCAGTTATTAAAATGATACCTACTTCTGTTCTATGGGGATATTTTGCTTACATGGCAATTGATAGTCTCCCAGGGAATCAGTTCTGGGAAAGGACATTGCTTCTCTTCATCACCCCAAGCCGGCGTTACAAGTAAGTAATCTTTTGATTATGTACAAGTTTTATTCAATGCATAATGGTTTTGATTTTCCTTACTTTGTGATGGAAATAGAAATTAAGACTAACTATTTTTTCATTGTTTTTGTTTTCTCATGCAGAGTTTTGGAGGGTTCTCATGCTTCATTTGTGGAGACAGTACCTTTCAAGACCATAGCGGCATTTACAGGCTTACAGCTAGCATATTTCTTGTTTTGTTTTGGGGTCACACATATACCAATAGGTGGAATACTGTTTCCAGTACCATTCTTCCTTCTCATAGTTATTAGAGGAAACTTGCTTCCCAAGCTATTCAACCCAAGGCATCTTCAAGAACTAGATGCTTCCGAGTACGAAGAAATCGTAGGATCTCCAGCAGCTGCCCTTAGCATGAAGAGAAGTTTTAAGCTGAAGGTACAATTGATTATGATTCATTTCTTGTTTTAACGATTCATGATCATTGGTTTTTCTTTTATATCTTTATACATATTACAAAACATTTTAACCAAGGACTTGATCATGTTTGATGATCAGGATCATGAGCCGCCTGCTACCGACACTACTGATGAAAACTCGGAAGAAGATTACTTTGAGAGATTAGACGAGATGACAACCAGCAGAGGAGAGTTGAAACATAGAAGCTTCAATGATAGAAACCGCTTGCATAGCAATAAGAGCTTCAACGACGACAAACAATTACAGGTTAAAGAGGCCGAATCCTTTTAAGTGTTCAACCTTCAATACATCTCTAGTATTCACTATGTTTGTCTTATGAACTTGGACAGGTTTACCCTGATGATGATGCTGTCTGAATATCATGAAATCTCTCTTCATGCATTGTTTTTCTAGAATGTATAATTGGTATGATATCATATTTGTTTTCTCTAGATAGGAATGCTTAAGATTCTTTTGTAGTCAGTTGGTTAGGTAGAAGATTATCTTAGATGAAGGGAAAAAAAAAGGATTCAGTTGTGATAGTGAAGAAATATGCAAAAGGAAAGGGAAAGGAACAAGCTGTCAAAATGAGATTTGATTCCACTCCAGCAGATCCTCTTTGCAGCCCTCTGCAATAGAAGCTATTGACCAATCTCTATCAAAATTGACCAATTATGAAATCAATTGTCCTTGACCAATCTCCTCTAACATTATTCAATCGTATTGCCAATTAACCAATGAACAGCATTACAGCAACATTAACCAATCTTCACCAATATTGACTATTATTGCACCATAATTCAATTGATATACAAATTAACCAATCTCATATAAGATTGAGCAATCTAAAGAACAATTGACCAATACTGCAGTGGACTGCAAAGAGAATTCCCTGCAAAGGATCTAGGGTTATCAAAAAGGAAATCTGAGTTACCAGATAAATTGTGTGATGGAATGACAACATTAAAGCCCAAGCTCAATGAATGTGTGTAGTAAAAGCAATTTTATATTGTTTGCTGTAGAATTTAAAGAATGTGGAAGAAAAATATAGTGATGAAGAAGATAATTCTTTATCAAGTATCATTTTGGTCCTTATAATTTATGTTTGTTTTTAAGTTGGTCTCTATACAATTTTTTTTAAACGAATCCTTCAATTATAAAAATTTTAAATTTCTAGTTTCAAATTGATCCTTGCTATTAGATGAAAGTTATAACATTGTTAGGCTTATTGTTCATGGGTAATGGAAGTTGACATATCCATTTCTAGTTGAGATAGAAAGTCAGTTTTCATTAGCCATGATGGATTTACCTGTATGATGTTATAACTTTTCTTTTCTAATAGCAAAGACAAATTTGAAAACATTTTCAATTAAAAAGATTTATTTAGAGACCACCTTAAAAATGGAATTAAATTTTGGGAACAAAAGAATATTTTAACCAAAACATTTTAAATGTTAAAAACGTGTTTTTCTTTTTTGAAAAAAGGATAATTAGGTTGGCCTACATCGCCCACTTGATGGCCCATAAGAGGCATGCAAGGCTATAAATTTTTTGATCTGGTGTCTGAATTGGACTTGGCTTATAGTTTGCCTATTTTGACACCTCCTAGACTTATCGAGGAAGATTAGAGCCAGTTATGTGGAGTTAGTTTGTACTTTGTAATTTAGATATATCTAAATCTTTCTTAATGGGTTTGTCAATAGTTTTTTTTCATCTGATCTACTCTTTTTATTGAGGATGCTTCTTTCTTTCCATATGCTCAAATCACTTGAGACAAGATTTTATTGTTTTTTTTTTTACCATTGGTGCTACCTCAACTTTCTTTCTAATGAATTAATTTCTAACCTATATTGTTTAATATGTCCACTCACCTAATGCAACTATCTTATCTTTGCCACATTAAACTTATTCTCTTTACAGCATTTCACTGTCCAATATTCAGTCTCATATTTGTGGGTCTTATATCTATAGGGTAAAGAATATCATTAAGTTAGGATTATACTTTTGTGTCACAATTAACACGTGAAAGGTTCATTCATTTCTCTTTTGCTGGATCATATGATTTACATCTTCCTTTATTTTCTCATCGTAATATATGGAGGGTCCAAGACACTGAAACTAAGAAATTTATGATATGGTATAATTTTCAATTTTCACTTCTTGCTAACCTTATATTTCACATACTCCACCTTATTATTACTCCAGCAAAAATCATGTGCTTCAAAGCTTATATACACATCTCTATGTTAGGAATCCAAACGTGAGTACAAAGTCTCATATCTAGAAGAAACCAAAGAAGTAAGGAACATATATATGGATGAACTCGTGAACATAAAAATGTTTTGTGGCCTTTGGTTAAGACAAGGTGTCGAACCCACTTATGTGGTTCTTAGCTTAAGCCATTGTTGTGGATCTTCCAATTCTTTGCTCACCAACACTCCAACAAGTGGTATCAAGGTTGATGGTTCGTCTCAGATGAGTATTCATAAAAGAAGGTCGTTGACATATCCTTATGCAAGGTCCCTTGTCTCAAAAGGCATTAGGCAAAATGTTGCATTATTATGATGGACAAGATGGTGCAAGTAAGAAGAAGAGTGTGTGAGGTGAGAGTTAGGCTCTTGGTGACACTCTTCAACATGCTTTTACTAGAACGAGAGCATGCTCTCATGTGGAGGACTCTCCCTTGTGGACGAGTTTGTTAGGAATTCAAGTTTGAGTGAAATAAGTCTCACATCGAGAAGAAATGGTAAAAGTGATAAATATATAGGTGGATGGATCCCTGAACCTAATGTCTTAAGAGATTTGGAAAATATGTGGTGTTATGTTCATTTATATGGTTTTTATCTTAGCCCATTATTGAAGATCATGGTCCTATGCTCTTTGTGACCACAACAAGTAGTGAGGTTGAGAAATGGTGTTCGAGAAGGCGAGTGTTGGTGAATCCATCATCTATGTGTCAGATCCCTTGTATGAAAAATAGGTTGGTTGAGTGATCTGTTGTAGATTATGGACAACAATGGTACATGTTTGAAGAAGGGTGTGTATCCTGATTTGCAGGTGGACTCTTGTGTGAAGAACACAAACGTGATGGAGAGATTATTATTAGGAATCATAGTACGAGTAATAAGTCTCACATCAAGAAGGAATGATAATAGTGAGAAAAATATAAGAGGAAGGATTTATTGACTTAATATCTTAAAGGTTTTAGGTTAAATTTTGTCAAACCAACTTGTCGAATTCTTAGTTTATCCCTTTGTCGAAGATCTTCAAATCCTTCGTCACCAACCCAACTACACTCTATCATTTGTTATCTCGACTCTCCAACTAGGACTATATCATCAAAGTTCTAATCTCTCATATTGGTATTAGTCAGAGTTTGATTTTGTTAAGATCATTGTTTTTCTTATAGGCAAAGTTTTGTTAAGTTCATTGTTTAATTTAATTATCAATAGTATTCTTGATTGAAAGATATTGCTTGCGTGCGTATTTTGAATCTTCTTGCACGTATATTTATACCTGTGTAACATTGTGTGGATAGGAAATGCAAGTATGATATTTCTTAAAAACTGCTTTATTATTTTGAAATCCTATGTAGTCCATTTTTTGTTGGAGAAACAAAATATGTTACTAAGTGGTAAATAGATGTCAAAATATGAAAGGTAGCTAAAATTCTAGATTGTGGCATGATATGAAGAACCATTACATTTGAAAATTGTCATGGTAAGAAAACATAATTTATTAGTGATTGAAGTAGCTAAAGTTACAGTAGTTTCTTTGAGCTTGCATTAGGTAAAAATTGTGTGGAATAATATATATTTGCTAGTTACTTAATGTTGTATTCTCATTTTACGCATGCTGCAAGTTTTATGTACAGGGTAATTTGGAGAAGAAGAGCTTGGAGGAATTGCAAAATGCATTTGCAGAACTAAGGCTTAGAAAGAATGAATTGGAAGTAGTAGCATTGAAGGAAAATGTGGAGCTGAAAAGGACGGTTGAGAACCTTGGTGCTATAAACGGTCTTTTAGAAGATGGAATTCGTGCATTTGAGGAGAAATATGCAAATTTGAGTCTACGTGTTGCAAGACTTGAGCAAGAGCGTGAGGAGCTTTTAAGGAGGATAGAAACCTATGGTGATATTGATGATATATGATATGTCTTTGGTACTTATTCCACAATTTTATCTTGTTTCAAATTTTTTTCTTTTGGTACTGAATGGTACATCAATAGCAATATATCATTTGTTGTACAAAATGCCAATGGAATTGGTACATGCATTGATAGAGCTAGGTGTTAAAGATTAGGGCAATACTACTTGTAATCATATAACAATTTATAATATAAATATGTATTAATTAAGAACATCATGACACATATTAAAGCTAAACAAAAATTAACCCTTATTTTTGTTCTCTTATTATGTTGCTATTTAATCTGTGCAGTCCTCTATTAATTCATAAGATATTCTATATGCGGTTAGTTTTCCACAATCTTTTCTTTAACCCTTAATGATATGAAAATTTTATTTTAAGAGTGGGGATTTCTAAATATAGACCAAGATCATCTGCGGTTACAAAGAAGCTGAACAAGTTATTAATCCAATTTTAAATTCTTGATGTTTTATTTGGAATTTTGATTTCTTCTCATGTTAAAATATTGAAGTAAAGAATTTACTTAAAGGTTAGTAACCATTATTACACATGCACGATTGGTAGTTCACAAAACTCCATTATCGGAAATGTTGTTTGTATAACCAAGTTGTACAAGTTGATGACTTTCATATTTATAAAGTAAAGAATGAGATAAAATATAAAGGAGATCAGAAGACGTAGAACTGTTATTCTTTTTTTTTTTTCTTTCTAAATGAAGAGTTATCAACCAAGTTGTCTTAATATATAGATGGTGGATTTAACATAAAAAGGATTGTTTGTTCTTTTTTTTTTTTAGAAACACGATTTCAATAAACAGATTCTATAAAGTATAACCAAAAACAATTTTTTTCATAAAAAATTCTTTCATTGTTATAGAATATATAGAAACAAAGCTGTTTTACAAAATTGTGGAAATGCATGGTAATGAATTGCAATTGTGGTTATGCTATGTTTATGGCAACTACGAAAAATTGCAAGATAAAAAGGATGTTCCAATAAAAATGTTACTCCATCTCGAAACTACAATATTTTACTATTATTTCGGACCACAATTTAAAAACATGCTACAATGCATGAGAAAGAAAAGAAAAGGAATGATTTGGGAATCAATTCTTGTTTCCCTCATTAGTCACGTGCAACAATAAGATAATCACCATCTCTAATAAGATTTATGTCATCAATTTCAGCTCCTTCTTTTGACAAAACTTTGGTAGGAAAGAAATCAAATTTTTTTGCACCAATATCTAGCAGTTCTTGGAGGGAATTGGGCAACAAAACTAGCTTTCCAGCATGTGCACCTTTTTCAGGGCAACTAAGTGTCACTCTGGATGCTACTCCTTGCATGTTCCTTGCAGCATTGTTGGCATCTGAATCAGCTGTCGTTCGAGTTCTTTTATCTGAATAGTTAATATATATGTAAACAAAATTACTAACTATGATAGCAAATGATAAAAGCCAAAATCTCTAACATGTTATATTTCCCATGTATCTCAACCCATTGTTGGATATAAATCATACTAAAGCTGTGGAACATGGGATGTTGAAATCAGGATTCAAATTATGGTGACAACGTTCAATATTTGCTTATATAAAAAAAGAAATTAAAAAAAAATCATTTACCAAAAACTTTTGCCAAGTTTGAGTGCTTTTTTTATAGGATCAGTTGTCAAATAAACACTTTTATTTTAAAGAGAAAAATCACTTTCGACATATCTTACTACTTGTTTGGTTAGAATTATTTACAAAATGATTCTTTAGAAGAAAAAACATTTTTGGGAGAAGTTAGGAATTACTTACAATGATTGACCCCTGAGATCATCCCAAAAATGGAATTATGAAAGCTGTTAGTCCTTATTAGCCTCTCATGATTCTCTGGTGTCAAGTCTTGATTAAGTTGCACATTTGCCTGGGACATAGCAGATTCACTTTGAAACCTCCTAAAGCTCTTATTATCATTCTTTGATAATGGAGTAACTAGTGGTTTTCTGTTCACTTTATAGTCCTCGAACATATTTTTAATTTCTTCATGGGCTTGTTGATCTGCCAAATATCTAGGAGTCCATCCATTTCCATCTTCTTTATCAATGTTTGCGCCTTGTTGTAGAAGAAAGCTAACCATTTCACTGTTTCCTTCACATACTGCAGCATGTAGAGCCGTATTTTGGTTTTTATCGGGTTGTGTCGCATCAATACCATATTGCACAGCCTCTTTGAGCAATTCTAAGTTATTTTGCTTGGCGGCAGTGTACGCTACATGGCCCGGATCAGCACAAGATAGGTCTGCACCGTTGTCTATGAGAAGTTTCATGATAGATTCATGCCCAATCAAACTTGCTTCCCATAGTGGAACACTTCCTGCCAAATCTGCATAAACAAAAGAAATAACATAAGTCCTCTATAAAAAAGACTTATTAGTATTTGCAACTGCAAGGGTCTATTTCATAAATTGAATTTTTGTTACTGAAAAATCAAGCACATAATTGGGGGGAAAATTCAAGTGCTAGATGTGTAAATAAAATACTAGAGGCTATCCATACTAATGGAACTGTTTTCATGTAACAACATAAATAATGCAAGAGTTGTTGCTAAATACATCCATTGAACTCTCATATGCTGAATGTTTTCCAACACATTTTACTTGCTTTCAATAAGTCAAAAACTTCTTATTTTCATCACCAATTGCGTTTTCAAATAGGCATTAAAAGTACCTCTGATATTGGGATCAGCACCATATTCTAGAAGCAGAACTACACAATGCTCATTGCCCTTAGAAGCTGCATAATGCTGTTACATGATAAAGTTGTTGTAAGAGTCTAGTATTGTATTCATACATTAATACTTATGCATGCATGTGTGTTTATGTGTTCACTTGGGAAAAGAAAATCGACAAACCAGTGCTGTCTTTCCTATTTTATCTACTGCGTTTGGATTTGAGCCCTTCTTCAGCAACTGATGCAACAATATATCGTCATCTCTGTCTACAGCAAAGCATGTGTTGATGGGCAAATCCATTTTCTCTCGAGCCAGCATGACCTCCGTTTCTGCGAGAATAACATCCACATCTGGAAACTTTGATTGTCGCAAATGCTGCAACAAGTTATGGCACATATGACATATCACAATGCAATAGGCGCAAAACTCTTCCACGAGGAAAAAGATGATTGTTTGTTTGATTTTTAAACAAAAATGTAAAAAAATTGTATTCACCTGAACTTATGAAACTACAAAATAAAAAAGTTCTGTGAGCAAAAGAATATGTGACAAAAGCCAAAAGGTATCTAGCTATTAGAATCACGGGTAGGACAAAGCACAAATTGCAATTGAGCAAATAATTTACATACACGGAGAAAATTGTTCATGATTATTGCCCCATCTCCTACATTTGATTGAGCAATATTTAGAAATGTGGTACGGTTCAAGCGCAGAAGTTGGCTTAATCGTTTGGTTCGAACTGTAAACAGTTGCGGCCTGTAACATAGAACTCCTATTTCCCCTAGCACATGTCCTGAATGTGCCACACCTATAACCTGAAATTATTGCAAAAAATGCGTTTTGTTGGTCAGAAACATGTCCTCATGTTGTCATGATTCGCAAAAATTTGTTAAGGAAAATAAACTTGCCTGTTCCGTGCCATTATCGTTTATGATAATTTCCTGTCACTCAAAAAGAAAATGAAAGTTCAGTTAGTACTTATGTTTCTCTCCACATATTGTAAAAAGGAGATTTGAGAAGCACACATCCATATGCAGTAAAAATAAAAATTAATCTCAATAAAATAAAAACTCTTAATGACTTTTTTTATATTCTTAATTTAGTAGCAACAATGTTAACCTATTGTTTTAAATCAGAGCAATTGAGTTCAATCTCAAACAATGCTTCATATTTTTTATTCATTAGCTTAATAAACGAAAGACAATTTATGTATGAGGACAATTTGATGCTAACAAACCAGTAGGAGCATAATATACGAAGAGAATAAAAAGGTAAAGAGGGGAGTATAGGATCTTACTGCTGCACCTGTAACCAATATATAAAAATCTGTTGGTGCTTCATTCTGCAAAATTAGATCTTCCCTTGGAGGAAAATACTCAGGCTTCATCTCAGTGACCTTCAAAGTTCAACAGTACATACAAGATATATATATATGTAAAACAATCTGTTCATCATCCAATTAGACAAAGAAAGCAAACATACAACATAATTAATCTACGAGCATGGTTAATAAACATGTATAGAGATAATTTCTTTTTTTTCCTTTTAGTTAATAAACACTAGTCCTACATAGCAGGCAAAAAATGAAAATAAAATATTACCAGTTGAAGACGTAGGTCTTTTGAAACTCCATCAAACAAGTAGACCTCCTTCACAAGGTCCTCAAATAGGTACTGTGCGATGCTAGATCGAATAGCTTTTGGAAGAGATTCGATAATCTCCTGCTGTTGCAGTCCTTCTAAATCTGTTCTGTACTTCATAAACAAATGTGCAAGCATTTGTTCTTGCAATCGTACAGTTAATTGATTCCGTTGGGCAAAACTTGAGGCAGCTTGCACAGTATCTCGCTGACATACCAATATACCACAAAAAGCAGCCAAGGAAACGAACAAGTATTAATATAATGAATCACTTGGAAAGAAATAAATGACAGACCAAATATGGTGTTTGAATTGTGGACAATCCTATAACTTTCTTAAGACTCAGTGCTGATTAGGAGTGCCTACATTGACATGGGGGCATCCATAATCAGAACAATTCTTGTTTTTAGAATGTAAGAACAATTAATTTGGCCCATGCAACCAGAGACGGATAGTCAAGATTAAAAGTCGGTTAGCGATCACACGACCACTTAAAAAAGCCCTGCATTTACCTTTTAATATTGACCATTAAAATAAGATTCAACAGTCAAGATTCATTATTCTCATTCTTCAAAATAAGAAATTTTTTCAGCTAAGTCGATGAAGTATACATGAAAAAGAATAGATTAAAAAAAATAGACTTACATATTTCCTCGTTCTGCTAGTCCATTGAACAACTAAGTTTGTTATGTTTCCGATGATATATGCTGTTAACCCTAGGTTAAATAGCATATAGAATATGCTAAACACCATCTCCTTTGTATTTACAGGATGAAGATCACCATAACCAACTGATGTAACAGTTACTATGGACCAGTACATTGATGTTACATAGTGACCCCAGAGATTGTTATCAGCAGTATCAGGTAATAGGCTTAACCACGAATTTTCTGATGCTTTATCTCGAGCAAGAAAATAGAAAAAACAAGCAGCAAAATGTGTTGTAAATAGTGTAACCTACAAATGCACACCATCATAAGGATTATTAGATACGCTGATATAGATTGTTGTTTACTTATAAAGTAAGAAAATTAAAAATAGTATAGCAAATACTCACACATATAAGTTTTGAGCATCGCACCCAAAAATAGTTATAATGTCTATCCTTTTCTAATCTGACGCAATAAAATGAAATCTTATCAGTTTAATTCTATATAAGATAAAAACAAAATCAATGTCCTGATTTATTTACCAAGGTCAAGCCTATGAGTTAGCAAAATTCAATATTTTGTTTCCTTCAATTAGTTGTACAAGTGTACCTTAACAAATGAGTTATGAATAATAATGAAATATTGACACTCTAATTAAATATCAATATATTCCTTTAATCTAACTGAATTGGACTACTTCTCAAGATACCTTATACTTTTCTTATGACTAAGTTACGTATATTTGGTGCAAAAACTTATGTGTCGAAAGAAGTTCTCTGAATCAGTTGTTCAAGAGAGGAAAAAAAATTGTCACCATGATCACCTTTCGAACAAGGCACTGACTCTACGAAGACGCCAAAGGCGAAGTATGTTGAAGTAGCCATAAGCATCAAGAGTACCGGGCAATATCACGCGAGCAAGTTCAGAAGGAATGGTGGAGATGACATCAAAAGCAAGCCATGTTCTTGTATATCTCCAAGCAATTAGTTTTGGTTCGTCAACTAGAAGATAAGTAGCCTTGTCAAGATAGGCAACAAAGAAGGTGAGAATAATGTCAATGGCAAAGAAACCATTGACAACATTGTCCGTTATTGAAAGAGCATTTGTTGGTTTACGAAGAAACCCGAATTCAAACGGACACACCCATGCAGTGTAGAAAACCAACACCACCAAGAACATATCCCATGACCTGCAACATTATTATTATTACTATTATTATCAGTGCAACACATCACCATGAAACATGAAAAGTGGTATAGTATTATTTTTGGCACAAATTGATTAAAAAAGAAATCATTAATCTACAAACGAGTCATGATTGCTTAGCTTGTAATGTAAAAAGAAGCTCCCCCTAATACCTTTATGGAAACAAAAAATGTCACCTGTAAGCCAGAGTGTGACAATTTTCACAGTAACTTTAATTTTTAACACAAAGTATATGTTATAAAGTTCAAACTTGTCCTAAAGCAAGTCACTTCTTGATGACTAGAGGTATAAATAACTTTGCTCATATGGTAAATATTCATCTCGCCATTTTTTACGTTTCAATTCTAATGATATGTTTTATTCATTGTTGTTTTTAAAGCAAGACTCGAGATTCTTTTGTAATGATTTGATTTATTTACAGCATTTTTTTACAAGCATTTATTTATGGCATGTTATTTAATTATTCATTGCTCTCACTAATACGGAGTACTATAGTTAGTACGAGGTGTGATTTTATGCGATTCTTTACGATGAACTTGTACATGATACGAGATACGCAACAAAAAAATTGATGAATTCAAAATGAGATACATACGACAGCCGAGTAAAAGCATGTAGCTATAATAAAGATCAATGTATAAAAAACCTAAAAATGTTCAAGTTAACATAGAAAAACTAAAAAATTGATTCTTAATATTTTAAATGCATCATTTCTTAGATAAATTTTACATTTTTAATTCTGTAAACATCGTTCATTCTTAAAGGTAATATATAGCAATATCCTAAGTAAAAAGGGAGTCCATAAGAAGTGATCCCATTTTTTTCTTCAGATCATGATATTTCACCGTTCAAATCATTTATACACCTTCTTCAAACTCATTAATGATTTTTTGTCTTGGAAACAAGAATAAATAAATAAATAAATGATCACTAGTTATAGTAATAAAGTTGTATTGTTGTTATGTTATGATATGTTATGCATGTAGATATGTGTATATTATTATTATTATTATACCTGTGACGAGAGTTGTATGGGGAAATGATGAAAGATCGGAGCTTAGGTCTGCGGCTGGTGGCGGCTGTGTTTCCGAGAGGAGGGAGAGGAATGCCGGTGAGACTGTATTGGCTGCCTTCATCCCTTGACATGTGATCCATCTCAATGTGATTTCTCTCTTTCTCGTCATCTTCGTCTTCTGTTGCCTCATCATGGAAGCCACCACCACACAACGTTAATAACGACATCTTTGCATTACGCTGCTTTGACATTATATATTGATCTTGTTCAATTCCTCGGCTTTCTCTTCTCTTCTCTCTCACTCTCACTTTCTCATATTCTTCTTCTTCTTATTCGTCTGTTCCCCTTGAGTAGTGTGTATTGCTTTGCTGGTGAGAGTGGTTCCTTCGTTCAAAATAATACTATATAATACACGTCAGTCAATTCTTCTTTATGCCATATAAAACGCAACAAATCTTAAGTAATGTTGTTGGTTTGGTGATTTTTCTCTAAAAATTTGCAAACTACTTTTGTATTTTTAAATTAAAGATTTTTTTAACTTCGTCTTTTAAAATTGATGATAAGAATATAAAGGTTGATATCTTTTATTGAAAAATTAAATGTAGAGTTTTTTTACTTTTTCAATAAACAATTTCACAAAATAAGTTATCCACTTTTAGATATCTATTATCCATTCTAATAGGTTAAGGTTACATATATAAAACTCCTAGATTAAATATAAGTATATAAATTTGTTTTTATGTGAAATGATATTAGTAAGGGGAATTTAGACTCCTCTTTTTGTTTTGGATAGTATATAAGGTGTTGCTGACAGGTGTTATTATTATTTTTTTTGAAATTATTAAAATGTAAGTGTTTATTGATAATCAACACTACATAATATTTCTTAATAATAATTTATTTGAGCAATGATATATTGTCCTACAAAATCAATATACAAATAGATCTACACCATAAGAAAATGACACTTATTACTTTTTTTTTTTAGATCTATTTGTGGGTTAATTTTGTAAGTCTATTAATTATTTTTGAATTTTTTTATTTTTATTCCATAAAAAGTGATCCAGCATTTTACTTATATTTGTGATGGGCTAGTCCTAGAGCCGAGATCACAGGGCATCGGACCCTTAACCAACCGAGATCACGCTGCACTACTGAGTAACGTAAACAGGCCGAGATCCACGCCTTACACTCAAACAGCCAATGCCTAGGCAGGTAGAACTCGCTCCACCAACTCGGCTTCAACTCCAGTCAAGCCGAGGTGAACAGGACGACGCCAACTCAGTTCTGGCACTCGTGTCCTATCACAGCTCGTACTGGGCTGAATCAACTGGGCCAAAGTTTAGCAAGCCCATTAGGTATTCAGCCACCCCTATAAGTAGTACAGTGCTGCATGGGGCTCAGGTACGCTTTTCTAAACCCTAAGTTTACACTGCACGCACAGTGATTAGGACATCCCAGGTTATCCTACTGATACATGTGAAACTCAGAGAATCATACAGAAAATCTAGATCAAACCGCCTCTCTGGGTCTCATACTGTGGCCTTAGTGAACGACCTGATCTAGAACAAGACATTGGCGCCGTCTGTGGGGAACGATAAACTTCGATTCCCACCATCACCAAACTCTTTGATGGAGAACGCAGCAGATAACCACCAGGCACGTAGGGGAAGAGGACGTCCTCCAAAGGCGTCCACCGTACCACCACGGAGAACAGATCTCCGTCAGCGCCTTCAGGCTAACAGGGCTGCCCAACAACAGCCACTTCAGGAGGATGTGCATGCGAGTGATGTCCCGATCCCCAACGAACAGCCCCAGGTGGCAGATTCGATCCAGCCAGTGCAGCCACAACCTGTAGTAGTCCCACCCCAACCCCATGCCACACATACCCACAGTGGCCCCTACACTGTGTACTCAGGTGAGTCATCGTATCGCGGTGCGGATGGAGGAGGGGGTACTCAACATCATCAGACACACTACCACAGAGTATATTTCTTCTCAGAATCACGAAGATCGGGGACGTAGGTATTCTGATACCCTTTCTCACCGATCCCGTCGATCTACTTCGTCTTCTCGACGCCGCGATGATGAGATCTTAACCATGATGCGCACATAGATGCGAATTATGCAGCAACAAAACAAGGCCATAGCAGATTTACAACAGTTGACTATGGCACGCAACGCTGAACGAACCCTACAGCCGGTTCCGGCACGAAACGTAGATCCCGTGAGCGAACGAGTTGCGCGTGAAGCTCCGCCACGGACTCGGGAACGAGACGCCGAACGGGCCCTGAGAACGGCTCCGGAAAGGAGTTTAGGACGCGTAGTCGAACGAGCGACAGTAGAGGCTCCGACGCGTCAAGAATCATCTCGGGCTCTTCGGGATACAGATTCTCTCGGGAGAGAGGAGAGCTCACTCCCTCCCCCGCCACCATTGAATCCCGAGCTGGAGCCCGAGCAAGAGCATCCAGGTCACCCATTCACCCCGTACGTGATGGCTTTCGAGACACCACAGGGTTTTCTTGGGCCCAGCAACATTCAAAGGTACGATGGTCTCTCGGATCCTCATGATCACATTTTGAGTTTCGAAGGGGCGATGAATTTTTACGGACAAGAAGGTCGGATGAAATGTAGAGCATTTTCCATGACCCTTCAAGCACCAGTCTTAAGGTGGTATGCATCTCTCCCCCCGAATTCGATTAATTCATGGAACGAGCTGAAAAGGGTGTTTCTAAATAGGTATACCGCCAGTTGCATCCAGCCGAAGTCGGATCACTCACTGGCAACGGTAACTCAGAAACCAGGAGAGACTTTGAGGGATTATCTCAATCGTTTCCACAATGAGTCGAGTTCGATTCCCAATCTCGAACCGGGAGTGGCAGTGTTACTTTTCACCCAGGGTTTGGCCCCCAGAGGCTTCAAAAAAGCTCTTATTGGGAAGCCTCCCCGAGATATGGTCGAACTCCGGCAGAGATCCAACAAGTTCATCAACTTGGAGGAGTTTGATAAGGGACAGTCAGGAAGGATGGCAAATAACCGAGGTGACACCGCACAGGAAGATCGGACCAGCTTTAGGGGCCGATCCAGGAAGGAAGACAGAGAGGGGCGTCGTCAACCACCACCGCCTCCACCCCCACGTAGGTACAACACGTATACTCCACTCAATGCTCCTAGATCTCATATCTGGAAGGAAACAATGCAAACCGAACTCCGACATGTCAACAGACCTCCCTATTTGAGAAATCAAAAGAATGTGAATAGGAACAAGTACTGTGAATTCCATGAGGGATACGGCCACACCATAGATCAATGTACTTGGTTGAGGGATGCCATTGAAGACTTGATTCGCGAGGGAAAACTCCAGCGCTATGTCCGGGAAGCAATGGAGAAGAGATCTCGTAAGAGAACACCAAGTCCCGAGAGAGCAAAGAGGAGAAAAGAATCCACACCAGAAAAGAAGCAAGAAAACCAGGGACAAGTCAATATCGTGGTTATGGACGAACTGGACAAGTCGCCAAAGGATCTCGCTATCCAGACGATTTTCGGAGGTTTTGCAGGAGGAGGGGAGCACCGATCCGAAAGGAAGAGGTATGTGAACCAGGTCCTAGCAGTTCACAATCGCCCAATTCGGAAAAAGCCGTCTCGGAATATTCCAATCAGTTTCTCGGATAAGGACATGGAAGGAGTCCTGCCCGATCATAACGATCCGATGGTCATCTCCGCCAGAATCGGAAACTTTGATGTCGCCAGAGTCTTTGTGGATCAAGGAAGCTCTGCCGACATCCTTTTCTTGCATGCCTTTTCCAAGATGAGGTTTCGTTTGAATGATTTGGAAGAGTTTGAGGGAAACTTGATTAGCTTTATAGGGGATTCAATTCGGCCCCTAGGCGTCTTGAGACTTCCGATGACCTTAGGCGGACAACCTGCAACCAGGACCGAGATCATCAAGTTTCTTGTAGTCGACTGTCCTTCGGCTTATAACATCATATTAGGCCGAACTTGCCTCCAGGCTTTTGGAGCAGTAGTTTCAACGGTCCATTTGGCGATGAAGTTTGTGGGTGCAGATGACACAGTAGTCACGATAAGAGTTGAGCAGGAGTCCGCTCGTTTGTGTTACAACGCTAGCCTCGGAAAGATCAGGAAGGAGAAAAACGAAGTAGAAAAAATTCCGCAGGTACCACTGTCTAAAGGCGGAGTACTCCTGGCCGAGCTGGATGTCAGGGCTGAACAAGATGAGCTCCGGCCTCGCCCTCAGGGAGAATGGGAAACCGTCCCCGTATATCTTTCCGATTCTCGAAAAACAGTCCGAGTCGGTTCCAACCTCCCAGCTCCTATCCGATATGAAATCATTGTCCTTCTGCGGAACAACAAGGATTTGTTTGCTTGGACGTCAGCCGATATGCCTGGCATCGATCCAAATTTTATCTGCCACCGACTTAGCGTGGATCCGAAGGCTAAGCCCGTGGCGCAAAAGAAGAGAAGAGTCGGTTTCGAGAAGTCCAAGGCCATACAGGAGAAGGTCTCGGAGTTGTTGGAGGCCGGTTTTATTAGGGAAGTATCATACTCAGAGTGGCTGTCGAATACAGTGTTGGTCAAGAAGTCTAACGGCAAATGGCGGATGTGTGTGGACTACACGGACCTCAACAAGGCGTGTCCAAAAGACCAGTACCCCTTGCCCATTATTGATCAGTTGGTGGACAGTTCAGCAGGTTTCCAGCTTCTTTCCTTTTTGGATGCATACTCGGGTTACAACCAAATACCGATGTATCCACCCGATCAGGACAAAACAGCCTTTATCACCGAGAAGGCAACGTATTGTTATACGGTCATGCCTTTCGGGCTAAAGAACGCTGGGGCTACGTACCAGAGGATGATGAACACGGTGTTTGATGGGTTAATTGGACCAAAGATGGAGGTGTATATTGACGACATGATCGTCAAGAGCAAAACAAAGGATAGCCACGTGCGAGACTTGGAAGTGGTGTTCGCAAGAGTTAGGAAGCATAATATGAGGCTAAATCCCGAGAAGTGCAGCTTCGGGGTTCCCGCCGGGGCTTTTCTCGGCTTCATGTTGACAGAGCGAGGGATTGAGGCGAATCCCGACAAATGCCGGGCTGTACTCGAGATGAGAAGCCCGAAGAGTCTCAAGGAAGTTCAGCAGTTAACAGGTCGGTTAGCTGCGCTTTCCCGCTTCCTACCCCAAGCCGCAAGAAAAGCACTTCCCTGGTACCAGTTGTTGAAAAAAGGCGTTGATTTTGTTTGGGACGAAAAGTGCGAGGTAGCCTTTTCAGCGATCAAAGACTTCCTCTCAGCCCCCCCGACCTTGTCAAGTCCCCAGCACGGGGAAAAGCTCGTTCTGTACCTGTCGGTGGGGGAATTAGCCGTCAGTTCGGCCCTGGTACGAGAGGAAACCAGGCTCGAATTCCCAGTGTATTTTGTGAGTCGAGCTCTACAGGGTGCCGAGATCAGGTACTCGAAGATTGAGAAGTTTGCTTTTTGTCTGGTCCTATCGGCCAGACGACTTCGTCAATATTTCCAATGTCACCCAGTTGAAGTGAGAACCGCTCAGCCAATCAGGCAAGTCCTGCAAAAGCCAGATTTGGCAGGTAGGATGATGGCTTGGTCGGTCGAATTGTCTGAGTTCGAGATTTTGTATGAGCCAAGGAAAGCTATCAAATCTCAGGCTCTGGCTGATTTCGTGTCCGAATTCACCGAGGGAAATGAGACCTCGAGCTCGGGTATTTGGAAAATTTATGTTGATGGTTCCAGTAACAAGAAAGGAGCTGGAGCAGGGATTCTGGTTGAAAACTCTGAGGGTGTAAGTATCGAGTACTCGTTAAAGTTTGCTTTTGTCACTTCGAACAATCAGGCCGAGTATGAGGCCGTGCTAGCAGGATTACGAAGAGCGAAGGATCTCGGGGCGGTAGAAGTACAGATTCTCAGCGATTCGCAGCTAGTTGTTTCGCAGATCTCTGGCCAATATCAGGCAAAAGAGCCGATCCTACAGAAGTATTTAGAAAAGGTAAAAGAGTTGGCTTCGGAATTCTCTCACTTCTCCATTCTACACATCCCTAGGTGCTCGAACGAGAGGGCCGACATCCTCTCCAAATTAGCAAGTACCAAGGGAGTTGGGAATAACAAGAGCGTCATACAGGAAGAAGTAGCTGGACCCAGCGTTGTTTTGGCCATAAGGATCTCGTCGGATTGGATGACTCCTATTCGATCTTTTCTACAGCATGGTGTGCTTCCCTCTGACCAGCTAGAAGCCAAAAAGCTTGTGAAAAAGGCGGCTCATTATGTCCTTATGGAAGGGATCTTATACAGGAGAGGGGCTGCTTCACCTTTACTTCGGTGTCTCGGCAAGGAAGAAGCCGAACCGGTTCTGGACGAGGTCCACGGCGGAATAGCAAGCCAACATCTTGGAGGAAAATCTTTGGCCAGAAAGATTCTCCGAGCTGGCTATTATTGGCCAACTCTGATGGCTGATTGCCTAGAGCATGTTCGTCGTTGCCCACCTTGCCAACACCACAGCGACTTGTACCGCCGACCTCCAGAAGAATTGCACTCTTTGGCTTCCCCTTGGCCCTTTCACATGTGGGGCATGGACATCATGGGTAAGTTCCCAAAGGCCCCAGGACAGCTGATCTATGTGGTCGTTGTCGTCGACTACTTCACCAAGTGGATAGAAGCCGAGGCACTAGCCACCATTTCGTCCCTAAAAATCCAAAAGTTCTTTCTGAAGAATCACTACTGGAAAAAGTAGTTTTAAAATCGGTCGTTTTGGAATTTTGAAATCGGTCGTCGTGGTGATGTTGAAAACGGTGGAATTAAAAGTGGACCTTTTAAAATCGGTCGTTTTGACCGATTTCAAAAGTACTATCTTTTAAAATCGGTCGTTATGACCGATTTCAAAAGTACTTTTGAAATCGGTCATAACGACCGATTTTAAAAGACAGTACTTTTGAAATCGGTCATAACAACCGATTTTAAAAGTCTTTTTTTTCCTGCTTACCCCATACTCTATACATCCCCTGCTGCATGAAATTAATTTTTTTACACAGAAGAATAACCCAATTACAGAACCTAAGCAAGCTAAAATTCATAAGAAATTCATATCAAACTAACAATAATCTTGAAGTAGAAAATATAAAATACTTGTATTTTCCATACAAACACAACGAACCACCTGTATTTTCCAAATAACCTATCTTTGCACTAATAGACACATAAACACAGACAGAAACAAAAGGAACCTGCAGTTACCAAACAACCTCGTTTTTGCTTTAATAGAAACATAAAAAAAACTCCAAACAAATATATTTATACTTTCATAATTGAAATTATCCCAAATGCAATAATACATAAAAAGTTCAACAAGTTCATAACAAAGGTAACAAAATTCAAAGCAAAAATTAGAGCAAATTTCATCAAATGTGCATTCTCTATGAAAGATGTCTGCTATTAGAAAAGATTCATTAGTATCATATTTCCTTGAGTATCTCTCCCTTAATGACAGATTGACAACGTAGTGGAGGGTATCCAATGCCTCACCATGGAACTTATCCTGTCCAACAGAAAGAACGATACATCCAGTCCTATATGATCAAGAGAATGAGACATGTTAGTAGCCAGGAAAGGATGAATGCAACAAAAAGTACAATTGAAATTGAAAGAAATTGGAATTTGAAGAAACAAAAGAAGCAACGTGATATTTGCCAATGGATGCTTTGAAGTTAGAAAATTTCAGTGCAAATGAATGATAGTTAGAGGCGGCAAATAAAACCATATGTTCTTGGGTAATAAAAAAATAATGAGTTTTATATATATGCATTTCCAAGGTACCTTTTCTTACTTTGAGTAATCAAAAAAATTCTTAAACAAAAGAACTTAGTAATCAAATTGAGATAAAAAATTATTTCATAGGATATTGACTCTTCCTTAAACACGGGGACGCATCTACTTTCTTCGATTCAGTTTATTCAATGAATATAAATTCTTTATAGTATTGAATGTTAAAGTACCAAACACATTATAAACATGCTCATAGCCACACAAACACACAGGAACACATACACAAGTATAACTGTAGAAGTACTTCAAACTACAAGTAGAGAGTAATTCCTGCAAGGAATCTAACCTTCTCGGGAGGAAGATCAATGCCCAAATTCCCACGGGAAAGGATAATACCGTCCGCTTCTTTGAGAATATCATCAAAATGAGTCAATCCCTATAAAACGGGTACGTACATATGGAATCATATCAGCATAGCCAATAAGAATCTAATTCACAGAAAAATTAGTTTGTCTAGGAACTTATGAAGAAATTCAATTCACCTCAACATTTTCAGTCTTTGCAAAAATTTGAGTCTGGCTGAGATCACCTAGCTTTGAAAGGAATTCACGGGCCTGCATTTCAAACAAATAGAGGGCTGTTAATTAAAAACCTGAAACAGCAAGAAAAATAAAATTTAAACAACCAATTACATATTTCAGGTGACTAAACCAAAGTAAAGGACATGGAACAGAAATTACTTGGCGAACATCTTCAGCATGCCTAGTATATGACAGTGACAGAAAATCAATTTTATTTTTGGCTCCCCAGGTGCTTATAACCTGCATGAAAAAATGAATGAAAATGATGCCACCAAAAGTTACAGAAACATATATTCTAGGCACATACAAACTCTACATGTTGATAGGTAAATCATTAGAGAACAAAAGTAAAAAGCAGAAATTACCTCCTTGTCTTTCTCGGAGAGAGTTGGCAAATCAATATGAACTTGAGAGGCATGCAAAGTGAACAATGACCCAGCGAATCTTGCTGAATTCTTAACAGTACAAATGACATCCCGCCCATTGACTTCATCTACCTACACAGTTTCAGATGGAATTTATCATCCATGAAGGTCAGGAACTATTCCTGTTTATGCCAGCCTAGGCCATTCATAGCAGAGGTTTTGAAGAAACAGAATATCAACTTCAAAAATTTTAATTCCAACTATACCAAACCAATGGTTGGTGCAGATTAAAATTTTTTTAAAAAAAGAAAGAAATGCTGAAGAACACCACAATTATAAGATTCAAAAAGGGACCTACTGAAATAAATTTTTCCTTCCAGGCCCAACTTATATTACCTCTAGCCATACGGAAGTAGTTTCACTTCCTGTAAACAAGTATTGACCAACAAAAATGGTGTCTCCCTTCTTCACAGACTGTAAACAAGGAGAATACGCGTAAAGACGTTAGATTCAAACCAACAAAAAGTTTGATTTAAAAAAAATGAATCTGTAATATAGAAATTGTACTAATTATGTCAGAAAGTGAGTAAAAAATTAGAATTCAATCAAAAGGCACTAAACATTGCAATTTACTGCTTCTAACCCAATAAGCAAGAGCAAAATTGCATAGATAGCTGGAATTGATAGCTAATTTGGGTGCAATCCAATGATTTAAAATAAAGGTATTGATTGAAAACTTTCTCAGACTGAAACAGAAGGAGAGACGAATTGGAACAGTTATGGTGGCAGAACAACAAACTCGAGCGTGAGGGCTGAGGATGAGGACGATGGAGGGATGAGGGACGAAGGTCGCGAGTTCAAGGTTAGGCGGTGAGGGTTTCGACTTGTAGGGACTCCTCCGTGACTAGCGGCGGCGCCTTTGGAGGGACTCAGGGAGCTATGGCGCGATTGCTACGGTGTTCTATGTACTGGAGATTAGGGAGACGCGCAGTGGTCGTCGCGGGTGCAGTGGGGGATGATGGTGGAGGGGGTTGCGGGCTGGTGGAGTGGTGGAGCGAGAACAGAGGCAGAGAGCGAGTGGTGAGGAGCGAGTGGAAAACCCTAACCTGGTGGAGCAGTGCTTTGTGGCGGCGAAAGAGAGGAGCGAAGGAGAAGAAGAACAAGACGCGGTGAGGAGCTTTCCGTCATCGTCGGTGGAGAACAATGGCAGCGGCGAAGGGAAGGATTCAATGGATAACAATGGCAGCGGTGAGCAGCGGCGAAGACGCGGTGAGCAGCGGCGATGGGAAGGCTTAGCAGCGGCAGCGAAAGTTTTCTTCTCTTTTGTGTTGTGTTAGCAAAGTTCTCTTCTCTTTTGTTTTGGGTTTTGGCACTAATGTCTGATTGTTGCCGCGCTACTTGACCCTAAGTTTGGCAGGACATTTTAACTCGGTCAAAAGGACCGAATTCGAAAGTTTTTTTTTAATTATGTCTTCAAATATTTAAAATCGGTGAACTACGACCGAGTTAGAATGTATTATTATTATTATTTTCATTAACTTTTAAAATCGGTCATTAAGACCGAGTTAGAATCATTATTTTTTTTTTAAATCGGTCAATAATGACCGAGTTAGAAAGTAGTAAAAATAAAAATTTTTAAAAAATAAGAATGACTTTCTAACTCGGCTGAGGAAATGACCGATTTAGAAAGTATTTTTGAAATCGGTCATCCAACGACCGATTTCAAAAGTTAGAATTTATTTACAAAATTGCCACCGCGTTTTTTTAAAATCGGCTTTCATACGACCGATTTTAAAACCCCGATTTTAAAACCCTTTTTTCCAGTAGTGAATGTGATAGCTCGTTTTGGCGTTCCTCACTCCATCGTCACATATAATGGTACCCAGTTCACAGCTGATACTTTCCGAGATCTGGCAGATCATTTGCATATTCAACATCGATTTTCCTCGGTTGAACACCCACAGTCCAACGGACAAGTTGAGTCCGCGAACAAAGCTATCCTCACTGGCCTGAAGAAAAGGTTGCTAGCTGCTGAGGGAGCCTGGGTTGACTTGCTTCCCGAGATCCTCTGGTCTTTGAGGACAACGGTGCAAAGCTCAACAGGCGAGACACCGTTCAGACTCACTTACGGATGCAATGCAGTGATTCCTGTGGAGCGCCGAATTCCAACCTTTCGTATGCTTGACAGGCCCGAGGAGACTAATAACACATTGTTGAAAGAGGAACTAATTCTAAGCGAAGAAATCCGAGAGAAGGCTGCAGACCTGGAGAGGAGAGCTAAGTCCAAACAGGCGAAACAATACAACAAAGGGGTCACACCGAGATCCTTCGAAGTCGGTGATCTGGTTTTGCGTCGTGCCGACATCGGATTGAAGAACGCAAAAGAAGGAAAGCTCGCTCAAAACTGGGAAGGGCCGTACAGGGTAATATCCAAAACAGGCTCAGGGGCCTACAGATTGGAAACCCTCGGCGGAGCCGAGATCAAAAACAGTTGGAACGCGATGAAGCTTAGAACCTACTTCAGTTGACAATTGAACACTTTTGAATTCCTTTTCCATTTATTACTTTACTTGAAATTTTTTCTTTATCGTTCAGTTTTTGCTTATTTCAAGTTCTAGTTGTCCGTTTTTTAACTTTGAATAATACTGCCTTTTTATGTACTGATGATTTTTCAATTTCAATAAATAGTACACTCGACAGTTTCCATTACTTTTTTGCTATGTCTTATACATGCGCCGTGTACATGCCTTTCCATTTTTTGGCTAGCCACCTTAATGGGACTGTGCGATTTATACACAGCACCTCTGTTCAGAGGAATGCTTATAAATTTTCCTAAGGTATAGGGAGCACCTGACTCTAACAGACTTACCTTTGTGGTGCCTAATACAGTCAGGGGACGAGGTCCACACTTTGGCTCAAGTGCATGGACCGAGACTCCCATCGCATTACACAGATATACGTTAAAACAGTACTCGGCTACGTGAGCGCTTACACAGGTTGCATAGATCGAATACGAAAACCTTAAATATTGTACATGTTCACAAGCAAAAGATGTTAACGAAAAACAAAAGTTATCAGCAGCAGGCAAAGGAAAGGAAATAGTTCAACAAGTTTTCAAAAAGCAGCCCAGCATAAGGGTCTTACGCCTAATCTTCAACATCAGATAAGATGACCGAGTTGGGGTCGAATACAGGCTCTTCTTTCTCGGCAAGGGGATCTGGCAGGTCGTCTCGGGTCAGGTCGACTTCCGCATCTCCATTGTTCGGATCCACTAGCTTATCGCCGCTCACACCAAACTCAGGATGGGAGCCGACATACTGCAACCGCAATCCCGGATTCAGGACCCGTATCTGCTCCACAGCATTTGCAAATAAAGCATCAGCCGACCCCTCTAGATCGTGCATAGCCTTGGCAGCAGCAGTCTTATGCTTCAGAGCTTGAGTAGCTCGTTTCTTCAGCATCACCCTCACCCTCTCAACCTCGGCCTCCCAATCAGCTTTCAATTTGGCCATTTGCTCCGAATGAGTTTTCTGCAAGTCAGCTAGCTGCTTCTTCGCTTCGGCCGCCTCATTCTCGGCCTGCACAAGCCTAACAAGATCAGCCTTGGCCTTGGAAGAAAAGCCCGCCTCCGCATCGGCCGGCGCACTAGCTATAGCCGTCATCAGGGTGGCCGAGTTCTTCAGATGCTCGGCCAAATTTTCCGTAATCGTTTTCCAATCAGCCGCAGACAACCTCCCCAGGTCTAGAGGTTTGTCAAAACTTGCTCGGGTCGCCACGGCACTACCCGAGGTTGTGATCTCAGCTCGGGTAGGTTGGGAATCCTGTACTCCGGCCTCCGGGGTGACAACCTCACCGGAAGTTTCCGGTATAGTTATTACAGGGGGGCTCGGCCGAGGTGGCGTGCTTGTACCTTCGGGCTTCTTCCTCTTTCGCATTGCAGCGGCCGACAGCAGTCTCTCAGCTTTACTCGTCATCTCCTCCTCTGTACTGGCGGTGTCCTCCGAGGTGGTTTCACAAGTGCTAGTGAGTTTCGGCTTGACCCTCCTTCTTTGCTCCGCTAGCTCGGTCGGATCTGCCTCCTCGAGCTCTTTCCAATAATCAACTACAAAATTAGAGCAAGTGTTAAAAAAAAAAAACCCATATTCCTTTACCAATCTCGGAGGAAACTTGCTCTTCGGCGCAACTTATGATGCGTCGAATATTCAACTGAGCCAATTCTTTGGCCTTTGCCTTATATTCCTCAAAAAAGTGTTTTGTGGTTAGCACCTCGTTGGGAGACAGTGGTGTCGAGGTCCAGTTCCGAGGCGTCTCGTGTCGGACATAAAAATTTGTTGACCATTGCAAAGGAAATTTGGGACCATCCTCGGTTCGGAACCAAGGTCGGTCGTTTCCAACGTATTGGTATTTGAAAAATCTTGGTTTGAAGTGCTTCCAAGATTCGTGAAACTTTGTAAACAAACTGTAGTATGGCCGAGTCTTGACCGACACCCACATCTTACCGGACTTTCCGGCTTCCTTAACTGTTACGTGTGGGTTGAAAAGCCAAAAGAAAACTTTGGCCGTGCAAACCAAAGCTTTTGCACGGCAGTACCTTTCAAATGCTCTCAAGAACGCCCAGGCGTTAGGATGGAGTTGGGTAGGGGCAACCCCGAGAAGATTTAACACCCTAATCTCCAAAGCGGTGAACGGCAAGCGAACACCGAGGGTAACCACCATGTCTTCATATAAATAAAAAGTGTTGTTATCCGTCGTCGAGCACACTCGATCATTCTCGGTGCAGGGTAAAACTCTATGAATTTCCAGCTCGGTCCTCGGAACAAGGGAGCAAAAATTGGCGAACTGATCCGACACTATCATCGGAATGCATGGTGGATTGGGTTCCCAACACTTCACGATCCACCCAATGGTACTGTTGGGCATCCGGGGGTGCTGGGTAAGCGGCAGGATCTTTCACAACTTTGCGAGGAGCCATTAAACCTGAAGAAGAAGAGGGGAGCTCAGTGTTAAACTTTTGGGTAACAAACAGTAACCCCCCTTTGAAACCCCGAGCAGTGGTACCAAACGGCGAACACCTCCCCTCTTCCACTTCCATCCCTCGCCCCCAAACCCTTTTTCGCTCCTCACTCTTTACCATGTTTTCATAATCAGCCTTCTCCTCGTCGGCCCTAATTTCGGCATCAAGGTACATCCTTATAAACTCCCTCCTCTCAGACAAGGTCGCCGGATAATAAGAATCAAGAGGTTCCACATCCTCCATCACTGCCTCGTATTTCTTAAGGTAGATACGACGAGGCCGAGGGTAGGGTACAATTTCGACAGAATCACTAGAAGATTGAGAGGAGGTTGAAGAACCACTATCACTACCATCCTCACTGCCACTGCTAAGGTTCACATAACCGCACCATTTCTTATACCACTTACCACTCATCGTCACTTAATAATGTCCACAAAGCCCAGAAATCACACCCAAAACCCAGGAACCACAAGGCAACTACCCAAACAAACCAACACTCAGAAACCCAGAAATGTGAAATCAAAGTACAGAAACTCAGAAGAATGCGTCGAACCAAACAACTCCAAACAACGAAAATAAGAGAGAAATAGAAAAAGAAGAAACAGGTGTGGAAGAGGAACAGTGTAGTACCTGGAGAAGCGCAAAATGATAAGAAGAAGAAGAATGCTTCGTTGCTGAAGAATAATGAGAAGCGGAGTACCTTTCCTCTTGCATGCAATGAATAATGGGTAAGGAAGACCAACTAACAGATTAGCGTTTTGAAGGAGGGAGAACGTTTTGAAGGAAAAGGAAGATCAAAGGATGTTAAGTGGGAAAAAACTGAACGGGAGAGTGGGAGAGAAGGTGTAAAGAGAAACTTCTAACTTCCCTCTCGTTTTGAATTAATGGGCTTAAGGGACGGTTTGGGCCCAAAAAAGCCAACCCGTAGGGCAATTGATCAATCATGACGCGTGTCCCAATATCATTGAACGGACGTGCCTCGAGCCGCACGCTAATACTGATGAAACGTTGGCGTGCAAAAGAGTGCGACACGTGTTGGAAAGCAGAAAAGCAAACGTCACTCTGGGCAAGCGAAAGGACAGGCATCAGATCTGTTCTGATGAACGAGGTGACAATACAAATCCGTGTTAACCGCCACCAACCCATCCTAACACAGTCCCCACTTCCGAACTCGTAGCAAGACTCTCTTAGCCTTGCCGAGCAGGGGGGCTTATGTGATGGGCTAGTCCTAGAGCCGAGATCACAGGGCATCGGACCCTTAACCAACCGAGATCACGCTGCACGACTGAGTAACGTAAACAGGCCGAGATCCACGCCTTACACTCAAACAGCCAATGCCTAGGCAGGTAGAACTCGCTCCACCAACTCGGCTTCAACTCCAGTCAAGCCGAGGTGAACAGGACGACGCCAACTCAGTTCTGGCACTCGTGTCCTATCACAGCTCGTACTGGGCTGAATCAACTGGGCCAAAGCTTAGCAAGCCCATTAGGTATTCAGCCACCCCTATAAGTAGTACAGTGCTGCATGGGGCTCAAGTACGCTTTTCTAAACCCTAAGTTTACACTGCACACACAGTGATTAGGGCATCCCAGGTTATCCTACTGATACCTGTGAAACTCAGAGAATCATACAGAAAATCTAGATCAAACCGCCTCACTAGGTCTCATACTGTGGCCTTAGTGAACGACCTGATCTAGAACAAGACAATATTGATACAAATATGATCTCGGATCAAGCTTATCTTTAATTATATTTATCAATTATATTTACAATGATCCAAAGTGTAATTTTTATGTCGACCTATATATATCTGTGAAAAAATATATATTAAGAGAGATTCATGTCCAGGAACATTTGTTGCCACTTTAATTTTTTTAGAGATTTATTTCGTATACGACTATACGTGTATGTATATATTTAAAAAAAAAAATAAGCAAGCAATGGACCCAAAAAAAAATAATAAGCAAGCAGTACACCAACAAAAAAAATAAAAAAGCATAAATAGATTCATTTGTTATAAAATAAGATCGTAAAATCCAAATATACAAATAATGAAGGGTTCCAAGATTATAAATTAGATTAGGCTTAAATATGTTTTTTTCTCATAAATGTGATAACTGATAAGTTTTGATTTCAGTCCTCGTATATTTTTTTTCTTTTGGTTTTTGTTTTTTTTTTCCCGAAAATTCAGTTTTAATATCTATCGATACCATATCAATACCACAATTGACTTTGTCATCAATTAATATGACACGTGTCAAATATTAGTGTTAATCACATAATCATTAAGGATTAAAATTAAAATTTCAAAAAATAAAATGACCAAACAAAAAAATGTAAAAACTGAAATTAAAAATTACTATATTTAAAAATATATACATTTTTAATTTAAATCATTAGATTTTGTTCTCAAAAGATTTAATTGTATTTGGCAAACAAAATTTAAAAAGTAAACACCAACTTAAGAACCGTCTTCATTAAATATTCAATCACTTGAGAGAGGAATATGAATTACATTTTGAGTTCCCAAAATAAAAGATGATTTTATTATATACGTTAATAAAAAAATTAGTTTAATGGTATAAGACAATAAGACATTACTAAATTATCATACATTTGCAAAGTTGAAGATCAAGGTTTGATCTCCGTAAAATATTTGTTATATGGGACAATCAGGCATGTCGAAAGGGATTAAAATAATAATAATAAAATTCATATTGATGATTTGCATTATTTTTGTTATACTAAAAAAAACAACAATTTTTTGGATGAACCATACAGTTGAGTCAAAGATTCGCACAGTTTACGGATCCGATGTGAAATAGTTGGACCACAAAAAATATGAAACCCAGACACCACCAGGTTTCGACAAAGCAAAAAAAAAACAACAATCAAAGTTTGGGTTGTTTGAAAACATGTTGGGCCCAGTACGTTACAGGCCCACCACTTTTTTTTATACAAGGGGCCATGTTGGAAAGTCGCTTGCTCCTCTTCCTCCTCCTCCCGCTGCTGCTAATTGGATTTGTTTGATAAGAAAAGAAGAAGAAGAAGAAGAAGAAGAAGAAGTGATTGTTGAGAGAAGAACAGAATGGCGTCGTTGTTGCAATCATTTATCGATCCAAAGAAGAATTGGTTAGCTGCTCTTCACATGAAATCCCTTTCCAGACGCCTCCGCAATTACGGTTCGGTTTTTAACCCTAATCTCCGCCCTTTTTCGATTAAATTTCCTAATTTCGTTTTAATTTTATTATTCTGTCTGAGAAATTAGGCCTCCGATATGACGATCTCTACGATCCTTATTACGATCTGGATGTGAAGGAAGCTCTGAATCGCCTCCCGAAGGAGATTGTCGAGGCTCGCCACCAGCGTCTCAAGCGCGCCATTGATCTTTCCATGAAGCACGAGTACCTCCCTCAAGATCTTCAAGTATCATCGTTTCCTTTCTTTCTCTCATTGTTGTTTTGTTGTTGCTGCATGAATTCAATGAATCTATCTGGTTACTATCATGAAATGTCTTTTTTGCCCCTGCTGTCACAGGCAATGCAAACACCGTTCAGGAGTTACCTTCAGGAGATGCTGGCCTATGTAAGTCCTATCATTCTTTTGAATAACTGCTTTTTTTTGAGTGAAAACCCACTTTGATTCCTGTAGATTTTGCACGGTACCAATTTAGTCCATGACGATTCATAATACTATATTTAGTCCCTCAAAAAAAATTTCTATACCAATTTGGTCCCTCAACTTTTTTTCATATCAATTTAGTCCCTCGAGATTTTCAGATGTAGCAATTTGATCCTTAAAATTGAGGACCAAGTTGGTATGGAAGAAAATCTTGAAGGACGAAATTGGTATGGAAAAAAGGTTAGGGACAAAATTGGTATGATTTGTTTTAGGGACAAATTGATATTGGGCAAAATCGACAGGGACCAAAGTGGGTCTTCACTCTTAGAAAAATGATATAATTTGGTTATTAATGACCGGTTAATAAATGACACTTGTCACTTTCTTGTAGTGTACGCCTATATATGATTACTCCATATCCATATCGATGAAACTATTTAATATTGAGATAATACCTTCAATGAAACACTTTAACACTTCGAAATGGTCACCGTGTCCATGTTGGACATGTATGCTATTGAACGTCTCACTGATATTTTTGGCATGCTTCTAAATTCTAATTGTATTCTACAACTGTTTGCTTTTGTGTTTGGCATTGTATACAATTAGACATGGATGGAAAATTGGAAATGGCAAAGTAGTTAGATACATGTTAGCCTCTTATTGTACTTACGATGACTCGCACTAACTTTTAAAATATTATTACTGTTTTTTAATTAAGATGAATGCCGTATAAATTTATACCTTGTGTCATAGTCGTGTTATGTATTGTGTCCTGTATAACTTTTAAAGGTTGTCATATATCCATGTCTGTGTTGTATGATTGTATCTGTACCTCCTAGAATAACTTTAAAGAAATGTAATATTTCATTTTGTCAATTATTCAAGAATACTAGGATAGTGCAGTTTATCACAAGGAATTTATTCAAATAATAATAGAAATGCCCAATCTCACTTTTGATAAGTTATATTGTGATGTTTTTTAGCAGTTTGCATTACACTCACTCTATTAAGTTCAAATCTATTTTTCCTTGTTTTAGAACCATGTTGTCAACTACTCTCTTGTTTTCTATCTTGGGAGATAAAAAAAGAAAACTATTGTCTACATGACTCCAATTTAATAAACTACGTTCGTACTGGAATAGATTTATATAATTAGTACAAGTAAGGATTTTTATTTTTCCTGATCTACTCGGTTCATTCTAGTCACTCAACTTCCTATCTGGGAATAAATTTACTCTATCATCCCTGCAACAGTATTATATAGCATGTTTGGATATGGTTCCAAACTCCAAAATTCATTTCCCCTTTTACAATTACATTTGGGCAGAGGCATTGGTGTAACTCGTTATTTTTTACTTTAGGCTGAAGGTAATGTTGTACTAATCCAAAATGCACATTTCTTCGTAACAATAATAAAGTATGAGTTTTTTATTTATTTATTTATTTTATTTTGGGGAATTTAGTTACAATATCTGATGTGATTTCTGAAGTTGAGTTTGAAGTATTTTTTGGTGATTGCTAAGATTGATTATTATACATCCTTTTCCTTTCGAGCATTATGTTTTAAACTAATGCCTCCTTTTGTGCATTATGTTTCAGAATTATTGCGTTTACTTTGAAATTAGGAAATTGGAAAAACTGAATCAGTGCTGAATTGTGTTGCTAATTGCTTCGTAACCCACATTTTGTAGGTGAAGAGGGAGAGAGCAGAGCGCGAGGCATTGGGAGGTCTGCCTCTATATCAACGAACCCTTCCTTGAGTGCATTATATCTTGCTTGAAGCTATTTTGATTTGGGGTGTACCTCGGTTGAAATTGTATTAATTTTGCGGTTGGATGTTTTCATTGGGAAGAAGTTTTCATTGGGGAAATTAGCTTCTTCACTATTCATCGTCATATGAATCACATTTTTTACTTTTGAGTGACATGATCTTGTCCTCTGTGTTTACTAATAAATATGTAAAAACATTCCGTTGATTATGTTGTTTGGCAACAATAAACTGTTGGCCTTCAAAACTCACCCCTTGTCTTTGTCTCTTTCCTCTTTTCTTGATCTGCATATATTGGTGTTATCATTGCCTATCGGTAGCATTCTATTGTAGTGCTGTTATTTTAAAGCTCATGAGTCAGTCTTTGCCTAAATTGAGATTAAGTGCATGTTTGGATGCACATTGGATTTCCCTGAAATTGATTCTGGGAAGCAGAAGATACTCACAGTTGTTTCACATATTTTGAGTCCTGACTTAATTTTCCACCGCCAACCCAAACATGCACGAAAACGAAAAGAGATTCTGATTTTGTGACTTGTGGTGGTGTTGCGAGGGATGGACATGAAAAAACTGTTTCAACACTTCCATTTTAAGAGGGTCTTACTATTTCAAATTTGTGTATCTCTTCTCACATGATGACAGAAATATCATGTGCAAATTTGACATGAGATAACTAGCATAAGTTTTTAGGTGCTTAGCATATTTAACTCTATGCATAGCTAACTGGTAAAATACTGATTTGGTATTAGTCAGTAAGTCAAACATCTAAGCTCTAACCTAGGTATCACGTTTGGGAAACAGCGTAGTTGTAACCTTGGGCTTTAAAGAGTACTTGTAACCTTAACCTTGGAAGCTATTTTACCTTATTTCCATTTTCTTCTCCCCTCCTTGCCCTTGTAAAAGCTCTTGTTTGGAAAAGGAATAATAATAATTAATTTTATATAATGATCACCCAGTACAAACGGAGTCTACTAAGCAAAACATGTTGAGTTTTTTCCTCACATGAGCATTCATATCTTTAACTACGACTGGGTAACCTCAAATAAACTCACTCTTTTAGCCATTGCTTAAACTGATAAATTACTTACGTGACCATGACTATATAACCTATGACCCAAAAATGACCCTATCCCCAAAGTATTAGCAAATGTAAATGATTTGGTCCGGGAGAAATTATTAGGTGATGTTGGGTTACCATGTCATTCGTGATTCAGATCAATACAAAGTTGGCAAGTAACAAAATTTAAATGAAAAGTAAAAAAAAAAAAAGTAATAAAATATGAAAATGCTACATTCATTTCAAAATAATTAATGTGTTATAGTGCGGGAACTAAGAAGTATATTTATTGTGTGTTTTATAGTAAATCAATGTTTGTTTTTCCATTTTTGTCATTTATCTACTTGTGGTAACTGGTCATTTTTCTTCATTTATTATCTCTTTTATTAATTAAATGAGGATATAGTTGTAAAAATAGTAATCAATGTTACATTAGGTTTCTAAAATGATAATTATTTAAAAACAAATTCATTTTACTAAAATGATTATTATTTAAGAACGGAGAAAATAATTAATTTTACTAAAATGATTATTATTTAAGAACAGAGTAAACCACAAATAATGTGATGCCCCGAACCAAACAATAATTTTAGGTGCTCCTTAGTTATATTTTTTTCACGTGATTTCCTATGGCTATGTTTGGATTGGTGGAATGTAATGGGTGGAGGGGAGGGGAGTAGAATGGTATTTAAACAAATTTTATTGTTTGGATTGATATATTTATAATGGAGTGGAGTGAAACTTAGTGGAATGGATTCCATCCAATTCCATCAAAACCTTTACATTTTCATCCCTCCCAAATTGAGTTGTATGTGATGAAACCAAACAATGAAACATTATTTTTGTCTCACCCCACTCTATTTCACCCTATCTTATTTCATTCTGTTTCATCCTCAATAGTGTATCCAAACAAGGAAGTTGAATAAAAAATTTCGTGTTTTTTACTACTCCCTCCGGTCATATTATAAGCACCCTTTTTGTGAGATAGAAAGAGTGCTTATAATATGGACCGGAGGGAGTACTATTTAGTTACAGTTTAAATTATAACTACTATTTTATTGTCGCCCCCTCCTCCCTCCTACTCTGATCCCCATGGTATGAAACATCTTCTTGTTTAATTCCTCTCTAAATATAAGTATTTAGAATTGATTTTCTCGTGAATTGACAAAAATTAGTTAATATTATTAGTGGTAATAAAAATAATAATATTTGATATATTTTTGAATTTTTTTTTTTATAATTATCATTGAGACTTTACAAAATGTTGAATAAATAAACATGTTTGTGAAAAATAAAAATTAATAGTATTGAAAATTGAGATAAAGACTTACTCCCTCCGTCCCTTATTATAGGGAACCATTTTGGTACATTTTTTGTCCCTCTTTTTAAGTCGTTTTAAAATATATAGGTAGCATTAAAGATTTTAGGCTTATTTAATATTCTAGCCTCTGAACTTAGGTGTTCTTTTGGAGTTGGTCAATAAACTTTTTTTTCGATGCTTTGGGTTCCTGAACTTTGTTTAATTTTTGGAAATGGTCCTTTCGTCGCTTAAGTGATGATACAGCCCACAGCATGTCACGTCACTCTCACAATATCGGCGAGTGACGTGTTATGTAGAGTCACGGGACACTACATGATTTTTTTTATTAAAAAAATAATTTCTTTTAAAATTTATCAAAAGATTCGATTTTCTTTTAAAAAAATAAATTTTTTAATTATTTTTAATAAATTTGAATTTTTTTTATTTAAAAAATCACGAGAATTCATTTGGCACGTTACCTATTGATGTGGCGAAGGTGACGTGACATATCCTCGGTCATATCACCATTTAAGTAATGAAATGATCATTTTCAAAATTTGAGCAAAGTTTATGGATTCAAAGTATCAAAAAAAAAGTTTAAGAACTAATTCCAAAATAGCACATAAGTTCAGGGACTAAAAACTTAAATAAGTCAAGAGTTTATTCATAATACATCTCACGTAATTGCATAGGGGTGATAGAGTAATAATTACATTAGAGAGAAATGAATAGAGTTGTGAAGTTTTAAATAGAGATAACCTTGGAATGACAACATATTTTTTTTTTGATAGATTTGAGAGTAATAATTACTTTTCTTAATCTGCATAGATTAAGTAAAAGTAGTTTTATTAAGGGACAGAGGGAGTATAAAAAAAGAAAAAGGTAAACCTACAATTTATTAATTATATATTTAAAGATAGATAGAGTAATTTGTGAGTAATACTTATGCTTATATGTCGTGCAGGTTTATCTAAGCACACAGTGTAGTGTGCAGATCAGCGGATGATATACTTTGGTCCATCCAGTCTCGTTTATAAACAAAAAAAATTAAAAAATTTTATTAATGGTTTTAAATATAAGCAAAAATTAACCAACTTTTTATTCCCAATATAACCATTCTTAAAATATCTCTACAAAGTGGTTATAACATTTGATTTTTGTTTCATTCTCAATGCAAGTTTCCTAAAGTATTCAATTATTCTATGAATTTGAAAAAAATAAATGCATTCAACTAACTTTATTAATACATGTGTCGGTAGTTATTTTTGCTATTGGAGGGAGTATATGCTCATAATTGTCTCTTCTAGGAAAAAAAATTAAATATGCATGTTCGATTAATATGGTATCATATGGTGTTGATAAATAGAAAATTGACTTTCGAATATCAGATGCCGCCGTAAATCTCTCCAATGAGTGCACATGCATGACATGCTTATTGTAAGCTGTTGTTGAAACAAAGTGCTGATTAAAGTAATTAATTTTTTTTTTTTTTGTATTATTGGTAATTCCGGTTACAATTAACTTGAGCTGTTGTTTCATATGCTAAACCTTAAAAATCAAAATAAAATAGAACACCACAGACAAGATAGATTAATTGGCGATTAAATGATTAAGAAAATGTTATTTTGACAACCAACATATGACAATTTGTGTTTTTGAAATACATCATACATGTAGAGATAAAAGATGAAAAGTAGTGATAAATCAAAATAATTTGATTTGTTGTAAAAGAAGTTGTAAAATTTTAGGTGTACAAATAACACAACTCAAATGATTAAAGAGGGGATCAAACAGATATCATTTGGAGCAGTTATGAATTATGATACTAATACAAATGGATTTGCATGCTTAAAAACAGCACATATAGGGTGGTGAATCGAAGGAACTAGGAAAGCATGTCACGTTTAAGACTTTAATTAGTAGTACTATTGCCTACAACCTACACCAGAAAACATCCAAGGTTCGGTTCATATTTTAATTCGAGATTATTGCAGAAATTAAGAGTAATAAACAACTAAATTAAGAGTATCAACTATATATCAACGGCCTCGCATAATTGTGATCGAAATTGAAGATGAACCTGTTGGATGGCATATTTGCTATTTTACTTCATTCCTAAGTGATTTTTTGTAACAAAGCATGCATATAAGGCCAACCTCATTAGTTCATTCTTTGCATTTTCTCCCCTTCTATGCTCTCTCACACACACAAATTTGCTGAGTTTCACCTCCACGCCAAAAATGAGAAATCTCTCGTTTTTGTTGATGCTCTTCTGCTCTGCCTTCCATTTCGCCTTCTCTGTTACTGATGGTAAGCTACATAGTACATATTAAATATATGTAAAAATGATATTTGTACAACTCACAAAGACAACTATTATCCCTTTTCCTATGTTTGCACTTCATACTTCAATGTTATACTAAGTTGTATGTAATCATGAAAATAAATATGTCAGCTAGCAAATTAAACCGTATCCTGCATCTTCTTATCTGCACCTTCAATTCTTGTGGTGGGACTAGTAAATTGCTTATCAAAATACAATTAAAAACATTATTTATTTATCTTTGGTTATTTGCTCTAAGGCTCTAACATACATTAATTGATGCAGGATTAGTGGCAAATGGACAATTTGAGGTGGGTCCAAAGACATCAGACCTAAATGGCACGGTGGTTACCGGTGGTCGATTCGCAATACCGGGGTGGGAGATCTCTGGCTTTGTAGAGTACATAAAATCAGGGCAGAAACAAGGTGACATGTTGCTAGTGGTGCCAGAGGGAATTTATGCAGTGAGGCTTGGCAACAAGGCCTCAATTAAGCAAAAGATAAAGGTGATAAAAGGAATGTATTATTCTGTAACATTTGTGGTAGCTCGCACATGTGCACAAGATGAGAAACTCAATGTGTCTGTGGCTCCTGATTGGGTGGTGCTACCAATGCAAACATTGTATAGTAGTAATGCTTGGGATGCATATGCATGGTCCTTCCAAGCAGATTATAGTGAGGCGGATTTGGTTTTTCATAATCCAAGAGTGGAGAAGGATGAAGCTTGTGGACCACTCATTGATTCTATTGCTCTTGCAGCTCTGTACCCTCCTAAACCAACTAACAGTAAGTTTATCCTTCTCTATGATTAATTAATTAATTAATCCTTTCATATACATGGATATATACACTCTAGCACACATCCACCAAGTGGTTGATTTGATATGATATTACTCTTTATTATGAACTAGATTACTTAATCAAAGAAAGCATGCATGAAAAAATAGATTAATGTTATACGAACATCCAGAATTGACATTTGGATCTAATATGTGTTTGTCTTATATGCAAAAATAATATAATAAAACAAACAAATGTTAGATTTAGATGTTATTTTTGGATGTTCATATAGCATTATTAATTTTCATTATTGTTATACGTAGATCCAGAAATAAGCTAGATATTTGATATCTAGATAGTCACGTAACATTTTGTTTATTTTATTCATTATTGTAACACATTATTATTAATCTCATCCACAGGGAACGTATTGAAGAATGGTGGTTTTGAAGAAGGACCCTATGTGTTCCCAAACACATCATCAGGTGTTCTTATCCCACCAAACATTGTAGACATCAGTGACCATTCTCCCATACCAGGATGGATAGTAGAATCCTTAAAAGCCGTTAAATACATAGACTCTAACCATTTCTCGGTTCCACAAGGTAAAAGAGCAGTTGAACTTGTAGCAGGAAAAGAAAGTGCCATTGCACAAGTTGCCAGAACCATTCCAGGCAGAACATACGTGCTCTCTTTTGCTGTTGGAGATGCCAGAGATTCATGTGAAGGGTCATTGATTGTTGAAGCATTTGCAGGCAAAGATAGTGTGAAGGTAAGTTATGAGTCTCAAGGGAAAGGTGGGTTTAAACGTGCAACGCTTAAGTTTGTTGCTGTTGGGAAAAGGACACGGATTATGTTCTATAGCTCCTTGTATACTATGAGAAGTGATGATCATTCTTCACTTTGTGGCCCTGTGATTGATGATGTTACCTTGCTCAGTGTACGAAAACCATAGGGGATATTGGAGATTGGGTTGCTGGCTTGTCAAGGCAATGAATCAAACCTATGATAATTTATACCTGGCTTCTGTATCATGGGGTTTTTTAATTTGTTTGTTTGGTGAATGGAGCTTTTTGGTTTTTTACTTTTGCACAAGTTGTGCTTTAATGTATGAAGGGACATTTATGTACTTTTAGCAAATAAATTATTGTACTTCATTGTAAACTTAATTTTAATAGAAGAAAAATTGATAGAAAATTAAAAAAAAAATCATTTCATTTCATTTTTATATATCACATATATGAATTTTAGGTGGGGAGATTTTCTTATTTTTTATCAATTTCCTCCATCTAATAATCATTCACTTTCTAGCAACACTTAATTCATAATTTTATTAAATAGTAAATAAATTACTCAATGGTTAAAATTACGGTGAGAATTTTGACAGGAACTTACTTACAACATTTACTACAATTTTGAGATTTAAAATTTAAAAAAAATGCATACATGTTATTTTCTTTAAAAGTGGTTATATAATCAATTGAAGACATATATAGCAAAGGATCAAAATATCTTTTTTATTTGCAGGACCAATTTTTTTTTTTTTTTTTTGGGATAACATATTCGACAAGTTGTCATCAATTTGTTTTAGCACTGGTGGCTGCTATCGGTTAATATTTAAATTTAAATAACTAAAAACCGAATTCAACATGCAACGGTGGTTTCGTGGTGTAGTTGGTTATCACGTCAGTCTAACACACTGAAGGTCTCCGGTTCGAGTCCGGGCGAAGCCACTTCTTTTATATTTTCGTTTTATGTTTATTTAGATCTTTTTCCTTCACCAAAACAGAAAGCCCAAATGAATGACCTAAAGGCCCAAAATAAAAATATTGGGCTTTTTTCTTTTTTTTTTAAGTTGGACTTGGGCATCACGATCGAAGAACGGTGATAGACGGTAACGGATTGATTAGTTTTGAAAAGGGGAGGTGCGTCCTGCGTAAGGTTCACGCAGAGCTGAATTAGGGCACTCTCTCTTTCACACATTCTATAAATTTGAAACCCCCTTCGTTCCTTCTCTTATATAAACAAAACCCTCACCTTCCCCATTCTCATTCATCACTCTCTCACTCGCTCTCATCGTTTTCTTTCTACTCCCAACGCACCACGCCCATGGTAAGCTACCCCTCTCTCTCTCTCTCTCTCTCTCTCCAGCGTTGGGTTTTTAATTTTTTAATTCATTTATTTATTATTATTGTGCGTCTATGTTATTTTGTTGCAGGCTTTGCCAAATCAGCAAACCGTTGATTACCCTAGCTTCAAGCTCGTTATCGTCGGCGACGGCGGAACAGGTTCCACTCTTCTTCTCCTCTTTTCCGATCTCTCTCTTTTTTTTTAAAAAAAAATTTAAATCTAGCTCATTCTCTTTATCTGTTCGAAAGGTACGATTACTTTGATTTTCAATAATTTTTTTTGGTTTTCCTCTAATATACCCTTACCAATCATGAATTTTTCCCTTACCCTGTGGAATAAGGGTAGATATGGAAATTAATAATTACTGCACATTTTGTTTTTTACTTTGCTTACATTCTAGGTGTGGCTTGATTGTGATATTTGCGTTGTTGTTTGAAATTATTTTGCAGGAAAAACTACCTTTGTCAAAAGGCATCTTACTGGGGAGTTTGAGAAGAAATATGAACGTATATGCCTTTCTATTATTATTTATTATTCTTTTTCTTTTTTAAGATTTTACTTTTATTTTTTACTTTTATTGGTTGGTCGGTGTTGTGATTTGTATGATGAATAAACAGCAACAATTGGTGTGGAAGTTCATCCACTGGATTTCTTCACAAACTGTGGCAAGATTCGATTTTACTGCTGGGATACCGCTGGCCAGGAGAAATTCGGTGGCCTCCGAGATGGTTATTAGTAAGTCCCTCTTGTTTTTTATACTTTATTGAATGAATGTCGTACTTGCTATGTTTTCAAGTATATGACTGGTGTCATACATTCTTGCATGTGCTTATATCATGTCATGATGAATACGATGAATGCGTAAATTTGTTTTTTTTCCTGGTCCTTTCATGTTGAATTGAATTAGTAGAAGAAATATAGGATTCTACTGTTTTTTTATGCCGGGATCGCCGACACAATCATCTAAGGATTTTGAAATCTTCTGTGATACGGTACTGCCACTTGTGTGATTTAAAATTTATCGTCTTCTGCATGTACGTTAAACCTACTTATCTATATTTGTCGTCAATTTGCCCATGATGGCGTGGGATTTCTGTCGTAGCTTTGACTGTCACTTGTTATTGTATAAGTCTCCTTTGTTTGTTATTTGTGTAGGCATACTGGAATCTAGATAAATCTTTTTAATGGAAATGTCTGTTGGCTGTGGCCATGATTTGAAAAGCCTTAACTTTGTTTTCATATTTGTTTTACTCTCTATTTTGTGACTTTAACATGTTGCGTCACGTTGCAGCATCCATGGGCAATGTGCAATTATAATGTTTGATGTTACTGCCCGACTGACATACAAGAATGTTCCTACCTGGCACCGTGATCTTTGCAGGTTTGTAAATGAAACCCCTCAAAACTGTTTTTCTTTACTGTTGCGTCTCTATTTATTTACTCTGTTAGATGCTGTTTATTAGTTTATACCTTGTGAGATCTTCGCAGACAAAAAAAAAACCTTATGGGCATCATCCCATCTGTTTTTCAGGGTCTGTGAAAACATTCCAATTGTTCTCTGCGGTAACAAGGTTGATGTGAAGAACAGGCAAGTGAAGGCAAAGCAGGTTACTTTTCACAGGAAGAAGAATTTGCAGTACTACGAGATATCAGCCAAGAGCAACTACAACTTTGAGAAGCCTTTCTTGTACCTTGCCAGGAAACTTGCTGGGTATATTACCACTAGTTTATTCATTCCACATAAGATCTAACAACGATATACCAAGTTTTATGATGTGTATAACAACTTGTATTTTGCTACTTTGTGTCTCAATTTTGCAGCGATCCCAACTTGCACTTTGTAGAATCTCCTGCATTGGCTCCACCTGAAGTGGCTATCGATTTAGATGCTCAGAAACGGTAGGCTCTCTGTCATAAACTGAACTTATTATTCCGAGTTTTAAACAAATCCGTAGTTTTCTTATTTTGTTCTAAATTTTGTTTTGGTTGTTTTTGCAGGCATGAGGATGAGCTTGCTGCAGCTGCTAGTCAGCCCCTTCCTGATGATGATGATGATGCATTTGACTAAAGACATGTGCCCTTGTAGACCAACTTCTTGAGTTGCTGTTATTGTGTATGGCTACAATATATGTTTTCGAGTTTGTATTATGGATATTTAAGGATGTGGATTTGGGGATCTGAAATTTGATCTTTTATGAGATGTTTTGCTTGAATTGAATCCTCACTTGCTAATAGTGAGCAACTATCATTGATTGTTGCGATAGGCATTTTGTTTAGTGTGTGAAGACCCACCTATCGCTCTTGATTTTTGGAGAGATGGGCGTTTTGGGTCTTTAGTAGTAACATGCGCGAAGAGGAGAGTTTTGAACCCAGCCATGAAACATTTTATCCTACCTAAAAAAACAAATTGGTTGATTTTATCGTGCTTTTTCAAATTGAAAACTCTTTTTGCCATTTTTTAAAAGATTTTTTTTTAATATATGTCACTTGGAATATATTCATAAGAGTGATAATTATGGTAGTAAGAGAAATGAAATGATTGATTAAGTTTTGGGATTTCGTTAAAAGTGTCATAATGTAAAAAATATCCCCAGTTAGTACACTTATAAGCATTTTTCAAAGATTAATAGGACATTTTGATTCTGAATTTGTATCAACATTCATTTTGGTTTCCAAAATTAAATTGTTGCCCATTTTAGTCTATTAAATCTTTTCCAAGTAGATGTGGCTCGTTAAATGGTCAAAACAATGTGATTTTACCTTAAAAAAATATATTAAAATAATTTTGCATAATAAATAAATAAAATATCTCTTTATATCATACATTTTTAACTTCTTCACTAATATTAGAAGTAGAAAAATGAAAATAGAATAATAATAATAATTTAGCTTTTGATTTGGGATAATGAAATTAGAATAATTTTGGTATGATATTGTAAAGTGTTATTTTGTTAAATTTTTTCCAATTTTTATGTGTTATAATTCGGCTAAGAGGAAAGAATAGAGAGAATGACTTTTGTTTTTCATGCATGTTGGTTTTGTTGATGATTTATGATTTTTAAATAGTGATATATGCATTGATCCAAGTTTAAAAATGAAAAATGAATATACTTGAACCATAATCAGCATCAATGATTATCTCTCAATCACTCTCACAAATCACCCTATCTTCGTTCTTTGTCTTCCATTCATTTTGGATTTGTTTTGGTTCTCCTTTGTGTGTAGGTTTATTTTGAGTTTGTTTACGTTAACTTGATTTAGTGTTCATTCGTCGTAGCCGATCCTCACCATTTTAGTCACCCTAAACGATGTCGTTTTGATCATTTTATGAGCCACATCAACTTGTCGTTAATTTGAATTGTTTTAATTTTTTAGATAAGGATAAGAATTGAGAATCGATGATTTATCTATTTATTTATAATAATAATTTATAATTTTATTATATAATAATTATAATAAATAAACACAATGTGAGCTCTTATTTGAATTTAGAATAAAATATGTAAAAATATAAAATAAATTTTGAGTAGTTAGTTAAATATTAAAATGAACTTGAATAATTTTAATGTTTTCAATATTTAGGATTATTTAGTTAAAAAATTTAATATTCAATGATTTTATTTTTTGGGTGAAACATTTAGTATGTAGATTTTTTAATCTTTGCTAAAAAGTAGTAAAAGATAATATTACCCATGATGAATTTATCATGTATGGAAAGATTATATGATACAAAGATAAAGCCTATTTTTATATAGTATGATTTTTATATTATATTATAGAATGAAAATCAAAATATACAAAGATTAAAGGTGAATATAAATGTGAGACTGTTATTTACCTGAATACGCATAAGTTCGTGAGACAATTCACAAAAATACTAAAATATAGTTGAGGAGAATGATTTCAAAAAACTAAAAAAATACAAAAATTAAAGCCGAAAATAAATGTGAAATTGTTGTTATCTGAATATCCATAAATTTGTGAGTCGATTCACAAAAATCTACTATCTACTATACTTATATAAAAACATCCCTTTTCGAGACACCGCGTTTGTCGGAGAAATTTTCGAGGCACCATGTTTGTTCGCTTAAGGAATACTAGGACTAGGACTAGAACATTTGTAGGTAGATAACATCGTCTTTAATCAAAATTATAATTTAAAATTAAATAAATTATCTGTCCAAAATTAATATTTAAAATTAAATAAATTATATATACGTGGAATATGTTGAATCATTATCCTCATCTTGTCTACTATCTATATATAAAAGGATCCCTTTTCGAGGCACCACGTTTGCCGGAGAAATTTTCGAGGCACCACGTTTGTCCCGTGAAGCTTTCCTCGCACTAGAGAATTTATAGGTAGATAATCATTATCTCTAATCAAAATTACAATTTAAAATTAAATAAATTATTTAAATTTATTTAATCATTATATGTTTGTAGGTAAATAACATTATCTCTAACCAAAATTATAATTTGAAATTAAATTAATTATTTAAATTTATATAATCATTATCTGTATGTGAAATCATTATCCTCAATTTGTTGAACAAATCATTATCCTCAACAAAAATATTTAAAAAATATTAAAAAAATCACTATATATATATATATATATAATAGGCTCTCCCATTCAATTTTTAAAGTTCTATCTAATTCTAAGAATTCTCTTCTCCAAACTCTTTCTTTTATTTTTATTTTTTCCCTCATTCCTCTACTTAAAGCTCTTAATGTTGATTTTTGAGTGTTTGATGAATTATTTATTAGATGAAGCATATTTTGTTATACTTTTAATTGACTTTTGTTTATTCCTCTACTTAGAGCTCTTAATTTTGATTTTTGAGTGTTTGATGAATTACTTATTAGATGATGCATATTTTGTTATACTTTTAATTGACTTTTGCTTAATGCTAATTTTAGGAAGAATGACATCAATGAGTTACTTCAAACAAGAGCATGATGACCTTGGTAAGTTGTTTTTTTTTTTTGGAAATTTCGGTGAGAAATAATTTTGGTGAGTCTTTTGCCTATTTGAAGAAACAATGTTTTTCGATTTATTTATGATTTTTTTCCCGTTTTTGTCATGAGATAAGATAAACGATGAAAAAGATCAAAATATTTAAATATGAATAATAATAATAATAATAATAATAATAATAATAAATGTGATAATTATATTAAAAAAATAATAATGGTAAAAAAATATTAATTTATCCATCAAATAAAAATAAGAAATATCTTATAATATTATCCAATAAAAAAATCAGAATGTATAATTTTGGTTTAATTATATATAATTTTTCATATTATATGTGATAATTATTTAAAATATGCTAAATTATCATGTCTTATGCAATAGAAAATATTTTGATTTATCTTTAAATCTACTCATAATACCATCAAACAAAAAAATATAAAAAAGTTTAATTTTCATTTCACTCTAATAATTAATCATAATATTAATTCATCGATGAACTAAATAAGGAATACATTAATTTAATACTCATCTATACATAGACAAATATAATATTAAATATATAAAAGAAAAGAGCCAACATTATATCATAGTAAAGTGCAATGTGTTAATCAAGATAGTCAAAAATAACAATTTCAATGTCATCTTAATGTTCTATGAAATAGTGGATATTCCAATTTATCCTTAAATTTTCTCATAATACCATTAAACAAAAAATATCAAAATATTTAATTTTGATTTGTTTTTAATTATCATAATAAAGTTGATAATCATATAAAAATATTAATTTATCTATTAAATAAATAAGGAAGATCTAATTTTGATTTACTTTTGATTCATCATAATAAAGTTAATAATCATGTAAAAAAATGTTAATTTATCTATTGAATAAATAAGGAAAATCTCAGATGAAAAATGTTATTTTTTATTTATATAAGGAAGTACAGAATTTTTAAACAAGTTCATTTTTTATTGTTGTTTAATAATAATCTTTACTTTAAAATATTTAAATATTAATAATTCGTGCATTGCACAGGATAAAAATAAAAAACTTTAATTTTGATTTCACTCTAATTAATAAAACATGCTAATTATCGATCAACTAAATAAGGAATACATTAATTTAATATTGATCTATACATAAATAAATATAATATTAAAAAACGAACTGTCATTATCTTCGAATGAATTCATGTCCAATAAAATAAGGGATATTATGATTTATTATTAATTATTCTCATACTACCATCAAACCAAAAAAATCAAAATAATAATAATAATTTTTATTTATCATAATAAAGTATATTGGATAATCTTTTTTTTATAATTATTTTTGTTATTGTTTAATAATAATCTTTACTTTATAATGAAAATAATAATAATTTTTAATTTAAAATATTTAATATAAAAGAATTTAATATCAACAAACCGTGCATTGCACGGGATAAGAGCTAGTACTTATATAAAAAGATCCTTTTTCGAGGCACCACGTTTGTGCGCTTAAGGATACTCGCACAAAAGCGTTTGTAGGTAGATAACATTATCTCTAACCAAAATTATAATTTGAAATTAAATAAATTATCTATATGTGAAAACATTATTCTCGGTTTGTTGAAATCATTATCCCCTACTAAGGTATCGTCTTCATGTTAAATCATTATCCTAGCAGAAAAAGAATTAAAATTTAAGATAATCATTATATTCAAGATATCATCTTTATATTAAATCATTATCCTAAAAAAAAAAGTTGACAAGATAATTTAAATTATTGTTTTGAAGTGTATGGTTGATCTGAAATCTTGACTTTTTGTGTAATTATTTTTCATTGTTGTTTAATAATAATATTTACTTTATAATAAAAAATTAATAATAATCATTATTTTAAGATATTTAATATAAAAATTTTAAAATGTCAACAACCCCAGCAAAAAAAATTTAAAATTTAAGATAATCATTATATTCAAGATATTATCTTTATATTAAAGCATTATCCTTAAAAAAAATTGACAAGATAATTTAAATTATTTTTTTGAAGTGTAGGGTTGATTTGAAATCTTGAGTTTTTGTGTAATTATTTTTCATTGTTGTCTAATAATAATTTTTACTTTATAATAAATAGTATAATAAATAATTAATAATAATCATTACTTTAAAATATTTAATATAAAAAATTTTTTTGGTTTACATAGGAGGTCTGAGACTAGAACCCATGACCTGGGGGATGGGGAAATCCTAAGTGTCCTGCAGCCACCAACTGGGCTGTCTTACGCGGACTTTAATATAAAAATTTTAAATATCAACAACCTGTGCATTACACAGGGTAAGATCTAGTGCTAAAATATTTTTGAGGAGAATGATTTGGAAAAACTTGTACTCACCTTATATAATGATTTGGAAAATTTGTAAAATTAAGGATAATGATGTCACGTACTGATAAGTTTAAATAACTTTGAATTATTTATTTAATTTTCGATAACCAATTATAATTATATCACACATAAATAATGATTATATCCCTACAATCGTTCTGGTGTAAGTATTCCTTAAGCGACCAAACGTAGTGCCTCGTAGGGGATAACATATTTAGAGAATTATCTCTTCGACAAGTGACTGTCTTGATTAACACATTGCATTTTATAAGGAATATAACGACTTTTTCTTATCTTTTTAATATTATATATGTTTATGTATAGATGAGTATTAAATTAATGTATTGATTATTTAGTTTATCGATGAAGTAACACGTTTTTATATACCATTATTACGTTTATTATGATATTATGATTAATTGGAGTGAAATCAAAATTAAAATTTTTTTATATTTTTTTGTTTGATGTTGTATTATGAGTATATTTAAGGCTAAATCAAAATATCTCCTATTTCATTGGACATGATAATTTATTATTATTTTAATATAAATTATCATCTTTTTAATATGATTATCACATTTATTATTATTATTCATATTTAAATATTTTTATATTTTTCATCGTTTATCTTATCTCAACTTAATCATAAGATTTGATCCTAAAATATCTTTATCCTAATTGTTCTAATCATCATGAGTTATTTTTTTTTTTCAATTTTTAAAATGTTTGTACCTTTGTTTTTAATTTGTTACATTTTTTTTAGAGATTATAACAACTAAATTATTTATCCATTGTAAACTTTTTACAAAATGAATCATTATATTTAATCATATATCCATATTATTTGTAATGTTTGAAAAAATCTGTACTTTATTAATATTTAATTTTTTTTACTTTTAAAAAAAATATTGGAATAAAATAATATAAAATTATGTAAAAAAAATTTGTCACTTTTATAAGATATTCCACCTTTATTATATTTTTTTATTATAATTATCATTTAAATTTTAAATATATATATTTGTAGTTTAGCTTTAGAGTTGACGTGCTGTGCCAAATATTAAGGCAATTTCGTGAGCTATGACTCCAAACCCATCAACCTGTACATATTTATGATCTCTCCATGTATTACGTAGAAATTTCTAGATGAGACATGTAAATTTTTTTCTCATATGTTTTATAAGTATTGAATCTATCTCGTATTTGTAATTTGTGGATAGCATCAAAACTTTTTATTAAAGAATATCCTAACTAAATAATCCCTAATTTTTTTATAGATTAATCCCTCTGTTTTTAATATAAAACTTTTTATATTAATTATTATTTTTTCATAATTATTGTGATAAAAAAAATAAATTTATCTCGATAATACATTCAGATAAATTGGTTACAAAAAAAGCAGGAAGAGATTTAGATTGAATTTAGCTATCTTTATCTTTGGATTTGTAGATTTTTTTAATGTTGTTGTTATCTTTTAATATATTATGAGACTTATTTATAGGATTTTAATTTAATTTATTTATTAAATATAATTAATGATGAGATTTTAATGTTGTTGGAATAATGATTTGAAAAATTTGAATAATCTATTTAACTTAATTTTTTTCCCGAATTTTCAACAATGAGAGGCATTTGCTTATTTGTATCCATCATCACATTAATAATAGTACATGCTTTGGTTATTTTTGCAGTGTAAATCAGTTATCAGTGAGAGAATTTTACATAAAGGGACGAAAAGAGTATATTATTTTTGGAAATTTTCCATGTAACCATGACTTAGAATATTGATGGTAAATTTATCACTTCCATCCTAGAATTTTTGAGATGAAGTTTATGAGATGGGAGGATAGCACGTACTTTGTACCGAAACAGTTTGGGTACACATCATTTGGTAGTTCAAGATTCTTATTTTCCAATAGTTCTATTTTTATTTTTTATTTTATTTTTTATGGTCAATTGTTCTAATTTTAACATTCAAGTTTCGTTAACTGAGATGTGGTTTGGTACTGTACCTAAGTTTATTTAACACTTTAACATAACCTTATTTTAAATAGTACTACTATATTGATCAAGGCTTCATATGCAGATTTATTAATTTCTATATTATACGGAGCCCATGTCATGTTTATCCAAGTGTCCTTACTATTAAAGGAAGTATCGTAGAACTTTGTAATTATGTCGTCATCATAAAATTTAATTAGACAGTATTGTGTTGACGGCAGTAAACAATGATATACTGAGATGACTTTTAAAAATAATGAATTATTTTTTAAGGACGATAATATTGAACAATGTAATAATACTTACCTTTTTCTTATATATTCATTGCTATAGATGAAACTTCTGCCAATGCAAAATGACAATGATGATGAATGCGTGTAGTGGGATTGCAAATTATATGGTGACACATTGGAAGAGGCCATGGTTCATGAACAATAAAAAAAAAAGAGGAGAATGATGAAGAATGTGACTTTCATGACTTGAGAAATCATCATATTTATAGTTTGATATTAATAGTTTGAAATATGTGATAACTAAAAAGATATTTGCGTTTATTATGAATTCAAGCATCATCTCTTAGAGTTTATCGATCTTTTTGAGGATAATGATTTTTTTAACAAAATGAGGATAATGATTCAACATATTCCACATATAAATAATTAATTTAATTTTAAATATTAATTTTGGACAGATAATTTAGTTAATTTTAAATTATAATTTTGATTAAAGAGGATGTTATCTAGCTACAAATGCTCTAGTGCTAGTATTCCTTAAGCGAGCAAACATGGTGCCTCGAAAATTTCTCCGACAAACGTGGTGCCTCGAAAATGGATGTTTTTATATAAGTATAGTAGATTTATTTTGATGTGGATTGCTGCTATCAGTTAATATTTTCAAGTCAAATAATTGACACCGAATAAAACGAACAAGATGGTTTCGTGGTGTAGTTGGTTATCACGTCAGTCTAACACACTGAAGGTCTCCGGTTCGAGTCCGGGCGAAGCCACTTTCTTAAATTTTTTTTTATCTTTGTCTTATTTTTAAAAATATTTTTCCTTCACAAAAAAGAAAGCCCAAACGACGCATGAAGCTATAGGCCCAAACGAAAAAGATTGGGCTTATTATTTTTAAAGTCGGGCATGCATAATGGAGAACGGTGAGAGAGAAAGTAATCTCCCGATTGATTAATTTGAAAAGGGAGAAGGTGCGTCCTGCGTAAGGGCAACGCTGAATTAGGGCACTCTCTCATTCTATAAATTTGAAACCCTTTCGTTTCTTCTTATATAAATAAAACCCTCACATTCATTCATCAAATCTCTCTCTCTCTCTCTCTCTCTCTCCCTCTCCTCGTTTTCTCTCCACTCTCAACACTCCCTCCCTACCATGGTAAGCTACCCTCTCTCTCTCTCTCCAGCTTTGGATTTTTAATTTTTTTTTAAATTTATTTATTATTGTGCGTCTGTGTTATTTTGTTGCAGGCTTTGCCAAATCAGCAAACCGTTGATTACCCTAGCTTCAAGCTCGTTATCGTCGGCGACGGCGGAACAGGTTCCACTTTTCTTCTCTTCTTTTCCGATCTCTCTATCTATCTAGCTCATTCTCTTTAATTTTTAAACCGCACATATATATTTATATTTATCTGTTGTTCTATAGCTACGATTGTTTTGATTTTCAATGAATTATTTTTTGTTTCTTACCCTAAATTGTAATTACTGCATATTTGAAGAAATTTCTCCGAATGGGACGGATAAATAAGAACGGAGGAGTAGTGATTTCAAGTTTTTTACTTGCTTACAATCTATAGGTTAAAGACTGTGGTGGCTTGATTGTGATATTTGCGTTGTTGTTTGAAATTATTTTGCAGGAAAAACTACCTTTGTCAAAAGGCATCTTACTGGGGAGTTTGAGAAGAAATATGAACGTATGTGCCTTTCCATTGTTATTCTTTTTTAAGATTTTACTTTTATGGTTCGGTGTTGTGATTTGTATGATGGATAAACAGCAACAATTGGTGTCGAAGTTCATCCATTGGATTTCTTCACAAACTGTGGCAAGATTCGTTTTTACTGCTGGGATACTGCTGGACAAGAGAAATTCGGGGGCCTTAGAGATGGATATTAGTAAGATTATTATTCTCTTGTATTTATATACTTTATTAACTGAGTGCTCTATTTGCTTTGTTTTCAAGTATATGACTGGTGTACATTCTTGCATGTGCTTTTATGGTGAGTGTCTAAATTTATATTTTTCGATCCTTTTGAGTTCAATTGAATTAAAAGAAATTTAGGATTCTATCGATTTTTATGTTGGGATCGCTGACGCAATCATCTGTGCATTAAAGGTTTTGTCGTCATTTGTCTATGACAACTTTAAACCGGAAACTGATATTGTGATATTTTGTGATACGGTACTGCCACTTCATGTGATTTAACATTTTTTGTGTTCTGCATGTGTGCTTAACCTACTTATCTATATTTGTCGTCTATCTGGCCATGATGGCATGGGATTTCTGTCTTCAGTGTAGCTTTGAAGGTCACTTATTATTGTAGAAGTCTCTTTTTATTCATTGTCCTGCGGATGATTTTGTTATTTGTGTAGGAATATTGGAATCTAGACGAATCTTTTTATTTTTAATGTCTTTAGGCTGTATCAATGATTTGAAAAGCCTTGACTTTGTTTTCATATGTGTTTTCATCTCTATATGGTGACTTTAACATGTTGTATTACATTGCAGCATCCATGGTCAATGTGCAATCATAATGTTTGATGTTACTGCCCGACTGACTTACAAAAACGTTCCTACCTGGCACCGTGATCTTTGCAGGTTTGTAAAGGAAACCATCAAAACTGTTTTTCTTTGCTGTTGTGTCTCTATTTATTTACTCAGCTAGATGTTGCTTATTAGTTGATTTCCTTATGAGCATCTTCCCATCTGATTTTTCAGGGTCTGTGAAAACATTCCAATTGTTCTCTGTGGTAACAAGGTTGATGTGAAGAACAGGCAAGTGAAGGCAAAGCAAGTTACTTTCCACAGGAAAAAGAATTTGCAGTACTATGAGATATCAGCTAAGAGCAACTACAACTTTGAGAAGCCTTTCTTGTACCTTGCAAGGAAACTTGCTGGGTATGTTGCCACTAGTTTATTCCTTCCGCATAAGATCTAATGATGTACCAAACTTTATGATGTGCATTACAATTTACATTTTGCTAACTCGTGTCTCAATTTTGCAGCGATCCCAACTTGCACTTTGTAGAATCTCCTGCATTGGCTCCCCCTGAAGTTCATATCGATATAGAGGCTCAGAAACAGTAGGCTCTCTGTCATAAACTGAACTAATTATTTCTCGCTAAATAGATTGTGGAAAAAAAAAAAAAAGTTCAATGCTGCATTCTGAGTTTTAAACAAATCCGTTAATTTTATCATTTTGCTCTAAATTTTGTTTTGGTTGTTTTTGCAGGCATGAGGATGAGCTTGCTGCAGCTGCTAGTCAGCCCCTTCCTGATGATGACGATGATGCTTTTGAGTAAAGACATGTGCCCTTGTAGACCAACTTCTTGAGTTGCTGTTATTGTGTATGGCTACAATATATATTTTTGAGTTTGTATTATGGTTATTTGAGGATGTTGGATTTGGGGATCTGAAATTTGATCATTTATGAGATGTTTTGCTTGAATTGAAATCCTCACTTGCTGATAGTGAGCAATATCATTGATTGTTGCGATAGGCTTTTTGTTTAGTGTGTGATGACCCAATGCGTTTTTGGTCTTTAATAGTAATATGCGCGAGTATGGAGATGAGAGTTTTGAACCCATGCATGATGAAACATTTTTCCTACCTGAAAAATAAAATTGGTTGATTCTATCCTGCTTTTTCGTATTGAAATACTCTTTCCGTCCTTATTTAAAATATCCTGTTATAAGTGACCGGAGGGAGTATTATAATAGACAATTATAACAGCATATTGTCCAACCTTTCCATACTTATTTACCATATTTTGCTTTGATTTACATTTAGGATAGGAGGAAGATATATTTTAATCATGTTATTCATGTCGTTCAATGACTTCTATGCTACTTTTCCAAAATGTTGAAGTGATTATCTTTTTTTGGTTTAATTGTATCTCTGGATTGAACAGTGTCAAATTATACGAGTATTATTTCTTATGCCGTGATTTCACCATGAATGTTTGTATTTAAAAGTTTGTTTGAACATAATTGAAAGCCTTGGTTGAAATGCAAGGGTATGTTGAAGTAATTGTGTGATGAATAAATTAAAGAACTCTTATATAGCTTCTTTCTCAATTCTCATGGTTGGAGGCTTAACGAAGGATGTAGTATATTTAATCGAGTTAACAGTTTAACAACTTGATCCAATAGTATTAAAACATGATTGATCTCCAATATGATTCAAACACAAAAGGTTCTATTTCGGAAAACAACACTTATCAAGAAGATGATAATCATACACTCAAAATTAACTATTTATCATCCATAGGTTAGCACAACAAAAATAAATTGATCTACACATTATTTAATGATATTTAGAATTGAATTAAATAATTCTAAATCCTTTACTTTATTGTCCTAGAAATCATCCTAATTAGTAATTACTTGATAGATAAAATTTTGAATTTATATAAGTAAATATATTTTTGAATTATTAAATTCATATTTTAATTTATATTTGCTATATACAAGGTAGTAGACTTGCATATATTGTCTCCAACCTTTTTTTTTTTTTTGGTATTACTATCATAATACCACCCAATTTTTATTCTAAGGATTGGAAGCAGTAAGTATCCTTTACTGTCTTCTTTCTGATCCAAAAGAATATTGCCAATAACCAATTTCATCAATCACTTTTTACCTCCAATATTTGTCTCTTTATTCAATAATAATCGTGGGGATATTATAATCAAAACATCTTCAACTCTTATATCATTTAACTATTTTTTAAAACTCGTGATTCGTGTAAAACCCTTTTAGGATTTTTTTACTTTCATAAAGGTAGTTAAATTGGTTAGTAGTATGTGAAAATTGATATACTTTTTCAGAATTATCCCTATAACCGTTATTGAGATTCTAAAAAGTGTTGGGTAAATATGAGTGTATGTGGAAAGAAGTAATTAAGCAAATTGAAAATTGAAATAAGATTTTATAAATAGAATCAAAATAAAAATGTCAAAATGTTCTTAATCAGAGAAAATATATAAGTAATACTTTTAATAAGAGGGATTACCTTGGAGTAGAATTTTTCAAATCAACCGGTGACAAATTCAAATTACATACTCCATCCAATTCATGAGGATGGTAAAAAATAACAAAAATTTCTTTCACAAACTAAAGTTAAAGTAATTAATGAAAATGCATAAAAATTGCATACTTTAAATTGTAATTGGTAGATCAACACAAAAAAGTATCAAATTAATTGGTTGATAATCGGTAGAAGTGATAAACAAACTAGAGTTAATGGTCACATAGGTCCCCGAAAGTACATGTAGAATTAGTTAGGTTCTTGAAAGATTTGCGAAATCTCTTAAACCCCCAAAGATCATTTTAGAATCAGTTAGGTCCCTGAAAGATTTGTGGAATCTTTTAAACCCCTCAAAGATCAATTTGGTATCACATTAATATCCCATGAGGGACCTAACTGAACCCTACGCGACATGTTAAATATGCTTTGTCGGCCCAAACGTGACACCTTCTTAATATTCTGACATGGCATTACAGTCAACAAAGCATTTAACGTGTCACATAGGATTCCATCAGGTCCCTCTGACGAAATTGGATGGGGACGTGACGCTAATTTGATCTTTGGGGAGTTTAAGAGATTCCACAAATTTTTCAGGGACCTAATTAATCCACGGGTATCTTTCGGGAACCTACGTGACTATCAACTCAACAAACTATTGAATAGATATCTTCATAATTTAATTATTTATTTTTTGCAAATTTTTAGGATCATCGTAGAAAAGAGGGAGGACAAAATAAGGGTGAAAAAGTACTAGACATATACGACGACAAAATGTGGCTTGGATGCTCAAAGTATTGGAGTGAATACTAAACTTGCTTTTTTTTTAAAAAAAAAAATTATTATAATTATTAATAGGAAAATGCTAACAAGTGCCCTAAGGGCACTTGTTAAGAAGCTAAATATGGTTTATAAACATTGAAAGTTGAAGTTTTTTAAGTTTACGAGAGAAGAAAGACTTGGGACTTGTGATGTTGTTTCTACTTCTAGAAAGCTTAACAAGTGCCCTTAGGGCACTTGTTAGCAAGACCCTTATTAATATTCTTTAATTGTGTGAAATTTGGCAAATTTAAAACTTCGGCCATTCAAGATTTGGATCTCAGAACTCACGTCAAATATTAGTTTACAAGGACTACTTAATCATGTCTGATTAATGCTCTTATCGAGTTTTGGATCGTGGGATGAGTTAAAAGTACGATCACTTGAAAATCTCTAGGCAAAAAATTCAATTTATTATGATTCCAGTCAGTCAATAACGTTATTTTGCCTGGATGGAGAGATAATTATCCAACTGGGTAGCAAGAAAAGAAAACTATGAAATTAAGATTGAAAATGAAGTCAAGTCAACTTACAATACAAAAAGTGAAAAAAGTAAACAAATAATCAAAACTAGTAACTCTGCATCACAATTTATATCCAACTGAGAACAAATTAACTCCCTCCAGATTTGCATCAAATTAGTAGTCCGAGTCTTGCCATAATGAAAGTGTAAATTGGTAAAGCCCTGTATCAGCTCGGGATAAATAACATACAAAACCCATGGTTAATGAACTAATGGTGATTTAATCCTTTAGTAATTAGTAACTCTGAACCATGGGTTCATCACAATAGCGAAGAAACCTTATGTTACTATTTAACTAAGATGACAAATAACAACTTTTTTGTACAACATGACAACGAACTTGGATTAAAATGGCACTGCATGCACATAAACAGAAATTTGGTCACTGAATTGCGAACATCCACTTTTGAATGGTGACTTGGTAAGTTTGAATTCAAATTAAGGAAAAGAAGTCAAGACTTTTATAACACACAGAACACATGCAATTTTTTTTTTTATTTTTTTTTAAATATGCATCATGATTATTTGTTCGTGCCATCTTCAACTACTTCCTTTCCACAAGACTTCCATATGCAAGACAAAGCTAAATTAACTCAGTAATTGCGATATAATACTCGCTTTGTTCTCTTTTCTCTACTCCATGTCAAGGTAGCCAATGAAAGGTGAGCACTTTTCTTAAACAATACAATGCTATATGTTATTTTGAGAATTCAAAGCAACAAAACAATGGTGAAAAGGGACAATGTCTATTGATAGAAGAGTAAAGGAGATTTTAGAAACTATGAATTTATGACAAGAAAAGCAAGCACGAATAAACAGAAACAACTCAATTGAAATAAATGAGCATGCTTGCTAGATTTATAGATTTTTTAAAGTTCCAGCAAGAAATTGCAAAGAGATCTTTGTTGGATCTCAAAAGCTTAAAACAATACTGTCTTCCTTTATGAAGCAATCTTCACCAAGGACCTGCCAAAAACATTGCTAAGCCATGTTCTATATATATCAATTTCAAACAAGTCGGACTCGCTGGTTTTAAAAGCAAGCAGACCCTGACAGCGGAAGACACGATTGTAGCAGTGGCAACTGCAACGAGACGGTATTGATCTTGTAGCAGTGAGGGTGCAGTTCAACTGCAGGTTCGAGTTTGATTGTAAGGTTCCAGGTAAGGGTTTCCAGACTCCATCTTGCAAATTCTAAAATTTCTCTGTTCTAGATGATTTGACATCTGTCTGTATTCTCTGTCGGAAGCTGATTATAAAGCGGATGATTATCTTTATTTATCATCTATGCCATGCATTTGATGTCTACTTTGTTATATTCTGACTTGTAAGTTGTAGCCTTAAATTGGTTTTTATTTTGACAGCAACTGTGATTGAGACCTTTCACATTTCTTTCCCCCATCTCCTGTTATGTAGGATCTTAATTTAACAGCCTTGAACTAACCTAATATAAGAAATATCCGAAACATCCTAGAATCACCTGCTTTTCAATTGACATGATCATGCATAAGCCAAAATGCATGCAAATAAATGAAATGAACCTCTGAGATATGAACAAATGTACTATATGAAGATCTTCATTATGCTGGTCGTACAGAAACCTAAAGAAAGTTCATGTTCTGACATGACATGGTGAGTATCAGTTCTAAACAAGCCTGAAATATAAGGTATTATAGAAAGACAGAAACAATCTTAGCAAACATTTGATTACCAAATTCAAATCTCTGCACAGAAATTATTGGTAGATGTCACCAATCACTTTGCAAGAGAAAAGAGGCAAACCTAGCATCAAGTTTAGCCATTGGAAGCAAGGCAGGCAAGCCTCCTACACTGGCCCTGGAAAATGTAGTTGATTCATCAATAGTTATTGCTTGCCAATTAAATGATATACATGAGGACTAGAAAGTAATTAAAGAAACAATCAGAAAATTTCTCGTAGAGGCAAATCTTAGGAGGTAGAAACAGTTAAAATGTTAAATGGCAATTGGAAGATTGAATAGCCTCCCAAAAGCACAAAAGAGATAAAATAAAGTAAAAACACCATGACTTGATATATTCATATTCATATTGATTATAGCAACCTAATTTCCATAATACAAAGGATGATACAAAAAAATGTCAGCTTTTGAACAGAGCCTAACAATGTTGTACATAGATCAAGAGAGGGGGAAAATGAAGAATTGTATAGTGGCATCCCCTGTGTAATCATTTAAAAATGCTGACCAGCTGAAACTAATTTCTTTAACTCCATTGAATGTTCATCATTTGAAACATTGAGTGAAATGCGAAGATTAGTCAATAATTCTTCTTGTTCCCAACTTAAATGACTAGAAGCATACATTAACTCCAAGGTACTGCGATAAGCATGCAACTCTAACCTATGAATTCTTTCTGCTATAACCTCTCTTGGAGAATTGAGGCATCCTCTATCCCTAGTAATATCTAGAGACTCTGCATCGCTAGAAAGGGCATCTCCATCTTGGCAAGGAGGACCTGCTAACATATCACTGGAAAATTTATTTGTATTATCACTTACCACACTACAACTTCCAACTGAACTCAGATGACTACAAGAATAATCGGGTTCTTCAATTCTTTCAAGAAAGTGTGTTGTAAGATTAGAATGGTTTTCCTTCCTCGTTACATTATATTGGTTTGTACCATTAGTAAAGGAAGTATGCATGCATTTTTCACCCATATCATTTAGTGGGTAAGCAACAGCATCTACCTTTTCCATCAAGGGGGCTGTTGATACAGCTTTGAATCTTTCACACTCACCCTTATTCATAACAACTCTGATTTTTCTGGGATAAGCCTCGACAGGAGAGGAACCGTAAGGAGAAACTCTCTTCAATGTTGTAGACGAGGCTAGACGAGGTTCCAGGAGACCACTGCCATCCAATCCTGGCAATAAATCATGACTGCCTTGCTGACTTTCAGTGCTGACATGATGGACTTCAGGCATCACCTTGTAACCATTTGAAATAGAGTTCCTGTAACACTTCCCACCTTCAAAATTGCCCGAATTGCCCGGTACCTGAGACATGCACACAAGCAAGTGTAAGGGAAAAGGCATGCCAATGACTTTCAAACAATCATGGAAAATAAGAAATCTCATCATTCTCAAACTAGCTTAAAGAGGGTAAAACTATTTAAATGTATACACAATAAGCAAACTGCCAAAATTGATAATACTTGCAATCAGGAATAAAATAAAAAGAATGATAATTTAAGCTGAACTATTTATATAAACCAAATAGAAATTTACCTTTGGTTTGACGACCCATTCACCATTTTGCCAAGATTGGCGCACCCTCATGTTTACTTTGTGGACTTCTAACTCCTTGCACGATACGAACAGCATTACCAAATACAAGTCTCTACCTATGAACTTCAAAACTTTACCCGCAGTCCACGAACCATCATCATAAACCTCCAGAACATCATTAGCTGCCCATCTCTCAATACCTTCAATAAGAGGGGGACATGGTCTGATGGCCTTCCTCGGAACTCTCTCCACACCAGCCTCATTTGTCATGTTAGAACCATCGTACCGGACACTGTAAGTGTGCCCATTACCAGATATAATACGAGCACAACGCCATTCCACACAAAGTTCCTTAGTATTGGCAATGACTTCCACTTTACTTCCCTTTAGGAATCTCATGATGACTTCTTCAATACAAGTTCAAACCTGTAACATTCGAAAGTATACGCTATTAGCACAAAAACAAAATTCTAACAATTATTGGTATTTGAAACAGTAAAAAGGATTTAAGATTTTTAGTTTGATCATCTCCAGGAACAATTGTACACATTAGTAAATAAAAATAAAAAATAAAAATAAAAACAAGAGGATAATTACTGAATTTAGGATTTGAATATCAAACACAATCCATTAACAACCCAGCAATAAATTAATCCAAATTATCCAATACACTATGAAACATTTAATAAATAGATTGAATTTAATGGATTTGCACATAGATGTATTGGATTGATAATAGATTCATGAATATGAATATTTTGCCATAACCCTGGAAAAAACCATTTTGTGTCTAAAATATAAATTACAAATGAAAATAATACAAAATATCCTAGCAATCTGAGAATTAAAAAAGCAACCTGAGAATTAAAAAGAAATTTGACAAGAAATTAAAATTCACACACGCAGCTACAGCGAATCGAAGTGTAAACATTTTAATCGAAAAAGACGAGATAAACAAAAAAAAAATTGGGATCGCATAAAGAAGATGAGTACTACTGACCTTGATCGACGATTGACGGGGAATGGAACGAATCTTGAGAAAACGTAGAAATTAGGGTTCCTGAAAAATCGAAAATTGAAGAAAATAAAGTATAATTGGAAATAATTGGTGAGGAATAAATAATTAAGAGTAGTTGGGAAAATGTGGCGGTGGGCTCATATCTAACGGATAGGGCACCTCATGGGCTGGCCTACTATGTTAACATTTTTTGTCAAAAAAGAAATCAATGAACTCTTTTTTTTTTTTTTTTTGCTCGTATTCCTTGTGGAACCACCGGTATCCCTAACTACTCTTGAGACTAATCCGGAGCGAGATGTTTTTAGTGAGAATGGAACTGGGGACTACTAGCACCCGTATTTCATTCTCAAGATTTCAGTTGGGGCCTTACACCAACTAAACCAAGTCTTGTTGGTTGGACATCGCTTATTGTTGAGTAAGGATAGTTTTATCAATATGTATTATTAACTTAAAAAAAAAAATCAAAGTATAAAGGGAAAATGTGAATTTATTAAGATGAACATATGCTTATAGGAAAGTTCCTGAAAAACATATTGAAATATGCTACAAGAAATTATCAAAAGTTATTTTTACAGACCCTTTACATGAGTGTTTTTTTCTTGTAAGCTTGAATAATATTTTTATATAATTCAGAAAACCAATTTTTTTTTTAAAAAAAGACAAAATAATTAAATATATATTGGAACAAAAGATTAGTTATGCACCAAAGCGCATATTTGGTACAACTGGTAAAATAAGATTATGATTATTTTTTCTGTGATTACCATATCATAATATGTTAAAATTATAATCTATAATATGTTAAAATTATAATTTGTCTATGTTTGGGTATCGTAGCTAAAAAAATAAATTTAAGCTAATCTATTTTTTTGGATAGTGTAAAAAATATTATTTTTACTGAGTAAATTATAAGAAAGAGTATGATGTGACATATGAGTAGTTAATGTGATGGAGTGATAGGGGTAGAATAGAAAAATTACATGGGTCAACAAAATAATCATTCAAAAAAATAATCTTCAGCTGCTATGAGGGAACTTATAGATTTTGATTATTTTTCCAAAAATAATCTATATTTTTATAGCTAGTAAAAATGAGATTATGATTATTTTTCATTGATTATAATATTGTAATATTATAATATGCTAAAATTATAATATGTTTACGTTTGGATATCTAGCTAAAAAATGAAATTAAGCTAATATGTTTTGTTTGGATAGTGTAAAACAGATTATTTTTTACTGATTAAATTACAAAAAATGATATGATATGACAATTAGGTAGTTAATGTAATTGAGTAATAAGAATATAATAGAAAAATTATATGGGTCTAAAAAATAATATTTCAAAAGATAATTTATAACTACTATTAGGGAGCTTATAAATTTTTATTATTTTTTTCAAAAATATAAACTAAGTCTATAATCTATATTGCAAACAAACACATCAAGCTTATGGTTATTTTTGAAAAATAAGCTAAAATAAACAATTTCAAATCAACCAATTATTCACGTGATGCAAATTGATTCCTAGAATTATCAATTAAAATGCATAAGAATTAATTAACATGACATTTTGTGGTCCAACATTCAGTTTCGATCTTATAGTTGTGCGATAAAACTTACCCTTAAGTTTGAATGTTACATTTTTACAAATACATAACACCGAAATACTCTTCATTTCATTTATTATACTTGAATTTTATGATTTACATATTCTTCTATTTCATTATCGTATTATATAATAAACCTTAAATAGTTAAATTGTGTAACTAATAGCATGACGATATAACGTTGATGCATGATGCTATAGTCTTTCGAGTCTTAACCATTATGGTGGAATATATGAAAAATATAAAGCTGAATCTTATAGCAAAATTTCGAGTTTGATATTAATAGTCTTACAATTGTTATGAGTTTGATGAATCTTGCAGTTGTCGGGTAATAGTGTTATAAATCTAACGTGACCCCGATGCCACAAGAGAATTTTCAACTGACTTATCAACATCAACATATTATAAAATATGAGAAGTTGAAGGTATTTTTGTCATTTTCATTTTCCCTCATTCATCCTTGCTTTTCCCTCCAAATTTTTTTGTCCGTGCATTGCACGGGAATAAATATTTATCTTAAGTTATTTTTAGTAAATTTTTATTAGTACAATTTGGATTGCACATAAATATAAAAATTGCCCGCAAACATACAATTTTGCATTTCGATATTACTACAATTTGCACGGGTTATTAATGATCTTTTCAAAAGGAAATAATTTGAATCAAATATTGACATAAAAAATATATAATGCCTAAACGACCTGTCATATGATAATTAACCAGCAAAAAAAACGAATATAATATTGTAATTTTAGAAATTCTAATACAAACAAGTCATAATATAGGCAAACTGGTATTAAACATTTAAACAGAGCATCATTATGAATAATAAATTTTGGGTACAATGGAAAAAAACGGATATATAAGTATTAAAGATGAGCTATAATTTGGTATGATGATTTAGCTTAATACAATCAAATATTTACTCAGTCATGAATTCAAATTTAAAAAAATCCAAAAATTTATACAATATGTTGCAAATTTTTTTTATCATAATATGTTGCAATTTAAATTGTAAAAAATAATGATGCGTTATTTTATACTTTAGACAATATACTTATTTAAAATCATGAAGTTCTAATACAAGCAAGTAATTTGAAAGTTCGAATCTTATAAACACAAATTAATTACAAGTGTGAAAACATGTCTTATATTTTGGGACAGATGTAATAATAATAATGGTGATGATGATGATATATATGGTAAAAAAAATACTTGCACTTGAACTTGCAAAACGAATTACTAACAAAATGCATTTGGAATGATGGATTAAATAAAACAAAAATCAAAATGAGTTAGATTTTTTTTTAATATAAGAAATTATGTTGTTAATTAAAATTAGAAATCACATAGTTGATACATTATTAGTTAATTTTTATTAATGAAAAAGTTGGTAGCTGAAACTAGATTCAAAGGTTAATGTTTATGACTATTCATTTCTAAATACATGTAAATCATTTTTATAAAAAGTTCATATTAACTTATTATTTAAAAAGACATATTTCCAAAATCTATAATCAATTCTTTTTTATAAAAAAAAATTTAAATCCGTGCAATGCACGGGTAAAATTACTAGTAAACTTTCCATCGCCTTATGAGTTTGTTCTCTTAAACGAGTCATGGTTTGATTTGCAAGCAAGGAAAAATTATACATGATTCTAATAAAGAGTTTAGGACTTTGAACCCCATAAATCATCCACAAATCCCGATTTTATTATAAATCGACAAAAAATATCCATACTATTCAATCTATCTTCCAAATCCCAACTCTCATAAAAACTTTTAAACCCCGTTTTTCAAACCCCAATTCTCCATCCCAAGCCCTTATTATTTCTTCATTCTCCAACCACCATCATCGTGGCATCGTCACACCACCCTCAAACCAGTGTCGCTGTGTTATCCGCAAACCATCGTCGTGACTCCCATATGTGAATCACAACTAAAAGCAACAGGGTAGAGAAGGTCGAGACTTTAAAAGCATACCACACTTCAATGTTTTATAAAAGAGGGCAACAATTAAAACAAAAACCTGGTTGAAAAGCGAATAATCGAGACTTGAGAAGGACGAATTGAGTGGGTTAGGTCGTGTTGGATTTACAGGTGTGCATAGCCGTGGATAACTTCGTGTTGGCCTTAACCTTCATTGCAAAGTCGCTAATGAAAAGAAGAAGAAATAACAACGTTGCAAAATCTACACAACACTTGGACATTGGAGAAAGTAGAGGAAGAAAAACTAGGGTGAAGGAGGGAAGATAGGGTTTGAAATAGGGGTAATTTTGACAATAAATTTAAAAATAAGGTTTGTGAATAGTTCGCAAGGTTAAAATTCCAAAACCATTTAATAAAATCAGCCTAATACTCTCTCTGTTCCTATTAATCTGTCATATTCAAACAAAACACATCTTTTACAAATCTAATCATTACTCGTATTTCGAATACATTAATTATGTTTTTTTCCCACTATACCATTTCTCTTTATATAACCATTAATTTTTCTCCACTACTTACATAAATCAAGACATATTAAATAGGGACAAATATGGAAAATAACATTTATTACACTCTTGAAATCCTTAATACGACAGATAAAAAGAAACAAAAATCTCTCCAAAAAGCAATAGATAATAAGGAACGAAGAGAGTATCTTCGTAACCACACATGAAAATAACATATATTCCTTTGTTTCAGCATGTTTGGGCTTTTAGCTTTTTTTTCATGTTTCATATTGTTTGGCCTTTTACATTTTCAATAGGCTTATTTATGTCAGGTGCCCCTGTAGTTTGCACCTATTTTGTCAGACGCCCTTTAACTTTATTTTTCAACAAATATACCCCTATAGTTTGCTCCGGTGAGCCATATACCCCTGCATGCCATTTCCGGCCACCGGTGCTGACGTGGACCGCCGGAGTCAGCAAGTGGTAAAAATATGAGTCCTTGTAGTTTGAGTCTTTTTTGTCAGATACCCCTATATATAACTTCAAAAATTCATACCTTTTAAACCGTAAGTCCAAAAATTACAAATTTTATGTCAAAACGATCGTATTGAAATATAAAATTTTAATATGTAATTATTTTACTTTTATGAATATTTTTGTAAAAAATTGTTTTTTGGGCAATTTTCTATACGAATTTTGAATTTATGAATTATTAAAAATAATTTATGAATTGGATTGAACTAGTTTTTATTATAGTTTGAGGATCGTAAAAATCATAAGTTTTGACTATGTTAGTCTCCGATGATTTTAAATTTAGTTTTTTTATAGCTTTTTTTTATAGTTTTTTACAATTTATTTTTAAAATCCAAAACTCATGATTTTTATGATCCTCAAACTATAATAAAAACTAGTGCAATCTAATTCATAAATTATTTTTAATAATTCATAAATTCAAAATTCGTATAGAAAATTGCCCAAAAAACAATTTTTTACAAAACTATCCATAAAAATAAAATAATTACATTTTAAAATTCTATATTTCAATACGATCATTTTGACATATAATTTGTAATTTTTGGACTTACGGTTTAAAAGATATGAATTTTTGAAGTTATATAATAGGGGTATCTGACAAAAAAAGGCTCAAACTACAAGGGCTCCTATTTTTACCACTTGCTGACTCCAGCGGTCCACGTCAGCACCGGTGGCCGGAAATGACATGCAGGGGTATATGGCTCACCGGAGCAAACTGTAGGGGTATATTTGTTGAAAAATAAAGTTAAAGGGCGTCTGATAAAATAGGTGCAAACTACAAGGGCACCTGACATAAATAAGCCTTTTCAATACATAAACATATTTTTTTTTCAATTTTAACATTTCATTCACTCCTCATTAATTTTATTTCTATCATCTCTTTCATGCATTAACTTCCATACACTAATTATAAACACATTTTCTCATAAGAATTGAATGCATCTACAACTTTTAATACATGGATAAATGAAAAGTCTCTCTTACAATACATACCATAAAAATATTAAATAACAGTATCTTGGACAAATTATACATCATACTTACAATAATAAACATTTTCTTAATCTGCGCTCCCAAACCTAAAAGGCTAAACATAATGAAACGGGCTCATTTTGCTTTTAGACTTTGTTTGGTTGCACGAAAGAAAATGAGAAGAGAGAAATAGGGAAGAGAGATTATGGTGAGAAAATGGGTAGATTTTGTGGTTGTTTGGTATGAGAGAAAATGTGAAGAAATAGGGAAAAGAGAAAAATGGAGTTTTCTTTCCTTCCGTTTGGTTGGAGAGAAAAGAGGGAAGAGGGAAAACAATAAATTTACCAAAAGACAACTAAACCCTTGGTTACCAAAATAGAAATAATTTTTTTCTTTCTATTTCATATGCATGTATATTTAAGAAAGCCAAAAAAAATTTTTGACTTCAATTTTTTATTACATGATAAAAATTTTGAGTCCAAAATATAAAAAAAAACAATTTTTTTCGAAGAAAAAAGCTTTATTTTTTTGCATTTTTATTTTTTTTAAGTAAAGTGAATAAATGAAGGAGAGATACGTAATTTTACATCCAAAACTCATTTTCCTCTTATCCTCTTGCTTATGAAGGAGAGAAAACTTTTTCTGGTGGGATTTACCTTATTTTATCTCCTCCCTCAATTTCTCTCATGAATCAAGCAAGGAGGAAAGTTACTTTTCTCTCCCTCCAATTTCTCCTTCCAAAATCCACCAAAACAAACATAGTGTTAGATTTCTTAATGGCAAATATGCGGGCTCACTCGAGACATGATCGTCGTTACTATTGAGCAACGTGTTGCATTACTCAAGGTTAATACAGTAACTTCACACAGTACAGTGGAAGCAGCTAGACGCGGCACCTTTTTACCTTAGCCTCCTACTCATCATATATAAAAGCCTAGGTTACTCTCTCTCTCTCTCTCTCTCTCTCTCTCTCCTCTTTCTCTTTCTCATCTCCTCGAATCGTTTCTGTGGTTCTGCCTCTCTCTCTCTCTCTGGTGAGCTTTTAGGGTTCTTCCCTTCTTCCCCTCCTCACTCTCAATTCGCTCTTAATAGCTTCACTTCATGATTCAATTTCTCCATTTTAAATCCATTCTCTTCATCGATCTATCTGTAACCATTTTTTTCTGAGGGTTTTAACGTAATCTAGTTAGGGTTTAAGCTTAATTTCACGCTTTATATTATGTGTGTATATTCATGCTGATTGTTCTGTATCCCTTTCGTTAAATGCTTGAAATATTAAAATTCTTGCTATGCTATTTTGTTAATTGGTTTTGTTTGGAGCTCAATGTTCTCTTTGCTCCGATCTGAATTTGTTGTGGTTCCTCTTTGATAAGTTGGTCATTGTTGTAATGAGTTTGATTTGAAATTGATGTTTGATTTATACTTCATTTTATTGCTGAGAGTCTGCTGGATTTAGTTGATGGAAGAAAACTAAGCTGTATGGTACCGTACTGAAAGTGCTTAATTTGTTTGATTCGTAACTCGTTGCCGCGCTAACTATTTTTGAAAGATTATTTCGCCAATGAAAGATGGAACCTTTCTGTACTTAATTTGTTCGATTCGTAACTTGTTGGCATGCTGCCTATTTTTGAAAGATTATTTCGCCAATGAAAGACGGAACCTTTCAGTACTTAATTTGTTCGATTCGTAACTTGTTGGCATGCTGACTATTTTTGAAAGATTATTTCGCCAATGAAAGACGGAACCTTTCAGTACTTAATTTGTTCGATTCGTAACTTGTTGGCATGCTGACTATTTTTGAAAGATTATTTCGCCAATGAAAGACGGAACCTTTCAGTACTTAATTTGTTCGATTCGTAACTTGTTGTAACGCTAACTATTTTGGAAAGATTATTTTGCCAATGAAAGCGGAACCTTTGAAGCAGTGTGTGTGGTACACACGTTATCACTATCCGACACTTCACGGACACTGCTCGTTAGATTCGACAACTTATGTGGTTACATTTTATAGATGGAAAGGTCGCGATGATTAGATAAACATTGGTATTTAATTATGTTTACTTATGCTAACTTTTAAATCATTATTCTTTTATTTTTATTTCATATTTATTGCTTCTGTTAACTTTCATTATTTTTTATATCTTATATCATAGCTGTGCTGTGTGCTATAACGTTTAAAATTTGCATATCTCTGTGGCTATTCGGTGTCATATCTTTGCTTCCTACAGTAGCTTGAAACCAATGTTGGGTTATTGTTGCTCTGTCGCTTCAGATAAATATTTAATAGGTGCTTGTTTAACGATGCTTTGTTGCTTCAGATTAGTGCTTATGCTGTTTTAAGTTTGTTAAATTAAACAACGCCAATGGCAAAGAAGAAGAATCCCCTGGTGTTTTTGGATGTGTCCATTGATGGGGATCCTTTTGAAAGGATGGTTTTTGAGGTACTTTATATTTTCTGTTTATTTTTATATATCATAGCTATGCTTGAACTTTTGCAATGTTTGACCTCATGAGTGATCATCTTGCGCTCACAGCTTTTCTATGATGTTGTGCCCAAGACTGCAGAGAACTTTCGTGCATTATGTACAGGTATTATAGATCTCATGTCCAATAGACATTTTTCAATCATAACTAACTTTTTGGGACATTTTGGACCTTTACTTTTCCCTCGCAATACTTGCATTTTCTACCATCGCAGTTACTTATCCACCAAATGAAAATGTTCTAGGATTTGTTTTTGTACTTGTCTTTATTTGAATTTTCTCCTCAGCTCTAAAAGAGGTTAATTAAAGTAGTTTTGCATTGAAAAATTATATCTTTTAATACTAAGAGAATAGTGGACTTTGGTTTCCAAAGTCTTTTTACCATATTTTGACCTCTTATCCTCAACCCTTAAGCAGACCCTTTTTTATTTTTTATTTGGGTAGCACTTTTCTTTATACTTTTGGGTGAAAGAGGATCATTTACTTAAAGGTTGTCTACCGAATCAACAAACCGTTGACTCCCTCATTTTTGGTGCAAACTTTTGTCCCGCGTTCAGGAGAAAAAGGAGTGAGTCCAAATACTGGAAAATCACTGCACTACAAGGGATCTTTCTTCCATCGCATTTTAAAAGGTTCCTTTGTGCAGGTATGTTGCTTTATTTATTCTTATACCTAGAATATTCTTCGGTGGTTCTATATATGTCTACTCATTGTGGTTGAGTATGGCTTAGTAGTGGTCCCTGTTACTATTGTTCATGCTGTAGGATACAGGGATGATGGTCACAACTGCTTTTCTTGTGATGTAGTTTTAAGGTTGTACTTACTACATAGGTTTTCCTCGTTACGCCAATAACTTATAACTTAATAGCTTCACGGTGTTCAAGCCCTTTTTGAATACATTATTATTGCATGGATAATGGTTATGATGGCTGCTTTTTTGTTTTGCAGGGTGGTGATTTTGTCAATCGAAATGGTATGTATTGTATTGATTTTATTATTACATTGCTTCCTATTATGAGTTACATATCCCTTTTTGAATGTTGCAATTTGGTACTTTACATGTAGTCACATTCTTTATGTTTTTATTATTTGATCATTCAGTTGTCCAGAGTTGCAAGCCTTGTTCCATTTGCATGTTTCCTATGACAATGGTAATTTCCTTTCTAAGTCAATTTGGGGAACATGATCAAAAAGTTATGTTGTATGAACACAGATTGACCTGTCATTGAGAGAGCTATTGAACCTATCTGATTTGTAATTTCTAACTTTGAATTGGTTTTTCGATATTGCCTATGTTGATATTGATACATAATTATGTATTTATATATGCAAAACTTTAATTTGCCTAAATCACCTTATGCTTTTATCCCTTTTTTAAGACTTGAAATCATACCTTACTGTATTTTAGCTGGTAAAATACAGCAACCCTATAGCACTTCCTAAATATGGTCTCAATTGCAATGCTGGTAGAAGTTTAGTTTTAGTCTAGGTTGAAGTTCATTTTTCACAATTTCCTTGATGGTGTTTATTTCTTACAAGCTTATACCCTGGATCCAATTCGCTTATCCTTTTGTAATCTCTGCATCATATTTTTCTGTGTTTTGCAGGGACTGGTGGTGAAAGCATATATGGCTCGAAGTTCCCAGGTGAGAATGTCAAGTTTTGCTGCGTATCTCATATTTTATGACATTAATTGTTTGTCTTATATCTCAAAAGTTAATGTGGTATGCCCTTGTGGTTTATTTTAGATGAGTCATCAAGGCTAAAGCACGATGCTCCAGGCCTTCTTTCCATGGCAATTGCTGACCGTGATACTCTTGGTTCTCATTTTATTATCACTTTGAAAGCTGATCATCATCTTGATAGGTTTGCGTATCTAATTTATTCTTGGTGACAATTTAATTACTTGCTATATGTTCTATTTCTTTTGTGGTGGGGAAAGGTAAATTGCTTGATCATACTAGAACTAGTTCCAAGTTAAATGTATTTTGCTTATCTTGTTTAGTTGTTTGGCCATTTTGCAGGAGGCATGTGGTCTTTGGGAAGCTTGTGCAAGGTAATAATATATTGAAGAAAATTGAAGACGTGGGTGATGAAGAAGGGCATCCAACTGTAACTGTTAAAATAATTAATTGTGGTGAATATACTGAAGGTGAGAATCACTTGGCACATTTTGGATAATACTCAGTTGTACAAAATATGATGATGGTTAAACCGTAAATATATGTTTCTAATACTGTCTCCAACTCTTTAAATTTCAGCATGCTATACTTTGGTGTTTTCTATTCCTCTTCAATTTACTTTGCTCTTTTTTGGCCTGGTGTGTTTGTGTCTGTTGATATTTATTTGATCTCTTGATTTAAATCTTCATTTTAGTAGATGGAAAAAAGGTTAGCAAATCAAAAATAGGAAAGGATGGTTCTTCTGAAGCCAATAGTCATGAAGCAAGGCGGAAGGGAAAGCACAAAAAAGCTTCAAAAGAAAGAAGGAAAAGGAGAAGAAGATACTACTCATCTGAATCGGAGAGTTCTTCAGATTCAGACACGGAATCTTCGGAAACTGATAGTGATTCTGATTCTGATGTGTCCTCATCATCTGACATAAGTTCCTCGAGTGATGACAGGCGAAGAAAGAGAAAGAGATCCAGGAAAGATAAACATAGACGTGGAAAAAGAAGGGATAAGCGCCACGACAAGAGACGAAGAAGACGGGATAAGAGATCAAAGCGTAGATCAAGAAGGTATTGATTGTTTAATGTTGAGTAAGCCCTTACATATAATTTATGAATTTTAGATTCCAGTCAGATCTCTTTCTTACGAGCTAGTTGGTTTTGATGAAATTGCAATCGGCACTAGATCTTGGGTTTATTATATTATCATTGTATGCAAATATGTGATGAAAGTGGTAGGCTATTCCTCATGTGTTATTACTAATATGAATATCATTTACTTTATGTATTTATCTGTACACGTTACTCTTGATGTGTCTATTTGTTTGCATTGATAATTTTTTCCCCACCAGTTCTTTATTTTTTCTTGTAAAATGATTTTTTTTTCCTTTTATTGCTGTTGGTTGCATATATTTATACAGCTGACAGTCCATGAGTTTGACCTCTGGTACTATTGGCTTTCTCCCAATGTGTTGCCTGTCTTTAACCTTTGGTTAATGCAAGGAGAATCTCGGCTTTTGGTGTTTAGAGTATTTCTTCACACGTATAATACTTGGTTTCCACATTTTTATGCTTGCCACTGAGAATCTGTCAAATGTTGTCAGGGAACCAGGTGCAGATAGTGAGAATAACAAGGTCAGCATCTCTGATGGTGAAAGTCTTGATGCTAAAGGGAAGGAGCTGAAGCATAAAGATCATTCTCAGAAAAATGGTAATTTCTTAAGCTATATAATTCTTGATCCAAAGTAATCTCTTTGTTACCTTTTGTTGTATTGAATGAAGCAAAATCTTGAACTATCAGCTAGGGTTTGCCAGAGTTCTGTTGATTTTGTTTTTATCTGTTTAATTCTTTGGGTAATATGTATCATGTGTTGTGTTTCTCTTTTTTCTTCCTTGTTTTATAGTTGCTGAAGTTCAGCCTCCTTTAGTTGTGGAGAAAGACAACCATAAAAAGGATGGGCAAGTGGAAATGCTAGAGAATGAGGAAGAACTGCCAAAGGAAAATGGGAATCGGCATACCAATGGCATCAGAGCTGGCTATACATCTGACAGAAGTGAAGATAGGCAGCCTGACGTGCTGGATGATCATTCAGGCAAATCTAGGTCCATTTCCTCTTTTGCCACACCTCAGTTATTTCTTATGCTTACCATTTCTTCCAGATGGTATTTTATTTAAATTTGATGAGCAGGAGTCGAAGCATGAGTCCCAAGCGAACCATGAGTAAGAGTATGAGTATTAGTCCCAGGAGGAGTCGAAGCAAGAGTCGAAGTGTTACTCCAAAAAAGAGATTTAGCAGAGGTCCAAGTGGTAGTAGAAGCCCTCCTCCACCAAGGAAGAGTGTGAGCAGAAGTCCTGTTAGAAGAAGCATCAGCAGAAGTCCTGTTAGAAGAAGCATCAGCAGAAGTCCTGTTAGAAGAAGCATAAGCAGAAGTCGCATCAGCAGAAGTCCTATTAGAAGAAGCATTAGCAGAAGTCCTGTTAGAAGAAGCATTAGCAGAAGTCCAAGCAGGAGCATCAGTAGAAGCCCAATGAGGGGCAGGAAGGTGAGAAGTGTCAGTAGAAGCCCAGTGAGGGGCGGGAAGGGTAGAATTGTCAGTAGAAGTCCAGTGAGGAGTAGAAAGGGGAGAAGTATCACTAGAAGCCCTGTGAGAACTCGCTCTCTTAGAAGTGTCAGCAAGAGCCCTGTAAGATCCCTCTCTCGAAGCCGCAGGAGTACTCCTAGAGCATCATCACGAAAATCGATCAGCAGAAGCCCGGTTAGAGTGTCAAGAAAGAGTGTGAGCAGGAGTCCAGTTAGATCGTCTGCAAGAAGCTTAAGTAGAAGCTCCGGCAGGGTCCCTTCAAGGAGAGACATTAGCCGAAGTCCTGTCAGAGCACCAAGCAGGAGCAATCGCCGCAGTTACTCTAGGAGTCCTGGCCCTGTTCGTAGGACAAGGACACCACGTGGGAGGAGTATTTCGAGGAGTGTTTCACCTGATGCTTCTTCAAAGCGTATCAGAAGGGGAAGAGGTTTTAGTGAACGATACTCTTATGCAAGAAGGTATAATACCCCCTCGCGGTCTCCTGTGAGGTCATACCGCTACAATGGAAGAGACCGTGACAGGTAAAGTTGTTTGTGGATTTTAATTAGTCATCATACTAAGTTGGTATTGGTATATTAGAGAGCTGAATGGTAGAATAACCATTTCACATTTTCTCTCCCCAGATATTCTAGTTACCGAAGGTATTCCCCAAGGCGATACAGGAGCCCTCGCCGTATAACTCCTCCAAGGTTTTTTTTCCCAACTCCCTATATCATTTGTTTTTAAAGTTAGATTATTATTTTTTTAATATTTTGAGACATTCTTATGGGCTTATGGCCAATGCTTGTTCCCTGCACTATTGTTTTTAATATTGCTAATAGTAGAGTTTATGTGATTACTTGAAAACCTATGCGTAGGTACCGAAGCAGGAGGAGCAGGACACAATCTGTTTCGCCCAGCCCACGCTACCGTGCTCGACGATATAGTCGAAGCCGTAGCCCTGTTCGCAGTCGTTCCCCAGTTGAGCCTTATCGATCCAACCCCTCTCCTCGTGTGGAGAGGCGATTGTCATCTTCTCGGAGCAAGAGTCGATCAAAATCCAGGTCTTCCAGGGAATCGCTATCTCCGCGAAAAGCAAGCAGAGACAACAGGTCAGGGTCATCATCCAGAAGCCCAGATGGAAAGAAAGGCCTGGTCTCATATGGGGATGGTTCTCCTTATTCCGGATAGTTGAAATGTGTGGCCCTGAGGGTCTTGGGATATTATCCTTTAATCATTTGGAGTCTTCAACTTTTAAACTCGCTTGCTATAATTTATAATGTCACTTCCTTTATAGACTGCAATTGCATGTTGAAACATTCTATTACTAGAGTTAGACGTTACTTGTAACATCATGATGCAACTGTAGGTGTGGATTTATTGCGGTATTTGTTGGATTCCAACAAATTCGATGGTTGTTGACCCAGTTGTTTGTTTGTTAGTAAAGGCATTGGAGTCGAATTTTAAAAATGGTTTTTCCTAATATTGGTTTTTGGTGTTTGCACCCTCTCTTTGCCCTACTTTCAAATGCAACACAAACACGAAACAGGTGTGAAAGTAAATCACATTTATGATCATGAGAGGATAATGTCATCGTGAAATCCCTTAGGCAGCACGTTATAGTCTTTCATAGAAATTCTTGTTTTGTTGATCTGATCGTTGAGTTACTATATATTATTAGTGAATATGGATAAGCAATAAGTGTGTTAACGGAGCCTACAGGAAGTGACCTAAGTAATTTCCTAGGTGGTCACGATGGAACTGTACTGATCCTGTTACTTCTCTATTCACTTTCCCAGCCAAGAGGACTGGACAAAGAGATGCATTAAGTTTGCCAGGACATTGAAAGAGTAAAGCAAAGATTAGGAAATACGGAGTATTTATTTTAGCATTAAGGATACGTCAATTGCTTTTTGTTTTATTTTTGTGTCAATTGCTTGTTATACGAGTATGGTTCGTGAGTTAATATAATTTATGTATTATGTGCCAATCTGATTATATTATCATATCCCATAATGATAATGACAAGAAGGCTGGAGCATTTTCCAATGCTGATACATAAACATTGAAACTATCTATACTATTAGCATTCTTGTAGTCTGCTCATAGTTTACATAGATTGAAATAGGCCAAGATTTCCAACTCAAGCCTTTTCAAATACTTCAAAATTAGTAAAGGCCATACGTTGTTGTGGTTGAAACTCATACAGCTACTTAGATAAAAAAAAAAGCCTAGAAAAGATGTCAGCATCTAGGATTTTTGACACCATCAATATATGTATTTCTGAAGCTCAATCAGAGTCCCATCAAGTTCAGGAGAGAGCTCTTCAAACATTGGCTTCCATTACCAAGGTCAGTCCCCAAAACAGAACCTTGCTTGCCCAATCTGATGGAGCAATCTCAACATTAGCTGCACTCACAAATGCTCCTATCCCCATTATCCAAACACTGTCCTTGTTGATCCTCTTCAACCTTTCCCTGAATCCTGATCTAAAGCATTCTCTTGCAGACATGGAAACCATTTACTGCCTCAATTCCCATATCAGCTTGGCCTGTTCTCAGGATACCTGCAAATTGGCCTCCTCTTTGATTTGCAGTTTGGCCATGCATGATAAAAATAAAGCCAAATTTGGGGTAGCTGGCACGGTTCAGTTGCTGGTGAAGGCTATTATTGAAAGCTCCAATGACCCTGATACCCATCACCTTTTCAGTTCTTTGGCTGAGCTTGTCCAATTCCACGGGAACTGCACTTTGGCTGTGCGATCGGGTGCAGTTCCGGTGCTATTTCGAGTTGTTCAAAGCACTGATGATGAGGACTTGGCTGCGACATCTCTCACAATTCTTGGTCTTCTTGCTAGGTTTGATGAAGGGCTAAATGGTTTGAAGAAAACTGATGGGATAATGAGTTCAATGTTAAGCGTGCTGAAAGGGAGGTCCTTGTTGAGTAAGGAGGGTGCAGCTGATATCCTTCTTCGTCTGTTCGAAGACAGCGAAGGCTGTGTCAAGGAGGCTTTGGCTTTGCCGGAATTCTCAACCGCAATAGCTGATCTTTCTGTGAGGGGCTCGGTTAGAGTTAGAGAGAAGGTTGAGTTAATAATGAGGAGGATGGCAGAAGTGAGCTTAGCTTCTAACGTGGAACCAAATTCCCTATATGTTTAATTTCAATCAAGTTGATCAGTTGAGTGATGTCCTCTTAAGTATTAACTGTTTTCATGCGTTCTATGTATGGAGAATAAATATAGCTTTTCAATCTCACTTACTTAGATGATCAAATTTGTTCTCCCTGCCTCATTGACCTTGCATGTGATCACTATCCATAATGGTAGGTCTTGTTCTTCTCGGACTATGTTTATTGTAATTTGCAGCTATAAGAGAAGAACAATGCTGGATTAGTGTTTCACTTGCACCTTCTGTTTGTTCTATTGTTTTTAGGCCAAATAGTCCAGCTGTCCCGTGGCAAGGAAAAAAGAGGAAAAAATGAAATTGAAGCAGCTAATCAGGAATGGTTTTCCCCACACTAAACTGGCAAGAATACCTATAAATGGAGGAATTATTTTAGTATGTAATAAACGGATGCGATAAGTATTATAGGATTTAGTTATTAAGTATTTTTACTTGTTAAAGAAACTAGACGTAAAAAAAACATTATCCCAGTGGATTGGCCTAGTGGAAACTGACTGGACGCTTAGGGACTTCAGGGTCAAAGGCTTGAATCCCAGTGAGGCAATAATTCCTGGGAGGATGACGTGGATGATCCGGATATATATAAGCAAAAGGGCCAAAACCCAATCCACAAACACATTTGGGTTCGGCTTTGGCCCTTTTGCTCCTACGGATCCGGACATCCACGTCGTCCTACCGATGACACACAATACTTGCACACGTATATGCTAACGTGGAGTTTCGTTAGCCACGTTCGCAAATAACGGATTTTTCATAACGGCATGGACTAAAACCAAAATTTTAAAAAGGATGAGTCAATGTCAAAAAAACTTATAGGAACCAAAATCAAAACACCTCCAACTTTCGGAGACTAAAACCATAAATTAGCCAAAAAAAAAAAATAATACAAAGTCAATCTGGTGGTGATGTAAGGTGTGGGTCCAAGATGAGGATGGGACAAACACTACCTTATTCGTAGTCCAAGGCGTAGGATGAATCCTTTCTCAAAATGACATTTTTAAAATTAAATTTGAACCATTATCTTGTAGGTAAGTTCATTTTGCAGCACATTCACTCTCATTCTGATCAACAATTTTAGGGAAGTTAAAAAATATATATGAAATAAATTAAAAAAAAAAACATAAATGCATTCTTCTTGAAGGAAATATTCCTTAATCAAGTATTGCAAGAGTTTTCCTTAACAAAATCATTTTTTTTCCTCCATTGAGGCAACTTTTGGCTGAAAGCCAAAAATTAATCCATTTCAAGATCTAAAAATCATCAAAGAGGGTTTTGTTTTTATTAAGAAAGTTTTTTTTTTTTTTCATATACACAACATAAATTGAATTGAACCCTTGACATAATGTATAAGAAATTCAATCATCTACCCCTATCAAAATCATATTATGTTACACAACATCCTTTTAAAATGAACTTATTATTTCTAAAGTGATGTAAATTAAACGTGTATTCACTCTTCAATTATTAGTGAATTGATGTATATTTAAGAATATGGGTGAATTGCTAAGGAAAATGGGTGGCATCATATTATTGTGGTAGAGAGTGATTGTAAGTCTCGCATAGATGCAATCAACTCTGCTAAAAATGTTTTTTTTTAGAGGTAGAGAGTTTGCTCATAATGTAATTTTGAATTGAACAAAGCGATTTCTTTCTTATTATTTTACTTTTGTTCATAAAATAGATAATATTGTTGCTTACCTTCTTGCTAAATGGATGTTGCAAGCATCTTTAGATAGGGCTAGGTTTTATAATCTCCATGATTTTCTGGGTAACTTTGTAATAATAGTTTCTTCTCGATTAATATAAGTATTTTTTCATTAAAAAAAATTATGTCATGGTTAAGAAACCTTCTTAGTTGTTCATATTATATATATATATATATATATATATATATATATATATATTAGTAATTAGAAGTATTTTATCTATTTTATTTATGTAAGTCCTTAATTTAATTAGCATCGAGAGACCAATTTCTTTGCTTGAAGTTAACAAGGAATTTAATTTCTTAGCTTCTTTGACAATATTTATAAGAAATAACAAAGATTGTCGAATTTAATACCACCGTTGATGAGAAGATATAATAATGTAAGAAATCTAATACATACACTATCTTTTGAGTATATAGAATATTATGAGATTGTTATCTTGGAGATAAAGGTTGTTGAATTTTAATAACCGATTTTGGAAGAGGATGATGACACATGTTCAGAAGGAAGATGCTATTGATGTAGAGTACCTTGATTTTTCTAACGATATTTGTGTGAAAATTATGTATTTTGTTTGGGTAACGATAATTTTGTTTGTATTTTCTTCTTCTATTAAATAAACTGCATATTTTCCCTTCAATTAAAAAAAAAAAAAGAGTATATCGAACATTACAGCGAGGAATGAGCATGCATCTCTATCAGGACTTGGAATATTTTTTTTTTTAAAGTTGTTAAATGTCCAATATTCTACAACAAAGCAGCAACAAGCCCCGTAATACTTTCCAACTCCAGCATACTGAAAAAGCAATCTCAATTTTATTTTAATTACTCATTACCACACCAACTTCAACGAACAAGTGTTCAACCTTTCAGAACCTCAAGACAGTGTCTAAACTTGTGCCATTTAGCATAGAGAATATCAGCCACTTGATAATAGTTTTAAATCTCGAAAGATGCCCAGCACATACACCATTTTAAAATTACTAGGTAGTGTGTACTGTCAAACCGTTCTGAGATGGTGATTACTATTTTATACACATTTCCACTTTAAACATGAGGTTTAGTTTATTTTCGTATGAAAGGAACCAAGAATATTTTTCTTTGTTGCATGTTAGAGGAATCAATCACACAAATTTTGGATTTCCTTGGTAAAAACTACCAACTTCGATTCTCCTTTTACTGATTGTGTGGTTGGTTTAGCAAGATTTGTCAACTTAAAAAGGTGACACAATTTGCACCCCAGAAAAGGTCAAACAAAAATTGTAGGAGTTAAGATTTAATTTTGTTCTTTAGAAAATGAATTATATAATGAACTTGACTGTAAAATAAATAAAAAAATGATTGGGTTAATGGGTGCTATAACAATAATAGTATTATGGCAAATGTTAATAAGTATACTTAAAACACTTGTTAATGAGCTATATGTAATTTGAAAGCATTGGAAGAAGGTAGTTTCTAATATTATTGAAATAAGAAAAACTAGGAATTTGTATTATTTTTTCTATTTTTAGGAAATTTAACAAATGCTCTTAAAATACCTGTTAGCAAAACCCTGTATATAGTGTTAGAAAAATTAAGTCATCCAATTTTTAATATTAAAAGGATATATATTAACCTTTTAGATTAAGTAATGGATGACTATATCCTTATTTCCTCACTTAATATAAAAACGTACTTTGGAATAATTTTCTTTTCTTTCATATTTGATTAATGCAGCAGCTTCAGTGTCTTTTTTTTTTTTTTTAATTACTCCCTCCTGCATTTATTAAAGTCATTTTATATTTTTAATGTATTGTTTATTGCTTTTTTTTTTACCTTTATTAAATGTTTTGATTATCTATGTGTTATTTTTCTAGTTTTTTCAGTCTTCCTCCTCTTTTATTTGCTTTCTTTTGTTTTTATTGTTTTATCAAAGAGAGATTAGCGGAGGGTGTATGGTTTTCAGCCCTAGTTTTTCTGGGTTTCACTCTTGCCTTTGTGCAAGTTTTGTTATTCTTTAGTTGTTTTGAGTGTTTTTATTTTGGGGAGGTCTGTGTTTTTTGTTAGCTTCCAGATCTGATGACCATCCTCTTTTTTCGAATAATTGGAAGAATGATAGCAGGGACAGCTCTTCACTTGACTTTTGTCCAGCGGCTCCATCTATACAAATTTGAGATTCCTGCTTGTCACCGAAATGTGCTTAGTTCTAGCATTGATGAGATTGTTATCTTGAAGATAAAGGTTGTTGAATTTCATATTAGAGACCAATTTTGGAAGAGGTTGATGACATATGTACAGAGGGCTGTTGGTGCAGAGTACTTTGCTTTTCTTAACGTTATTTGTGTGGAAGTTATGTATTTTGTTTGGGTAACGTTTGTTTTGCTTGTACTATCTTCTTCTTCTATTGAATGAAATCATATTTTACCTTAAAAAAATAAGTGAAAGGACACTTTGGTCCCTCAAGTTTTTCGACAGGGACACTTTAGTCCCTCAAGAAATTTAATTCATTTTTAGTCCCCAAAGTTTTTCAAAAACACCAATTTAGTCTTTGTCCTATTTTCGTTAGCCACGTTGAGGGACTAAATTGGTACTTTTGGAAAACATGAGGGACTAAATTGGTACTTTTGGAAAACATGAGACTAAAAATGAATTAAATTTCTTGAGGGACTAAAGTGTCCATATCGAAAAACTTGAGGGACCAAAGTGTCCCTTCACTCTAAAAAAATTATTCATGTATTTCTGTTATTCATTAATGAATGTAAATTTTCCAAAAAAAGTCGATGGATAAAATTATAATGTTATAATACAATTTCGTAAAATTCAAAAAATTAACTACTCTTCATATATGAAATTCAGTTAAATATGTACTACAACAAAGACGCGAGAGAATCATACTTAACGATATTCATTCATCATTTTCATGAGTGACTGATCTTCTTTGAGATATTGTAGATGTCCCTCTTAACAAATGTTAGTCACATGGATGGAATACTAACATTACGACTGCAACTTCGATGTTTAACATGGTATAGTTTTAACTTTTATTTTTTATTTTAACTTAAAATATTCTCAAATTTAGATATAGACTAATCCAAGATTCGAGCTTTTGACTTTGTAAATAAAGTTAGCCTAATATGCATTTCACTTTCATTGCAACCAATTCAGATTTTTTTTTTAATAATGTGTTAGATATTTTGTATTTGATCCTTGTAATTTGTTAATGTTTTGAATTTGATCTCTCACATTAACAATTAACATACCTGACAAATAACAAATACTAAAATCAAAATAAGCGAGTTTATATGGATTTTAACTAAATTTTTTTTCATTAACACAAAAAAACCCTCACACTGTTATGAATCAATCCAAAACATGAAGCAATATAAAAATAACATATTCTTAAAAATATGTTTAATCTTTTGGCTCAAATTTTCTAAATACATGACATAACACACATATCTTCCATTCTATTCCATTCGATTCTACATAATATTGTTGTCAACATAATGTGGAAAGAAATGTGAATAGGGGCATTATGGTCAACAAAATGTTGCAAGAAGAGGAAGGAGCTGGAGGGGTTTATGTTGTGTTTGTGTGGTAAGTGGGGGCAGAGTGAAGAAGTAACAAAACAAGGTGCCATTGTAGAAGCCAGCCACCACAAAACAAAAAGAAACAAGGAGAGGTAAAGTGGTGGGAACAAAATCAAATCAAGGAGAGAAAAGGAAAAAAGCCCATTTGCTTTTTTTTTTTTTGGGTTTCTCTCTTTCCCACCCCAGGTTAAGGTTTGTCCAAAAGAACTTAACTTTTTTCTCACCCTTTATTTATTTAATTTTTTTTTTCATTTATTATCTAAGATTCTGGTACATATATTATGTATAGTATAAAGTTATTAGTATAAGAGAAACATAGCATAGCAGCAAGTTCATAGTACCACCGAGTATGAATGACATCATTCAGTAAGTGTAAGGTTTCATTTCAACTTGTTTGACTTAATGCAATTTTGCTGCACCCTATTTCCATTTACTTTAGAAAACAAAAAAGATTATTTTAATTGCTAAATATTCTTCGTGCTGTATTAGACTAAGTGCTTCACTGGCTTTACTCAATTTCCACTAGCATTGATTCTCCAATCTTATTATTCTCTATGTGCATTACAATGTAAAAAATTACTTACCTTGGTTCCATCTCTGCATTTTGTCCTTCATTTGTTTGTAGATTCTCTGCTTATAAAAGGGTTATGACTTTTATTTAAAAAAGAAGAAACTTTTATTTTTTTTTGGTTTTGTCTTTCTGTTTCTATCTGCTTTTCTTGAGTGCTTTTAACTTTCTGTCAATTTCTCTAGGAGGTTTCAGCTAGTACTGGAAGCAAAGTAGCTGATGCGATTTATTTATATTATTATTATTTTCCTTTGTCACTCACATTTGCTTATAAATAGAGATTGCTAATGTTGGTGTTCTTCATTGCAGAAGCTCACCATCTTAAGCATTGTGGTAGTGACTTAAGCATTTTGCTGTTTGAGTGGAAAATATGAGCTACAATAATAACTCCTCAATGAATTTTGGTCAGTTTTTTGCTTCATGGAGTTTTGGAGCCTTCATTGCCCTACACACTCTCTTAAGTTTATTGATTTATCAAGAAATTCTGGCATTTTTGTAATGAATTTTATTGCTTCAATGTTTCAGGTAGCGGAAATGTTAGAAGAACTTTTGAGTTTGGAAGGACTCATGTGGTTAGACCTAAAGGGGAGCACCAGGCTACTATAGTTTGGCTACATGGCCTTGGTGATAATGGCTCAAGGTATGTTGCTGACATGAATTTCTTATGCAATCTTAGTTTATAAATGCATACTCTTTGTTTTATTAGAATTAGAATGTATTTGTAGATTTTTCTAGGGAAACGTTTTCTTCTTTTTGAGCTGGTTAGCATATAGTGTTTAAGATTATATTTTGAAAACTCTTAGTATTCAATGACCGTGCATTTTCTCAATGACTGTCCTTGTCAATGTGCATGTCTTATAACAGGTTGGTATTAGTGAAGTTGGGAATTTTTGTTATTTGAATAAGTTTATTTCTTTTTTATTTGGCTAACTCAGTTTGAGTGGCTACCTTCTCCTTTTGCTTTAGAATATTCCTTCAATGAGAACGGTGGATTTCTCTTCTTGTAATAAATTTAAGGCAGGGAGTAAGAGAATGTCAATGTCTTGTCCTCTTCTTGTGGAGAAGTTTGTTTATTGCATAAGTTCTTAAATTCCATATTCTCTTTCAGAATATTTCTACCAATTGATTTGGTTGGATAATACCAAAGTACTGTCAACCATAAAAGTATTATTTATATCATGTTGTTTCATCTTCTTCCTTGAAAGTTTGCAGTAGAGGAAACCTTGACTTAGATTTGTATATGACTATATGCCAAATAATAGTAGAAGATGGGACCACTTCTTCACTAGCTATGTTCCTAAAACTTGGTAGGCATACAGATGTTAATCACCTAAACAAGGACACATATAGTTCCTAAGCACAAGTAATAAACTCTTAATTTTTCACAATTTTGAAATCAGCTTGATTAGTGCGTATGCCATATATTCATATACTTATACTCCCTCTGTTTCATATGTATTGTTCTTTAAACTTTTCCCTTTTGTTTCATATGTATTGTTCTTTTATAAATCCAATACATAATTAATACTTTTTTCCCAACTATACCCTTATTTATCACAACATCTTTTTCACCTTCAATATCCTTTTCTCTCTTCAATAATGATTACGCCAAATTTTTACATCATTTAACCATTTCTTAATCCTTGTGGATAACCTTAAACTGCAATGCATATGAAATGGAGAGAGTAATACAATTTAGTCCATTTATTAATATGTGGTCCCAATATTAGGTAGTGGGTGATATAGTGGTAATGTGTATTTCCTTGAAGAAACTTCATAAAATTTTCAAATATCATCTTTGCTGGCAGATCTTATCCCATGAATAGTTTTAATACTTTTCTACTTTATCTTGTGTCTACCTTATTGAAGAGTTCAAGATTTGCCTAAAGTGAATAAAATGATCCTTTTATTTTGTTTTGCAGCTGGTCCCAGATTTTGGAAACTCTTCCTCTTCCAAATGTAAGAATTAAGTATATATAAGACATGTTTCCAATAGGCAATAGCCAATAGCTAATGCACATGTTGGGTTGAAAGTGCATCATTGTATGCTAATAATATAATATTTGGAAAGCATGTGTTCCTGATGAGAAGATGCCATTTGTTTTTCATGAAATTTATGCTGCAGATCAAATGGATTTGCCCAACTGCTCCTTCACGGCCAGTAGCCATTTTTGGTGGATTTCCCAGCACTGCTTGTAAGATCCAATGCTTGAAAATTCCACATTATTCCCTTGAAAACAGCATTGTTGTTTTTCCATTTTCCTTTTCTAAAAATTTAGCCTCTACAGTCTACACTGTGGTGATGCAGAGAGATTCTTTTGCTAGCTTACTGTATATACGGTGTAGAGTTTCAATGCCAGCTTCATTTTATTTGTTAGTCTAATTTAATCGAGGTCTCTCTACTAGGGTTTGATGTTGGGGAGATTTCAGAGGATGCTGCAGATGATTTGGAGGGTTTAGACGCGTCTGCAGCACACGTTGCCAATCTTCTGTCAACAGAGCCTCGAAATAGTAGGTTATCTCTCCATGACTACTTAAGAAACTCATCAATGCGATCTGCCTTTTTTTTAGCTCAAGGATACAATATCAACTAAATTTATAATAGGAAGTGCCATGATGGAAACCATAATATTAGTTTCTGGATACATAACTGTGCTCATGGTAAGCTGATAATTAGTTTCATGTTGTTAGAACTATAAGCATTACAAGAACTAGTTTACTTGTCTGCTTCGGTAGCAACAGAAAATTGAGCTCTTTATTCGTCATTCAGCTCCACAGTAGTTGGTATGATGGAAGTTCAAAAACCTTCCTAAAGTAAAGTGACTGAAGTATATCAAGTGATTTAAGATATTAGAGTAAAGCAAATTTGCACTTGTAGATTGTATACATATGTCCAAGTTGCTTATAATTTGACTTCAATGCTACTATTCACTACAGTCAAACTTGGTATCGGGGGCTTCAGCATGGGTGCTGCAACTGCGCTTCACTCAGCCACGTGTCATGCTTTGGGGCACTATGCAAACGGAAACATATACCCTATCAACTTAAGTGCAATTGTTGCTTTAAGTGGCTGGCTTCCTTGTTCAAGGTTTGGTTTTGGTATATGTCAATGAGTGAATACATAAATATAATACTTATAAGGCGCATCTACCTGTAGTTACCTTCTCCTTAAGCTATATAAATTACTACTAAGCAGCTGCTAATTGATGCAGGACCTTGAAAAATCGGATTGAAGGGTCACATGATGGCACAAGGCGTGCTGCATCGTTGCCCTTATTTCTCTGCCATGGCACAGGTATCCATAAGTCATAAGTTCTATTATTTTTAATTGAAGTTTTAACTTTAAAATATTAACTTTATTAGGAACCTTTTCCCTTTATACTAATTTTGGGTATAACAGTGTGATTGATTCATCTGTCCCTCACCCTTGATTCCTATCAAGAGAGACCTGCAAACTTTAGGTTGTTTGATTAATATAATCCTTTCCTGATATATGTGTATCAAATTTGAGATACCAGTTTTATTTGTACACTGGTCAATAATTTGTAGATCTGTCATTATCATTGTGCTTAATGATAATAATAGTTCCTATGCATAGAGAAACAAAAAAATGCTTTATAGTAGCAGTTTCGTTTTTTTTTTTTTAACACTCTTAATTAACACTGAATACAGATGGGGACGAGTTTAACAGTTTCAACATGCATAGAATTCCTTGTTGGAGACTTGGAGTTTTCACTGATTTATTACAAGTTGCAATTACCCGTCTTAAATTGACTGATTCTTTTAATCATCATGACAACATTTTCGTTTGGTTAAATATTTTGACATTTTTCCGGTTTCCGCAAATTACTGGTACTTCTAACAAAAAGTTCAGTGCATTCTTAATTCTTTACATATGTGCAACATTCATTGCATTTTGCTTGCTTCTTTTGTTGTAGTTCAAACTTCAAAGTTGTTTAATACACAGTCTTCAATCATGTAGCAGGGAGTTGATTTCGCATCTGATCAATGTGTTTTATATCCTGAATTCTTTTTGCAGGTGATGATGTGGTTGCATATGAATATGGAGAGAAATCTGCAAGGGCCTTAAGTGCTGCTGGATTCCGGAATCTTTCATTTAGGAGCTACAATGGGTATTCAACTTTATTCCGCCAACGCTATAATCATATCTGTTTATGACATCAATATAAATGAATAATATACCTATATATTATTTGTTGCTGTGCAGGCTAGGTCACTATACAATCCCTGAAGAGACTGAAGAAGTTTGCACTTGGCTAACTGCAAACTTGGGACTTGAGGGGTTTCGGTTGAACTAATGAAGTGAAGAAGCTGAATCAGGTCACAGATATTAGAAGCATACTCTTAGGCAATGGAACTATAGAATAGATAGTGGTGGTGTTTGGGGGGTATATTGGTAATGGTATAGCCACTTCATTGTCTTTCTCTCCTGTTCTCATGGTACTAAATAACTAAAATAAACATTTTCTTCATAAGGGTCACCAACTTTCTCTTGCTCTTGGATTTGAGAATGCTTTGGTGGGAGGACATGAATAATTTCCTCTCTCTGTATCCAGCAAATTTTGTTTAGTTTATTTAGAAGGGGCCTGCTACTGGGAGTGGATATATTTATATATTTGCTTTTTGTATTATTCTAAGTCTAAATAAAGTCAATTTTGTAAGCCTGAAACAGTCTAAATATATATTTACTATATCATTGGGCGTTTCATTCCAAGGCATGGTTGGGAAGTAGTGATTGATACTATTAGTAAATCAAAGTGAAACTAACAGGGTAGAAATTAATCTCATGCTTCTCCATTTTATCATGCCAATAAATTTATTTCTCTTTTTTATTCAACTTTAAGTTTGTTTGTTTGTTTGTTTGTTTGTTTTTTTTTTGGAAAATGCTAACAATGACACTTGTTAAGAAGCTATATGTAGCTGGAAAACATTGGAAATGTAGTTTTTGATATTCTAGAGAAAAGAAAAACTAGAGTTGTGTTGTTTTTTCCATTTCTAGGAAGCTTAACAAGCATAGAATCTTTAATCTTGATTGTTTTATGGGAAGATTCATTTGGGTTGATATATGATCTCTAACTAATTACTCCCTCTAGTCCTATATATAGGACACCTTCTAGAAGAAATTTTTGGTCATATATATAGGGCACTTTATATTTCCTATGCATCATTAATTGTTTTTTCTCTTTTTTGCCCTTATTAAATGCTTTGATTAACTATGTTTTTTTTGTTGTTCATTAATGAATGTGAGTTTTCCAAGTAAAGTGGAGGGGTAAAATTGTAATGTTACAATATATTTTCATAGAATTCACAAAACTAACCATTTTTCTTAGTATGTGTAATTCGGTTAAGTATGCCCTATAATAAGGATTGGAGGAAGTACAAGAGTTGATTGAGCCCCGTGTTAAAAAAGTTTCATTGTTTAAAAACATGTTATTGTTTGACATGTTTAAATGATCCAATAAAAAGATGTCATATGTGTGCTTGCCACATGAACGACACTACGGGTAGGTTTTAACGCAAATTATAAGTTTTGCTACTCCCTCTATCCCTTATTATAAGTCACTTTTACCTAATTCATGTAGATTAAGAAAATAATTATTACTCTCAAATTTATCAAAAAAATATATTGTCATTCCAAAGTTACTCTTATTTAAAACTTTATAACTATTCATTTTTTCTCTCTATTATAATTATGAATGATGTATTTGGAATAAACTTTTTAATGCTACCTAGATATTCCAAAACGACTTATAAAAAAGACACCAAATCTACCAAAATGATGTCCTATAATAAGGGACGGAGGGTGTATTAAACTATTGGAGTATTTAACTAAAACATGCCAATAATAAAATTAAAAAATCGCTCCCTCACCTGATACTTCATCTTTTCAAATGCAGCTAAGAAAAAAAATATTAAAATTAATCTCTAATGGTTGAGATGTCAATCATGACGAATATGGTGTTATTTGAGACGGTGTTGATGGTAGGGGCCACCAGAAAGCAAAATTCTTATATGTCCATGAATTCAAATACCATTAAAAAAAACTAAAATGAGCAGTGTTTCCCTTGCTATTAATTGTTGGAGTAATTATCTAACAAATGATAATTACTTACTCCAATAATAATGCTAATGATCCAATAAAACACCTCTTACAGTAGTGTCATTGGAACCATTGGTGAACTATGCTTCAACGTGGAGTAATATGTGTCCAACCTTGCTTGTGCCTTTTTGGATTGGAATCCTCCTGCAGGGACACATAAACATAAAAACTGTTATTTTATTTTGGGAAAAGAGTATAAACATTCCTTAAACTATTTATTTTTTGCTAATAGTCACCTCAAACTATTTTTTCTCCACAATTCCTCCTTAAACTTCAACATTAGGTAAATTAATACTTTCGTTAACTCAAAATTAAAACTTAACAGTAAAAACACTTCACCATTCAATTGGTTAAATCTCAACCATCAAATTTTTGTAATTTACTTTTTAATTTTAATAATATTTATTTATCCTTATTCTAAAATACCTTCTTTGTAATAAAAAAAAGAAACAACATCAGTTTATGCACACCACGACAGTTTCTCAATTTTTGAAAAGAAGGTTAAATGAATACTATTAAAATTTTAAAAAAAATAAGTTATAAAGATTCGATGGTTGAGATTATAAAAATCGAACAATCAGACGTTTTTATCGTTAAGTTTTAAATTTTTGTTAACAAAAGTATTAATTTTGTTAAATGTTAAAGTTTAAGGAGGAATTGTGGAGAAAAAATAGTTTGTGGTAGCTATTTGCAAAAGACAAATAATTTAAGGGTGTTTATACTCTTTTCCCTTTTATTTTTAATGAAATAAAGAAGAAATACTCATAAACGTGACCTGTAAGCTAAGTGTGTTATACCATGATATTTGGTGAAGTAGAAGTGGCATTCTGTTCAGTATTGAAAGCAAATGAAACAGGATTACTAGATTCAAGAGACTGTTGAGATGTTAATCTGCCGAATCTAGTCATTATGGTGGTTGGCGTTGTTGAAGTATGTGGAGTAATAAGAGGATCACCAAACAAGGAGTTACCATTACTGTGTCTCCAATCCCTTGAAGCACCAGACATTAAGGCAAAGTTGGTCAGAGGAGTAAGATGTTGTGTTACATTTTTTGGTGGTAACCAACTCATACTACATATACATAAAAAAAGTCTTCATTTCAGGATTATGTATGTACTAGTTTATAACATCTATCAAATATATCAGATATTTTATCCAACATGAAAAAGGTAAAAAAAAAAAAAAATTATAGTGGAAATGATCTTACCCAAAGTCTTGCAACTTAGGTGGTGTTGGATGTGAGACGTGGTGCATAATATTGTGATGCAAATCTGCTGGTAACAAAAACTTTTCACCAAAATCTGGAATATAATCCAACATTTTGTTATGTATCAACCATTTAAAAAAAATTATGTAAAATTTTCTCATATCATGCATTCTACTTATTAGACAAAAAGTTAAATTAAATTTTTATGGAGCACTACAAATTTAACATGTTCGAATCTTGATATAACTTTTTACCTTCTATCTTGCTATAGGGATTGACATCCTCTTCTTCCTGCAATCACATTACATTAAACTGTCAAATTTTTTTCCTGAAGTAATGCGTACACACTCAGAATCACAGAATAGAAAGGATCTTATACCTCATTTTTCAATGGAAGAATATTAGTAGCACTATCATTCTGTGTCTCGGAAACAGATGCAACTGGTTTACGGGATATAGCTTTTTGTTTTTGCTTAGCGTTATCAATTGCAACTTGATATTCTGGTCTATTAGAGCAGCGTATGCAAGTACAAAACTCAGTACATTTGAATCCATCAGCAAAGCAACCGCAATAACTACAAATAATATAGACCATGTCACTAAATAGAGTGATAAATAATTATTATTGTATGGTCTATATATAACCCAATCATATAAAATTAACTTACGCTTTTAAACATTTGATCTTCTTACATGCGCACCCTCTCTTATAGCTATCATTGTCACCAGTGATCATTGGTGTCGAATTCCCCAAGAGCATAGATGGGTTGAATTCCGCATCATCATTCCAAGAATTTAAAGCTTGGAGATTGTTATTATCATGGAGACGTGTTACAACATTCAAGGAATCTTTAGATACTACTTGGGAAAAAATCAATTGTGTTGAAATTGAATCTAGAATTGATGTCTCACTCTTTTCACCATCCTACATTGCATATTAATATCTTATGGGATTCTCATGCCACTCATGACACACATATAAATGAGAGTAATGTTAGACACACTACATATCAATAATTTATTCACATGTCTAATAATTAATATATTAACTTGATACACTCAGCTGCCCAAAATAATCCCAAAAATCAATCCATTTTCATATGAAATATCCATGGCATATCATTCCATTCATCAATCCATTTTCATATGAAATATCTATAACATATCGTTCCATCCACTGACGTTGCATTGAAAAAATATAAATTTTTGACAAAGTACATCATTTTACTAGTTTCGCAAGAAAATTATCTAGTGAAACTTCTTTCTTTGGTTACTTATTAGTAAGTATGTAGACTGATTCAATTTGATATTATTTGAGTTCTAATAAGAAAAAAAATAAATTAGAAATTACAACTCTAATTTAAGAACAAATTCAAGTCATCAACTATAATTTAATAATGATTTATAATTCTAATCGTTTCAAATATACTGATGTGATTACATAAACACATTGCTGTTTTAATTAATGAGAAAAATGACACATTTATACAACCTTCTCAAGCTGATATGTAATTACAATCAACCATATTGCTGACCTTTCTTTTTCCTTCAGCTGGTTTAAGTGAAACAATATAAATAGTATATTTTAAGAATCTGGGGATAATGATGAATCTTGAATCATAACCTTGCAATTATAGATGGATGATGAAGATTAAAAGTTACTCAATAATCACACGACCACTTAAAAATGTCACATGGATACATTTTCAAATCTTGACCATTCAAATAATATTCAATATTCAATAGTCAAGATTCAATGTTCCCACTTGATATGGTCTCTTTGTAATACTATATGGTTTTAGAAAAAATCCAATAATTTCCAAGTTTTCAGCATCCCAATTCCCAAACATTCGGATGAAGAGAATAGGCCAATTCATTAATTTGAAATCAGAGTATCTTTTTAAAGTAGTATAGAAACCAAAAAGAGTTTTGAAACGCCAAAAAAATAGAAAAAAAATAAAATAGAGTTCAATCCAATACCAAAATTTCACCTATGGCCAAGTGATATGAAAAATACTCAATGCAGCTGGAACCTATCTTACCAGTTACCAAACAAGACATGTAGCACATGATACATTGACGTTCGTTGTTGAAATAATATATTCATATGTTTAAACCACATAAAATTTAAACTCAAGGGCAAATGCAAAGCCATTCATTCATTGCATGAAATTGGAGTACGTGTACTACCTCTGTGCATTGTTGTTGTATTATTTTTCCAGCAGCTTCATCCCTACACGGTGGCTTTTCTTGATTAACTGGTTCCTCTGGCAAAGGCAAACACTCTTCTTGATCACTTACTACTTCCTTCAAACCCCGATAATCTTGTTCAGCAAGGCAACTACTCTCATCTCCAAGAAAGTTAGGAAGCAGTTCAAAAAGTGAAGGAGGAGAATCATCAAGTTGAATTAAAAAATCGAGTTCATCAAATATAAAAGAGTTCTCCTCCTTCTTGGAGGAATCCTCAAGAGAAGTAGGAGAAGGAAGAGGAGAAGAATCCATTTTGTTATGTGGAGGAAGAGGATGCGTCTCTATAAATAGATATCAATTGAATCTGATTATATATATAGATTTCCCATATGGACACACGCTGGAGGTAAGTTACAAGGACACAAACCTTACTTTTATTTATTAATTAATAAATCTTAGTAGTTGAAAAGATAATGAATAACTTATCAAGATCAAGTTAATGAAATCTGATTACTATAACGTTCTTATCAGCTCATAAATTGCCCTATCCTCTTTGTTTAGGATAAATAATAATTTAATAATTATCACTGACTTTGCCTTTCTTTCTCTTAAAACTCTCAAACCAACCATCATTTTTCAAAGAGAACGAACGTCCCCTTCCTTTTTTTTTTCCAGATCTAGATCTTGAAATACCATCCATGGCGTTTTTGAGATCTATGGCGTTTTTCTCCCATAAACCTCCCGCCGCGGTGTTCGCCAGAGGCCGTGGGGACGGTGGATGGCCAAGATCCGTGACCCGACTCGGAGAAAACGGGTATGGCTGGGAATGTTCGACACGGCTGAGGAAGCTGCCGCTGTGTACGACGAGGCTGCGGTGAAGCTGAGAGGTCCGAACGCTGTCACCAACTTCCCCCACGCTGCAACGAATAAAGAGGAGGAGGAGGCGGCGGCTTCTCGCAATGGTTTTGCTTCTCCGACGTCGGTGTATTTATTTTAATATGTTAGATCTGTGTTTTTTGAGTGAATGACACTTTGGTCCCTCAAGTTTTTCGACGAGGACATTTTAGTCCCTCAAGAAATTTAATTCATTTTTAGTTCCCAAAGTTTTCCAAAAGTGACAATTTAGTCCCTGTCCAATTTCCGTTAGTCACTTCGTTGAGGGACTAAATTAGTACTTTTGAAAAACATGAGGGACTAAATTGGAACTTTTGGAAAACATAAGGGACTAAAAATGAATTAAATTTCTTGAGGGACCAAAGTGTTCTTGTCGAAAAACTTGAGGGACAAAGTGTCCCTTCACTTTTTTTTTTAATTTCAATCGATGCTAGGTTTTTTTTTTATTTTTCATTTTCCTTAACTGTTTGAAATAGAAGTAGAAGTGTTTGGAATTTTTTTGTGTTTCGATTTCTTTGTTGTGTATGAATAAAGACATCAAAACGTGAAACATAGTTGCTCTTGTCTCAACTCTACTCTAATTAGTTTCAGTTGTTACTGGTATGTACTATTTAGCAAAGATTTTTTGTGATGCCATGCATTCTTATACTGTTTATTCGCTTGTTGATGTGTGTTTTTATTTTTTATTTTTCTATCTTCAGTTATATGATTATGTTACTTTGTAATATGTAGATTGGTTATGGATTTGCAAATTGAAGTTTCAAAATGTTGAGATCTTGTTCAATACCTATTGTGGGCATTATTGGTATTCTCCTGCTACTGAGCTGCTTGGTCTCATTCTCAGAAGCAGCATAATATTTGAAGTATAAAGATCCAAAGGTGGGAGTGAATACCAGAATCAGAATTTATGAAGAGGATGACTCTTGAGGAAAAGATAGGCAAAATGATACTGATTGTTATTGCAGTTTTGTTTATTATTCTGTGCAAATTCATATGAAAGCAAAGTTGTATATTATTCTATGTGGTTAGATATATGCAGCGAATGATAGCAATGTGTTTCTGCTATCCTATTTGTTCTTATTTTGCAGATATTCTTCATAGTTAACAATCAGTATCTTGGTTTTCATTGTCTAATATTATGCCCTTTATAATTATCGATGAATCTGATGATTCGTGTTTGAACATTTGCATTTTTTATAAACTATTTAATACTAGTTATTTGGATGTGTTTGAATCTGATGATTTAGTGCCCCAAAAAATAAAATGAGACAATCAAAATCGATCGTTTTAAACGACTAAGTTTAAAAATTTAATTTTAAGAACGATCGTTACAATGATCGAATTAAAAAGTGTGACTTTCAAAATTCGTCATTTAAACGACCCATTTTAAAAATACTTTTTAACTCGGTCGTTTGACCAAGTTTAAAAGATTGACTTTTAACATCAGCGTTTTCCTCATCACCACGACGACCGATATTAAAAGTCCAAAACGACCGATTTTAAAAGTATTTTTTCTAGTAGTGCCTCAACATCTTCCATTTTTTTTTTTTTTGTGAACATCCATCCTTTTAAACAATTAATTCCCAAATACATTTTAATTCAATATAGAATTTGAGCACGAAGTGGAACGAATTTGAACATATATGTGCCATGATTTTCTTACTACTTCATTTTATTAATTATTTTTTTAAAATGTATTTTGTTGATGACCCCTAAATTATTATTAGTACAAATTAAATTCACACATAATCTCTTTTTAGTTATTGAACCAAATGGGTCTGCTGGCGGCCCCCCCTCTTGGGCTTGGAGTAGCCCACCTGAGTATAGCCTGGGTTGTATCATTTGGTCATGGGTAAATATCTGTCGCCTTTAACATTAACTTATCAAAATAGAGTAATTGTGAAGTTTTTATCACCATATATGTTCCAGTGCATCGCACGGGATAGATTCTAGCATAGAGAGAGTTATCCAAGAGGCCAAGAGAGTACTAGTAATTATTGTGAGAAATGAAAACTTTCAATATATATCAGCTATTAGATCAACTCTAACGGACCAGATTAGCTTGCTATTAGAAAAAAGAAAATGCTAACCAATGTTTTAAGGGAGTGAAAATGAATATTTTGTAATGAAAATGATGAGTTTAACCTATCGAAATCCGTTAAGCTTGATTTTTCAATAATTTTTTACCCATTTTATATTTTTTAACAAGTGTCATTAGAACATTTATTAACAAGATCCTTAAAACATTGGGTAAATATCCGTCGCCTTTAACATTAACTTATCAAAATAGAGTAATTGTGAAGTTTTTATCACCAGATATGTTCCAGTGCATCGCACGGGATAGATTCTAGCATAGAGAGAGTTACCCAAGAGGCCAAGAGAGTACTAGTAATTATTGTGAGAAATGAAAACTTTCAATATATATCAGCTATTAGATCAACTCTAACGGACCAGATTAGCTTGCTATTAGAAAAAAGAAAATGCTAACCAATGTTTTAAGGGAGTGAAAATGAATATTTTGTAATGAAAATGATGAGTTTAACCTATCGAAATTCGTTAAGCTTGATTTTTCAATAATTTTTTACCCATTTTATATTTTTTAACAAGTGTCATTAGAACATTTATTAACAAGATCCTTAAAACATTGGGTAAATATCCGTCGCCTTTAACATTAACTTATCAAAATAGAGTAATTGTGAAGTTTTTATCACTAGATATGTTCCAGTGCATCGCACGGGATAGATTCTAGCATAGAGAGAGTTACCCAAGAGGCCAAGAGAGTACTAGTAATTATTGTGAGAAATGAAAACTTTCAATATATATCAGCTATTAGATCAACTCTAACGGACCAGATTAGCTTGCTATTAGAAAAAAGAAAATGCTAACCAATGTTTTAAGGGAGTGAAAATGAATATTTTGTAATGAAAATGATGAGTTTAACCTATCGAAATCCGTTAAGCTTGATTTTTCAATAATTTTTTACCCATTTTATATTTTTTAACAAGTGTCATTAGAACATTTATTAACAAGATCCTTAAAAAAATTCTTTGAATGGTTTCCTCTTCTCCCACTCACTCTTCTCTGGTTCCAAAACCCATAATAAGAATAAGAGAGCCCCATAGAAAAGGATAATATAAATAATGAGTTAAGTGAAGTTATATATAAGTAGTTTTAACACAATCTTTTGATCCAAAATTTTAAAACGATAGGTTTATGAATCTTATCATATTGTGCGCTGATACCAATTGAGAGGACTAATTAACTTGGACGGTGAATTTTGGACTTTTGGTCAGGATATTTTAGAATTAGGATTTTTAATTAGAAGGAGTTTTTTAGCGTGAATTTAAGGGTAAATGTTTTTTTTTTTTTTTTTTTTTTGAGATGGGAGTATCGATGAAAATATTTAGAATATCATATCTCAAGTTATTAGACATACAAATTTCTTATGTAATTAATTTTATCAAATATCCTTAACATGCATGTGTTCAAGGTTATAGCTAGCAATTCGAGCTACCTAATCTAGTTTTGGTCATGATCAAGCTCGGTCAAAATGGTTCATATGAAATTTGAACAAAAAATCATCAATCTAAAACCTGGTTGGGTAAGGTTTTTAGGTTATATAGGTCGATCGACCTAGATAAATCTCAACAACTTCGAACTTTACTAAAGCAAATTAAAAAGTCCAGGATTTATTAGTGTTGAATTTTAAGATTTTAAACTTACTTATTTGTTGATCTTGTTTGGATTGTTTCAATCAAGTCGTGCTATTTTATCAACTCTACCTTTTTTTTAAGGAAAAATATGCAATTCATTCTATAACATAGAATAGTACGAGTAGATCTAACGTTACAACAACTAAAACACGTATTTTCCATACAATAAAGATTGCTAAGAAAGACTAATACTCAACAATAACAACAAACTCTCTTTGGACATGAATCATCATCAACATTCAGCTTCGAACTCTAACAAGAGATTCAACAGTCTTTGTTTCCAAGTCGGAAGTAAACACATTTCGGCGATAAAGAATCTCATATATGTGGAGGTAGAGCCACTGGACAGAAGATAAAACAGAAATATGGAAGAGAAGATCTGTCCCGAATATCAGCCTCATAGTTATTTGAGAAAATAAGTATTTGAGAAAATAAGAAGGTCATCACAAACAAACACTATACAGACAGATGCCTTCCCACACTCAAAACAAAAACCCAGATGAAACTGGAGAAGAAAACGACACCACTTGCACAAAGGCAAGATTATTTAACCCAAATACAAATAGGAGAGAAAACCCGCACACCTTCTAAATCTTCCTCACCTTCAACCGCTATCACACTTAGAGAAGAGAAAAAAACAAAGAAAGCAAGTAGAAGAGGAGAAAAGTCAAAACAAAATTTTCTTCTTGCCAAACTATACAAACCCTTTTTTTAATTTAAGGATTAGTCGTTATCAACTCTACCTGAAATACAGGTCAGAAAAACATTTTAAAAAATTATAATTAATTGTCACGGTCCATTTTCAAGCCTAATTGAAAAAATGAAAGAAAAAAAACCAAAAAAAATGGACGGAATTCTTAGAATTAGGATTAGCAGTGTGTAATTAATACTTCCAAACCAGTGAACATCACATGCTCTCCTTTTTGTATTTAAAATAAAAAAAAAATATATATCAAATTCAAAATACGAAAATGATATAAGAAGTAATTTGTACAGAGAATATTTTAAAATAGAAGTTGTGTTTTCAGTGTTGTTTGTTTCAATATACTCAGTAGTCAGTAGTCATAAACAAAACCAACTAAAATAGAATGACGGTATATTTAGTATCCACGCTTCCCACTCTTGTAGCACTGCCGTGTGCATATATATATTCAACACAAATTTTCAGTTACCAGAATCTTATGCCCAAAAAAATCTCCATAGATAGTAACAAAAAAGTAGAGAAGCAACAAAACAGTCAGTGATAAGATTAGAATTAGTCAATAGTTATCCGGAATTATTATTATTATTATTATTATTATTATTATTATTATTATTATTTAAACATAAAAACAATTAATAAAACAGGTTATAATATAATTTAAATTTTAAAATTTAAATTTTAAAATTTAAATTAAAAATATAATTATTTTCCAACAATTTATTCTTATCTATTCTCTAAAAACAATGTTTATACCGCGCTACCCAGACATTTTTTAAACTTATCCTCTTATTTATTCTTATTTATATTTTGTTGTAATTATATTGGTTTTTTATAATTAAATGCTACTTTTCCTCCGGTGTAATTTAATTTATATTATTATTAATAAAAACTTTTGTAACAATTAATACATGGCCAGTTGAGTTCATCTTGTTAAAAAATTGTGAAATTTATTATAAAAAAAATTGTGAAATTTTGAAAAGTTCAAAAAAAAAATCTATTTAACAAATCAATCAATTATTTATTCAATAATTTAATATATCTTATTTATTAATGATCCGATCATGTATAATAATACAATTTTCAAGCATTTTTTTGGTACGTACTCTTTGGTCATTACCTCAGGTGTTCCCAAAAACACCTTTAATATCAAGGAACCCTTGAGACTAGAGGTCGTGTTACTATGTCTTTACCAGCTGGGTGTGTTAACCGGGAATCGAACCTGAAACTTATTAGTCGTAGGCCTCATTCTTAAGTTCTCAAATTGGCAGAATTGCACCACCGCTTGAGCCAACCCACGTTGATAACATTTTTATTTATTTTTGGAACTTTACAATAATCTTTGCAATAGTAGTATTATTAAATTTGTGCATGACAATGAAAAGAGTTTTGGACGGGATTAGTGGATAATGGGATAGGATAAATTTAGAATTACTTATATATTTGAGTGATTTGGGTAAAATCAAAGAAGGTGGACATTTGGGGACTCCTAGAGCATATTATTAAAGATATCGGAGGTCTAAAAAGTAAAAAAAAAGAGAAAACTTTTATCATTCTGATGGCGTCACTCATATCTTTCTACCAACTCACGTGCATGCAACAACAAAACAAATGAATTATGTAACACATACACACATTTCATTCCAAGATTATTTTGAAGAGTAATGATCGGTTCTATAAAATTAATTTATAAATAAGTTTATATTATAAAAAAAGGGTCATTTATGATTTTGTCGGTTAAGCGTGTTTTAGTTTTAGTCCCTTAAAAGTTATTTTGACATTGAGTAGTAATCCTTAATTCTTCAAACATTTTGGTTTTAGTCTCATCCGTTAGAAGAAAAATATAATCAATTATTTGTTGATGTGGTTAACGGAAACCCACACAAACAACTATCTACTTGGTGTGAGATAACGTCAAATAAATATTGTGACATGGATGATTCATGTCATAAACAAAAAAATTTGCGTATGAGACCATTTTGCGTATAGAACCCTTTTGTGTCCATGAATGTATCATCCACACGATATATCACTTATTTAGCATTTTCTCATACTAGCTACATGATGGCGGATATGATGTTCCGCTAGCCATATCAGCAAATAACAGTTTTTTCATAATGAGGTGAATCAAAACCAAAATGATTAAAAAATTAAGAACTAGTCTCGGTCAAAATAACTTATAGGGACTAAAATCAAAACACGTTGAACTTTTAGGGACCAAAAACATGAATAAGCCTTAAAAAAGGATATATATTTTTGGCTTAATTATGGTTTTGGTCCCTATAAGTTGACCTCGTTTTGAATTTAGTCCTTAAATCTTTTTTTGACCTTGAACGGTCCTTAAATCTTTTTAAATTTTGTTTTTAGTCCTTAAATCTTTTTTTGACCTTGAATGGTCCTTAAATCTTTTTAAATTGTGTTTTTAGTCCTTCTGTTTGTCTTCTTCCGTCATCTGCTGACATGGCAAACGGTGTGCCATGTCAGGCCTTATATTGACTGCCAACGATGCATCTGATGTGGATCTCCTACTCATGTGAGCAGGAACCGAGCGGGAACCAAACATTAACCGATCATGAACCGAGCATGACTTGCCAAACCGAGGGGAGATATCGACCGAGCACGAACCGAGCACGATGAACTGAGCACGAACCAAGCTATGCCGTTACCAATTGCATCGTACTCGGTCGATATCTCATGCACGGTTAATGCTCGACTCATGCTCGGTTCATGCTTGGTTCCTGCTCACATGAGTGAGAGGTCCACATCAGATGCATCGTTGGGAGTCAATATAAGGGCTGACATGACACACCGTTTGCCATGTCAGCAGATGATGGAAGAAGACAAACAGAAGGACTAAAAACACAATTTAAAAAGATTTAAGGACCATTCAAGGTCAAAAAAAGATTTAAGGACTAAAAACAAAATTTTAAAAGATTTAAGGACCATTCAAGGTCAAAAAAAGATTTAAGGACTAAATTCAAAACGAGGTCAACTTACATGGACCAAAACCATAATTAAGCCTATATTTTTTATTGCTAAGTATGTGTAATTCACATGTTCATCTACCAATAGTTTTAAGATTTGAGAGTTGAAAATTTCAAATTCGATGCTAAACGTCATTATCCGGTGGATTTAATTTTTCTTATTCTATCTTAAATTTTTTTTTCTATCAACCATTTTTATTATCATATAAGACTACTAGTGGATTAATTTTGTATGTCGATCATTATTTCTATTTTCAAAAATTGTGATCGGTTGCAGGTGTGAGTAAGCTCACGCAAACATTCGGACCAGGTTAAAATTAACGTACTTACATGGAAACTATTTTTTATTTTTAAAACATAATTCCACAACTGGTGAGATTATAATTTTTTTAAAACTGTCAGTAATTGTTATGATTCTATATTAAATTACTAGACAAGCAAAAAGCATGTTGATGGAAGCTAATGGTTGATTAAAATTTAATTTAATTAAAATCTACATGTCCATGCATCCACATGTATGCAAAAAGCATAGATTGCGCCAATCCACTTTTTTATATATATAAAAAAAAAAACCACATTTTCGAGTTATTGTCGTCAAAACTTTTTTCATCAGAGTTACTGTAAGTAAATAAATTATTCCAATTTTCTAAATTATTATATCCAATCAAAATATTACAATTTGAAACTAAATAAATTATTTAAATTTTTTAAATCATTAATTTATTTTAGATAAAGACAAATTAAATATGTTAAATCTGTTATTCATTTTGGATAATAAATATAAATTAAATATATATAGATTAACTATTTGCTATACTATATGCTATATATTATTTTAGATAAATACAAATTAAATTTGTTGAGTTTGTTATTCATATGGGATAAATACAAATTAGATAAAGATTTACTGTTTAATATATATTCATATACAAGTTTCACATCATATATGTTCCTCCACGTTTCTCCAACAAAATTCGGTATTTTTATTTCATATTTTTTAATTTATTTTTACCAAAATTATTATGCTTATATTTTTATCATGTTCTTTCTCTCATTCTTCACTATTTTCCATTATTCTTAATTAGAATTTGATATTTTAATTGTTTCACAGTTCACACCTAAAATTTGAAATGTTTTTAATCGATATGCACTTTTTTTGCTTTTCTATTTTTTATATTGATTTTTGTGATATTACATAGAAAATCGCAACACGTTAATGAAACACTTTTGATATCACTCTTGATAATTGATAGTACTTTTTTCGTGAAAGGTCGAGAAAAGATGAAACTACCTCAAATAAGAAAAATATGTAAAAATAATTATATATATATATATATATATATATATTTCCATTTTTTTAATTTTTTTTTTTGGATGAACATTTTTCAGAATTTATGATCTTCGATCTAAATAAGAAAGATATTTCTTGGATCAGAGATGTATTGTTTTATTTTGTTTTTTTAATTGCGTACTTTTTTTATTCACGTGTATTGCAATTTTGAGAAATTCCAAAAAAATATATCTTTTTGTTGTTGTTGTTGTTGTAATTATAAGTTTTTATAAAATAAAAAACGCAATAATACTAATTATCAACTAACAATCTTCTTGCAATATCAAAATTAAAAGTACTTCAAGAATAGAAATACTTTAGTGGTTGTTCTAAATTTTGCACCAATAAAAAAATGTAACTGGTCAGAAATAAAGTTACATACATTTAAAAAAGTTTAAAAAAATTAGAACAAAATATTAGAACAATTTGGATAAATGTTATTTTATAATGCATCTTATGATTAATTTTTTTATTTGCATCCTGGTATCCGGTCCATTGGAATCTTATGATTAGTTTGAAATAAGATAACCGATTAAAAAGATAAAAATATATAATTATGATTAATAAAAATAAATGCTATAATCATATTGAACCTACAAAATCAACCTACAAATCAATCTACACCACATAAAAAGTGACTTGTATTTTAATAAGTGAAACGTATCACATTCTTGTGGTGTTGGTTGATTTGTAGGTTGATTTATCATTGCTCAATCATTTTTCTAAACAAAATGCTAATTTAAAATATATATATATATATATATATATACTAATTTATCCATCAAATAAATATAACAAATATCTCATAATATCACAAAATAAAAAAATCAGGATGTATAATTTTGATTTAATTTTTCATATTAAAGGTGATAATTATATTTCAATAATGTTAAATTATCATGTCCCATAAAATAAGAAATATTTTATTTTATTCTTAAATATGCTCATAATACCATCAATAAACAAACAAATGACCAAAAAGTTCAACTTTGATTTCACTCTAATTAATTATAATATCATTATCATAAAAAAAGTAATAATGATAAAAAACGTGCTAATCAACTAACTAAAAACGTAATAATGATATCTAAAAACGTGCTTATTCATTAATCAACTAACTAAGGAATACATTAATTTAATATTCATCTTTACATAAATAAATAAAATATAATGCATTAATTAGCCAAGTTAGTCAAAAATAATAATTTCAATATCTTCTTCATGTCCTATTAAATAGTGGATATTTTAATTTATTTTTAAACATGCTCATAATTTTATAAAAAAATCAAAATATTTAATTCTAATTAATCATAAAAAAGTGATAATCATATATATAAAAGGAACTAATTTATCTATTAAATAAGTAATGAATACTTTATAATATCATAAAAAAATGAATCAAATCATATAATTTTGATTAATTATAATAAAGTTGATAATCATATTTGATTTATATATCCAAAATCAATGTTAATAATCCTTATATATACTCATGTATAGTAATTTCCCCACAAATTTATTTCCCTTTCTAACATGATTTTTTGGTTTATCTTTTTAATCCATTATTTTATTATAAAAAAGTATACCTTTTAGAGTCACCAGAGTGATTGTAGATGAAAAATGAATGTCTAGCCTATCCACGCGACACATAAATTAATTCTTTATTTTTTATTTTTATATAATGATGAACTATATTAAATATAATTGATAATTGATTGATTAATGTTAAAAATTTGCGAAATAGAGCTCAACCAAGTATGTCCCACTCTAAAAAAAAAAGCATGTCACGGGAAATAGTAGTTTTTTAAAATTACATTTAAGAAAAATACGCAATCATGAAGCACTCTGACACCCAACATGATAAATTTAAGGAAAATTGCACATGTATAATCATTTTTTTTAAAAAAAAAATCAATTATACAGCATGTGCATGCAATAAAAAGAAAATTATTTTTTCATTCGATTAATATAAAAAAAGTAAACGTGATAATGTTTATTATAAAAAAAATAAGTAGTCGCCATTATCTTTTTTATGAAATACAATGAATATTTTTTAAAATATATATATATGGTTGTAATTAGCTTAATTTTTTAATCTATATAGATAGTTGTAATTATATTAATTTTTTAATTTATATATCCTACTAAATAAAAAATATTATTATTTATTAAATCTGCTCATGATATAAGTAAAAAAAAATCATAATGTTTAATGCTTATTTAATTCAGATTAATCATAATAAATGTGATAAAGTAATCCAAAATCGTTCTAATTTGCTTATCAAATAAATAATAAATACTTTGCTTTAGAATCGATTTATACATAAACAAACATAATGTATAATATAAGAAAAATGAACATTCATTATTTTACTTATAAAATGCAATGCATTAACCACCCAAAGAAGATTGTCAAGAATAATCATTACGAAAACAATAAAATATAACAATAAAAATTTAGGTTCTAAACAAGATATCCAATTGAATTTGATTTTCGATGCCTTCTTCATGTCCTACGAAATAAGGAATATTTTGATTTACCATTAAATATGCTTTTTTTTTAAAGGTATCATTAAATATGCTCATAACACCATAAAATAAAAAAATATCATAATATAATGTTAAATTCAGATTAATCATAATAAAGGAGATAATGGTATTTATTAAATAAATAAGGAATATACCATTTCATATATAAACAAATATAATATTTAAAAAAAGCAGTCATTATTTTTCAATGAATTCATGTTCAATGAAATAAGAAATATTCTGATTTGTCATTAATTTTGTTCATAATACCATAAAAAATTTCAAAATATCTAATTTTGATTAATTATAATAAAATTAATAATCATAAAAAAATGTTAATTTATCCATCAAATAAATAAGGAATATCTAAAAAAATGTTATTTTCTATTCTTCCGAGGAAGTACAAAATTTATCAACAATATCATTTAGATTAATTTTTTTAAGTATAAGGTTTGATTTAACCTCCTGCCTTTTCGTATAATTATTTTTTTCTATTGTTTAGTAATTATTTTTACTTTATAATAAAAAATAATAATCTTCCCTTTAAAATATTTAATATAAAAAATATAAAATATTAACGATATACATTGTATGTTGCGTTCTTATGTCTCTCCCAGTTGGATGTGTTAACCGGAAATCGAACCTGAGATTTTTTAGTTTCAGACCCAGACCCTATTTCCAAGTTCTCAAGTTGGCAGGGATCGCACCATTTGAGCCAACCCCGTTGATTGTATGGGTAAGAGCTAGTATATATTAATGAGATTAATTTTTTAAGGCCTTTAATTTGCCATTTTTAATTTGTTGATGTGTACGTAAGGAGAATCATTTATCTGTCGTATAGTATTTAATAATATGTTTAGTTGAAAAGATAAAGTATAAAGTATATGTATACGTTATAGCGGCCATGGGTTTGGTCATATGGTCATGCATGGAAGCATTTCCCAATGAGAGAATCGAATCAGTACTCTCCCTTCCCTTTCTTTTTGCTTTCACAGCTTGCTACAGCCTTCTTTACCATTCCCCAAGAAAAATGGTGGGTGATTTCATTTAGTTTTAAGTTTAGTCCTCTTTCATTAATTAAAAAAGTTATATTTTTATTATATTTGACTTTTTAACAATGAAAGTACTAATGATAAATAATTGTTTTTATTTCAATTGTTTATACATTTTTTATATAAAATGAAAAATTAATCACTCAAAGTAGTATACTATTTTGATCTCGTTTATTTGAAAATATAAACATCACATATATTACGATTATTAGTTAAGTGTATTTAATTTTTTCAATTTTATTAAAAAATAAGGCCGATTATCTAATTATAAATTGTCCTTATAATATTGAGTATGAAACAAAAATTAATTGAAACAAAAAATTTAAATATGAGTATTTTAAAAATGATAGTATTTGATAATAAAAAATTATTAGTTACCTTTTACTTATATTTAACCCATGGGAGTAATTTTATTAACATTATCTTTACAAATGATGCCATTGAAAGTCTTTGAAACTCAAAAAAAATTAAGGCGAGTGTTGTTAATCCTGTGTTTTCTACGTGAATTTGGATCCTTTAACTTAATAATTCTTTAATTCATAATTTCATATCATTAAATATCTTTAATTATCCATATTTTAAGGTTTTTAATGATTATAATTTAATAAAAAAAATCTAATAATAATAACTGAAATTTGTGAATAAGAACATGCAAACAAGGGTGATTTTTTATGCTCTTCTTTTAGTTTTGATTTGTTTTAATGCTCCATTCTCATAGTATTTTTTATTTAGTAATTAAAAACTTCGATAATTAAGATTAAAAGTTGAAATAATGAAGAATTACAACAGACCTTAAGGTAATTAGGATATGAGAACATCTACCATAACATTTTTTGAAAAATTGTTGAGATCAAGGATGTTATCACTTTAGTGAAGCGATTGTCACATGTAAATCTAGATATGACAACTATGGTGATAAAGGAAAATGAATGATATTGAACAATTTACATTAGATTAAAAGTGAACGAAATTTGAGGTTAAAAACAAAAATAAAAAAATAATTTTCGTGAAAAAAATCAAAAACAGTACATAATTTTTTTTATAAGAGTATATAAATATTGTTTAAAAATAAGAACATAAAAGAATTTTCCTTGGAAACAAATACCGAGTCCGATAGTCAAAATTCTTTCCACATGCGACAACAATTGAATAATAAAAGAAAACATACCCCACTTTCTCACAATTTGCATAGAGCCTCCAATTTTTTTTTTCAAGCTTTAATGTTAATAACGTTTCAGACAATTAATTTTTTTAATAAATTAAGATCCTCATCATTAGCTAAAAATTGTACCAAAACCGGTTCAATGGTGACATTTTAAATCTGCTTGCAGGAACTTAATTTCATAATATAAACTTTCATGAGTTTATTTGGTATTTTGTAATTTTTGAAGGGAAAAAAAATCAAATTGGTGACCCTTGTAATTTTTGAAAACCAACATCTAATTGCTTTACTTGTTTTGTTTCCCCTCTTTGTTGTTATTCACTATGGCTAATTCATTTCTATCTCTTTCGCAAATATAGAGTGAGAGGGAAATTAATTAAAGGGGTGAGAGAATGTGAGATAATGAGGAAGGAAAAGAACATGACAGCGAAAAAGCCATATTAGTGTAACTAAGGGAGAAAAAAGAAAAAGAAAAGATGGTCAAAAATTGAACCTCGAAGACTTCTCTTCCATCATCATCAACTTCGACTATCTTTATCGAAACTCTCTACCTCCTTTCTTTGATTTTTGAACTATTCCTTCAATTCCAATCAACATTTGGTCATCAATGAGAATCGTTTCTCTTTCACTAAATGGGAGTATCTATCGTTGTGCAATTATTTGAACCAAGGACGTTCCTTGAACTAATGGCCATGCAACTTTTACTTTAACTTCGCCTACGTCTTGGACCTATACTTAATTTTTTAAATTTTTTTTTACATACCCTCTAGATCTTCAGCATCTGACATGCACGAGTGACCCAGCCTTGATATTTATTTTCTTTTGTTTTTGGTTACTGTATACGACACTATATACTTCATTGAAGCATAAATACATATCTATATATAAGACAGAATATATAATCTTATCGCCACTATCATGAATAAATATTTTTTGCTTAAGATTTGCATGTGTTAAACAGTTCTCGAAACAAAAAATTTGGCACCACTTAGAAGCGGAGGATTAATGATTTTAATTTTTTTTTACATGGATATAAGAAGGAAAGTTAAATCCATCAAGTCGGTGATTGAACTCGAGACCTTTAACTTAAAACTTGATACATGACCATGTTCCATCTCAAAACCAATTGACAATAAGTGGAGTAACCAATAAATATTTAAATCATATCATACATTATGAGGCAAATGTTGAGGGATTCGTAACTTTGTAATTTGGTGACTATTTCAAACGAATCTGTAACACAATTGACTAATTTTATACTCAATTGATCAAAATTTTGATAAATTTTGTATTACAATTGTTCAATAGTCGGCAAGCTAAGGTATTGGTCAACGTTATTATTGTATAATCAGATTCAGTCAATCAAGTTCAAAATAGATTAATTATGCTTCGAATTGATTTGAAGCCAAAGTCATAAATTAATTGCAAAGTCACGGAAACTATTTCAGATATGTGATTTAGGTATATAGGCTGGTAGCTGGCTTGGCGTAAATATATCTATATATAAAACATTACATAGCAAGATTTTGTTACTATATATATTATAATCCTTTTGACTTCCACCCAAAAGAAATTAAAGGCCAATTCAAGTACAAAAGAGGGATATTCAAAATTGAAAAGCATCGTAGCACCGATTTTTACCAATTAGTTGGTGAGACCCTAAGCTTATAACTCCTGGCCAAGATTCTGAAAGTGTATAATACTGAAAGTGAGAAGTGACACCTCCTTGGCAATTATTTTTGAACAGGGGACTATGAGCTGGGCCACTACGCAATGGGGTCAACAATCTCAGATCTTAATAAGGTTTTTCCTTGAAGTGTGAGGAATATTCATTTTGTCTGGTGATAAAAAATGATTTTCTTTCCTTCTTATCCAATCCATTCCTTAATCAATACAGCAACATACTACTAAAAGAAAAGAAAGGGAAAAAAAGGATGCACTAATTGGAGACTATGCGGTGATGGTAAGATAATATAAGAGGGTTTTATTTCGGTACCCTTTCAAAGTAAAGGGTTTTGGTAGTCTCTCATATTTTTTTCAATCAAATCATGACAAGTACAATATGTTACTATGTCAATAAACACCGAGATATTTTTGGCTTTCAATAAAGACTGAAAATTATATGTTAAGATGTTCTCCATGCTCAAAAATCTACGCTAAATTTAGACAAAAACACTTGTTCTTGTGTGATTATATCTCAACTGTAGCAATACAATTTTTTAAGTTGATCAGAAAAATAAAAATACAGTAAAGTGTTCTTTTTTTCATCCTTATCTAGTAAGAAAATTGATATCAGTGACATGATGTTGAGGTTACTGGCCCAAAATGAATAAAAACTTGATATTAAGGTTCATGATTTGGGAGTGATTGTGAATTGATTTAGTAAAAAAAATCTTGCAAATAAGATCACACAGATTTGATTGCAAAATTTTATTAAACTTATACACTTTTTTCACATGGTAGTATAGTGCAGTTGTCCTAATTTGATCGGATAAATATGAGAAGATACCAAAACTCTTTATTTTGAAAGGGTACCAAAATAAAACTCAATATAAGAAGGACCATTTTAATTTATTGTGATTCTTTGCCCGCCACTTTCACTATAAATGAGGGTCCAATTACTAGTAATTAGGAAATAGTATTTAATCCTCAGTCAAAAAGGTACTATCTTGCTATCATTTATGGACTACAAGGTTTAAAAGATAGGGCATGGGCATTGCGGTGTTTAGAGGTTACAATGCATGCTAATTGCTTTAAGTGGGGACGAAAAAAAGTGATGCTTGACAAAGTTGAACAAATTTATTAAGAATTAACTCAAGTGCTAAAGCTATGAATCATGAGATACCAACGAGAATTTTTTTTATATTAACCATCTTCACACACACATATATATATATATGGAGGAATCCGTTTTCACCATGTTAAATTATACCAACTCTTACACAGCTCATAACTTTTTTATATAATGTGAAAAAGTTGGAACATCATTGAATATATATTTAGATAGCTTCATTTTCATATACTTTTAAGACATGTCTTTCGTTAATTTTGACGTATATAAATGAAGTACTAAATTATTTTGGGTTTTTGTGAAATTATATATAAACAATCTAAAAATAGGAACTTTTATTCCAACAGTTGATTCAATTAAATTTTACTTGGTATAAGAGTACCGTTATGATCGGTATAAGAGTTGATATAATTTAACATGTATAAGTGGATCCCTCCTCCCTCTCTCTGTATATATATAAGTGCACTTGTTAAGATGTCATAGGGTGGGGGTTATTGTGTATGTACTTTTTGTATTGATGATAGACAAGATAATGCATATGTATATATATTTGATTGTTTTTTAATTCTAATAATCTTAACAAGTATTTTTATGAATTTATAAAATAAAAAAAATGTATTATGATGATACTTGCTTATTAGGATGACGCATATATATATATATATATATATATATATATATATATACTAGTTTTTACCTCGTCCAATTCACGAGTTGTTAATTTTTTATATTCAATGAATATTTTTTACTTTAGATGCATCAGAATTGTTGCTTGAAATCTAGAAAAAAAAATAGAAGAGAGGAAGTTTTGAATTGAATTTATCATATGTGTGATTTTAGGAATATTTTTAGGAGTTTATCTTGTCTTCTTCATTATAAAAACAATTGACATGTGACACGTTTGAGAATGTTTATATATTTTTTTTATTTTTTGTTGTGAGAGTCCCATGAAACTGTTTTTTGAGAAGAATTCGGTTTTAAAATCAGTATATAGAAGTTTGATATGTATACGCATTCACAATATGATATTGGCAACAGTGTTGTCACAAAGGACATATTTTATATGTATATATTAGAGATAGAGATTTTGTTTGGACGTTGCGTTCTTTTTTTATTTTTTGTCTCAGGGGTTCTTAATAGACCTTTATAAGAAAGGGGTCATATATTTTTGAAAAATGCTAAACTTGTTAAGGAACTAATAATAGATAAATGTTGTTGAAAAAACTGATTTTTTATGCTTTCGAAAGGATAATGAATGTGGACTTAGGGTTTTGTTTTCATATCAAATAACCTTAACAAGTGCCCTTAGAACACTTGTTAGCAATACCCATATTTTTTTTATAAGAGAAGTTTTATTTAAAAGAATTAAAAAAAATATGCTATATGTTCACAACCCTAAAATAAAGATGCTATTGTTAATTATCATATGTAATTAATTTATTAATTAGATTAATACATATGGTGTGTAAGGAGTCGCATTTCGAAATTCCTTTTACCCTTTTACCAAATTTAGTTTTTGATGTTCAAAGGGAAGGCAAAAAAGAGAGCTAGTTAGCTAGCTGCTAGCTTAGTTACTTCCATCTGTCCGATTTTCGAGGCCTTAGTTGGCAGTATATAAATCACCTCAATCTCTCTTCACTCTGCATACTCTCTCATTTACACATATCTCTCCTTCTTCTTCTTCATCTACCTCATCATAGCTAGCTCGTACTTGAAATTCACTCTCCACCAAACTTTGGAGGTAGTGAATATCATGCATCTCTCATCTTCATAATATAAATTCATTCTCTATCTATCTATCTATCTATCTCATTGATTTTTCCCATGCATACGTTCATTTCATTTATTTTTTCCCACTATATTGCATAAAAATAAAAATAAAATAAAGTATTAAATATATTTCTTAATTAAGTTTCTTAGAAGTAAAAAAAAATCATAAGTCCCGATTCTTTTTTCTTTCGTGAACTTAAAAAATTACATTCTTCAATACTTTCAAATCATATTTGGTTTCTAAAAGAGTGTTTTAATTTTTGAATGGTACTACTATAAATATTATCATTATATATGCTACTACATATAATAGTATAATTGAAAGAAATAATTTTGGAAATTATATTGTGAGGTAGGGAAAATGAGCAGGCCAGGAGATTGGAACTGCAGAACATGCAACCACCTGAATTTTCAGAGAAGAGAATCATGCCAAAGATGCGGTGAGCCAAGGGGTGCTGCTGACTTATACGGCGGTGTTGCTAGCTTTGGCGGCGGCAGAGGCTCTGCTTCCTCCTTTGGTGGCTTTACCACTGGCCCTGACGTTCGCCCTGGTGATTGGTATTGCACCGTTGGCAACTGTGGAGCCCATAACTTTGCTAGCCGTTCAAGCTGCTTCAAGTGTGGTGCCTCCAAGGAGGACTCCACTTCTGTAGGAGGAGGAGGATTTGATGCTGACATGCCCCGCTTGAGAGGCTTTGGCTTTGGTGGTGGTGGTGGCGGCGGCAGCTCCACCCGCCCTGGTTGGAAATCCGGTGACTGGATATGTACCAGGTGACTAAATACCATCTCATCATTTGCTATGTCTAACATATATATATTCACGTGAAGTTTTTAATCTGTCATTAAATATATCTTGTTCAGTAAATTATCATAAAAAAACAAAATAATTAATGCAGTAGAGAATTCATTTTCCAAATGTAAATATATTTTTTAAGTATTTTTAACACATATTTTACGGTGCATATTAATTAAAAAAACTCTATTTATTTAAATTATGATATTTTAAAGGGCTTTACTTCGGTACCCTTTCAAAATAAAGGGTTTTGGTATATTGTACTTGTCATGTGTTACAAGTACAATATACCAAAACCCTTTATTTTGAAAGGGTACCGAAATAAACCATGAATTCATTCTTTAATTTTTAGTTGATATTCAATTCAATCATAAAAAATATCAAACTTATTATATATGAGGTGAGGTAATTGAATAGAGGCAAAGTTAAATGTATTACAAATAATGTCATTATTAATGTATCAAAAAATTGTGATTGATCAAATAATTATAAACTAGTAATAAAACTTATCCAAAAAAAATTCTAAACTATTAAATTTTTAATTAAATTTATTTTATCTTAGCCGATCATATAACTTGGGTACATATAGAATAATGATACTATACTTGTTGTATCAGAAATGTAACTCAATCAAATAAGTTGTCATTGTATGTCTCATCAAAAATATATTTTTTACTCTAAATTTATATATCGAGCTTGAATAATAATTTCATTTTTTTAGGGAAAAAAACTAAAATTTCGAGAAATAGAAATTGCAAGACCCTATTTTATTTATTTTCTCAAATAGAAATAGAAGTACATACCTAATGTTCACATATGTACAGTATATATAATGTGATTTTGAAAACAATGGCATCATCAACTGGAGTAGACTTGATCTTATTTCATGATCATGTAATTGAATGAATTTCCTCAACATTAGCAGAGCCTTTTTTTTTTTTTTTTTGCCATTTTTTGGTTGGCAATATTATGATGATATTTTTATTTTTTGAAAAAAATTAATTAAGTTTCAGTAAATAAAACAGTAATGATGGAGGGGTGTGTGACTAAACTGGGCAGGTCTGGATGTAACGAGCATAACTTCGCAAACAGAATGGAGTGCTACCGATGCAATGCACCGAGGGACTCCAATAGTGGCAGATCTCCTTATTCATTCTAAATCTCTTGTGTATGTGCTAATTATTTTACTCATATAAATTAATTTATCTGATTAATTTCATAAGCTAAATATATGTATGTGCACATACAGTATATTAGTTGCATGCATTGATTTTATTTTATTTTTTGTTAATTTATTTTCAGGTTTGCAATCCAAGAAGAGAATTGAGAGAGGCTATTCCTATACCATAGTGATAGCTCGTTACGCTTTCTTTTTTTAGGTTGTCTCCACCAAATTATGTCTCTTTCTTCGATCATCATCTCAAGCAGAGATTTATTTTTGCTTCTTTAATTTTCTTCCAGATAGGAAGCTGTAGGAGAGTTATGATTTTGAGTTTTGTTGGCGCTGAGAAGCTAGAACTTGTACCTTTTTCTTTTTTTTAAGTATTGACAATTTAATATTTAATGTTAATGTATTTTGAGAAGGGGCTAGCTAGCTAGCTTCTAAGCCTCTCTATCTATGATTTGGTGCAAAAGGTGTCCTTTAATCTAATTCTCCAATATGTGTTCAGAAAAGATGCTCTCTTCTATCTATATATGCCTTTCTCTCTTTTACTCTAAGCTCTACACATATATATAGCTTTATAGTGGGGACGTGGTCCAAAGGAATATTTGATCCATAACTCTAGTTGTAAATACACAATATTATTGTCCATATCCGCAAATTAAAGCAGTTCTATCTTTATTTATAAGGACCACTTTGAGATAACCCATCATAACAAAGCTCACAAAAGATCGATATATTGCAGAACCATATAGGTATGGACAGTATCATCGTAATAATAACAAATAACTATATATAGTTCAAGGCCAACATGCAAAACTGGAAGACGATTGTTGGTACGAAGTCACGACAAAAATAATTCTCCACCATGCTAAAAAGGTGATAAAGGTCAATTACCTTGGGTAGAAGGGTAGAAATTATTGAGAGTAAATATTTTCAATAAGATGCATGTAAAAAATAAATGTTCAGGAGTATTGATATAATATCTATTACTATCATGGGGGATTCTTTCCTGATTTTTTTTATAGTTTTGTTTCAATATTCGTTTTAATAGTATTATTGGTTTAGTAATTAAAAATCTTGTTGATTGTGATTAAAAGTTGAAATAATAATAAATTATAACATTGACTTTAATGTAATTAATTAGAATATGACAATATCTGCCATTATTTTTTGAAAGATTGTTGAGATTAAGAATGTTATCACATTGGTGGAACGATTGTCATAAGTAATAAACTTGGATATAACGACAACAATGGTGATAGAGTAGGGTGTGTGATGTTAGATTATTTGTAATAGGATAAAAATTGATGAAATTTAAGATTAAAAACAAAGCTAATTTTTTTTTTTTGCATAAACAAAAATTAAAAGGGGTGCTTAATATCATTTAAAAAGGGAAGCATCGATCAAATAATTTCCCTACTATCATAAAGCAAACCTTGTTTTTTAAACTGAAACAATTGTATTCTAACAAAATATGGTTGACGTAATTTAGCCTTTTCCTATTATGCCCTTATTAATAACTTAAATTTACATCATCCATCCACCCCATCAATATTTTATTTTATTTTTTAAAAAAGAAACAACCATATTGTGTATTGTATTCAAAAGTTAAAAATTGCTTTCAACAAAAAATTAACCTTCTCATCATTTAATCCTAAACTAACAATCATATTTGGGCAATTTTCAACAATGTAAAGAGAGGCAATCTAAGAAAATCTTTCAACCAGGGTAATCAATTAGGTACTATCATTTAATTTTGTTTTCTATTCATTTACTTTTATGTTACCTTGTGTATCAACACATCATATCACACCATCATTCAAACTCCATCAAACTCCAAGTACGTCTAAACCAGTGAAAGCTCCATGGTAAAATCCAATTTTTTCCCTATATTATCATCAATTATTTGTTCAGTTCATTTTATTTAATTATTCATGTATTGTATGCAATTATGTATAAAGTGTCTTTATATTTATATAGCTCTAATATATATGTGTGCTCCTTATTTTATACATGAAATTTTTTCTATTTTTATAATTTTTTATAGTGCTTTTATATTCAAACCAAAAACGAAGAATTTGCTTTCTTTTTGCAAAAGGAAAAAAATAGAGTTATAAGAATAACAACACAGTTTCTCACAGAGAGAGAGAGAGAGAGAGAGATATGTGATTTTTTCAAAGACATACAATGTATCCAGACTTTTCATTGTAGCATGAACATACAATGACAATTTAAAAAATGCGGACCGACATATTTAACAATTTAATGTGCATGATAAATAATCTTAATTAAGAAACATAATCATTTACAATAATAACACAATAATAAAAATAGGATCGACAAGCACACACGGGAGTTCCTGTTTACTATTCATAGTAGTATGGTACGACGTACATAAAAAAAGACTTATGCAAAAGATAATAACTACTTTTGCATTAAAAAAATTATAACTCTAAAAAAAATAAATTAACAATTAAAAAATTTCCTATAACTCTAAAAAAAATAACTCTAGAAAATAAAAATAATATCCTATAACTCTAAAAAAAAATTAACAATTAGTAAGAAAAATATACCCACTTTTGATGGTATACACCCCATTATCATGGGTACCAGACCAGCTATCATTATTAAAACCTGTCCGAAGCTTATCTCTGACCTTAAGCACTTGTTTCCAATGTCATCCTGCTCCCTGCACTGCACTACAATTCCAGAAATCCTGATCCTTAATGTATACTGAGTGAACCCACCTGACCCATAGATTATCCTTCTTCATAGCCAGATCCCAAACCTGCTTACCAATTGCAACAACATTCCAAATGCAACTATCCTTTATATTTAACCCTCCAAATTTCCTCATTTTACACACGTCCTTCCAAGCAACATTGGCCAAATAGTGACCCGTATCCTGTCTCCCCCAAAGGAATCCCCTGCAAAGCTTCTCAACATCTCTCAAAACAGATTTAGGAATAATAAAAATATTGGCCCAATAAATGTGCAAACTCAATAACACAGAGTTAATCAGACAACACCTCCCCTAATATGATAAATTCCTGGATTTCAAAATATTGATCCTCTTAGTCACCTTTTCCACTGGTAAATGGCAAGTAGAAACAGACCACTTCCTAGCAGACAAAGGGAGACCAAGATACCTGAATGGGAACTCCCCCTTTTGGAAACCTGTTATCTCAATAATCTCCTCTTGGCGCTGTTGTGGAATGCCAGCTATAAAGATAGAGGACTTTTCATTACTGGCATGCAACCCTGACATACAAGAGAATTTACTAAAGGCCTGAATTAAAATATTAACACTAGCTGGATTACCCTTGCAAAAAATCATCAAGTCATCAGCAAATGCTAAATTCACTAGTCTCATCTCCTTGCAAAGAGGGTGAAATCTAAAATTCCTATGATGTGTGGCATGCTGTAATATTCTAGTTAAGATTTCCATAGACAACACAAAAATAAGGGGGGAGACAGGGTCACCCTGCCTGATACCTCTGGAAGCTGAAAAAGACATAGACTGCTGACCATTCAGAACCACTGAATAAGTCACAGTCTTAATACTGAGCAAGGATATTTTCCTTTGTACAGAATGGTGTGGAATAGTGTAAATGTCCAGAAGCATTGCTTTATAGCTTGACTTGCTACTCTTGGGAAGTTGAGAACTCCGGATAGGTTATCTGGTTTTATGTTCATTACTAATCATTGTTGTCTTTGCTTGTCATATGCTGAATCTAGGGATCATATGTTTTTTGAATGTAATTGGAGCCGTAGTCTCCTTGAGTGCTGCTGTATGTGGATTGGTATTGACAGGTGGCCTTACAAGTACCATAACTGGACAGGTTGGATTCGAACAGCCTTTCGTGACAGGACCAGACGCAAATGTGTGTTTGCTTTGTTTACAGCATTAATTTATTATATGTGGGAGGAGAGGAATGGTAGAACTTTCTTGGATCGCACGAGGAGTATGCAATTTGTTTTTAGTACAATTAGAAGAGAGGTTGCTCATAGAATTAGTTTTTGTTTTCCTAATTATGTAAATTGGTCTTACTTATTCATTGGTAGATATGATTAGACAGGAACTTTAGTTTTTTGTCCTTAGGGTATGTTTGAACCCTTCATAGAAGGGGGAAACTATCTTAAGGACTGACATAGTCTTTGGCTTTGAACCCTTCCTAGAAGGTGGCAAGGTTATGGATTGTGGCCATTTATATTGTTTCTGAATTTTGCACGTTGGTAATGAATTATTCTTTTACCGAAAAAAAAAATTAACAATTAAAAATAAAAATAAAAATGAAAAATTTCCTAAAATCATCAGGGTAGAAGAGAAACCTCCAAAAGATGAGCCTGTTAAAGAAAGAGGTCTCAAATCTATTACTCCATTAACAATTAGGAGTAGTAGTGATTTGATATGCCTAGGTGCACAAATTTAAATTCCTTACTAATAATATCATTTTACAAACATATTTGTCAACGGAGGGGTGTAATCTCTCTTTGCTTAATCAATCAAGTTTCCTGGTTCCAATCAAGCTGATCAAGAATGACTACAATTCTTAAATTATTAATTGACATAGGATTCCATAACTTTACAAGCTTAGGATAATTCACTTCATGGGTTTCCTCATTGATCTGATGGGTTATGTTTAAGTGGTTTAACAGCGACATTCATTGGTCAAAAGTAGCCACAACTTCATTAGTGTCTGCTACTACACTCCATTATATAGCTTTTAACAAGATTCTTTAAAAATACTTTAGTCTAAGCTTTATGTTACTTCATGTGCTTTGTTCAATCATGTGCTTTAGTGAAGTACCTCCACTCGCTCGCTCAATCATGTGCTTCGGAGTTCCAACTAGGAAATTGTTGTTTGAGCTTTTTTAACTACATTGCATATATCCCACATACATCATAATTTGAGTTTTGGGTGGGGTGTGGTATAGTTACATACTTTTAATTTTGGCTTAATTATGTCATAAGTTCCTGAAGTTTAGGATACTTTTGCCAGATATCCTTATAATTTTTTTTAATGTCTGACTCCTCGAAATTATTTCTAGGCTTGTCATATACTCCTACTACCAATTCTGACCAATTTTGATGACATGTAACATCAGAATCGTAGTGAGACGGAGGAGATTGGTCATGTGGTGTCGCGTGATGTCGCACGGGCAAAGACGACATCTCTTTTCAATTATTTTTTTCTCTTTTTATTTAATTAAAAAATATAAAAATATTAAGTTTTTTAGTTTTTTAAATTTAAAAAAAAAAAATCTTCCCCCACGAGGCACCGGTTGCTTAACCTCCTGCGTTTATTCAGGATTCTAATGTTACATATCAGCAAAATTGGTCAGAATTGATAGTAGAGGTATATGACAAACCCAGAAGTAACTTCGGGGAGTCAAACAATTGAAAAAAAATATAAGGGTATCTGACAAGAGTATCCCAAAATTCAGGGACTTGTGACATAATTAAGCCAAGAATTTTCTACAATGTCTTGTATAAGAAAAACAAGACATACTTATCTTGATAAATTTGATTATGCTGATTAAATTGAGCTGTACTTTCTTTTATATATATATATATATATATATATAATATAATATAATATGACTTTTGTCCATAAAAAGTTAACTGAGTTTTGATTTTAATTTTGGTTTTTAAATAATAAAAAATTTTGGTTTTTTTTTTTTTTTGGTTGCCACCCGATTCCCTAAGTACTACCTAGGTACATCCGGATCCGACCCGGGTAAAAAAAAAAACATCATTAATAACTTTCGCATGAGACATCTATCATGCATAATAATTACTAGCATAGTGAATTGTAATGTTGACACATCATTATCCACAAAGATTAAAATCAAAATTTTGGAACATACAAGAACCAAAATCAATGAAAAAAAATTATAAAGACTATAATCAAAATTCGCTAAGTTTTCAAGGACCAAAACATATTTAAGTATACACAAAAAAAAAAAAACATATTTAAGTAAAAAAAAATTAAGAGGTCAATATTTAAAGATTTTTTTGTTATGAGTTTTTCTATCTTATACACCCATGCATATGATAAATAAACACATATGATAAAGTTATATTGGAAAATTAAAATTATTCATTAAGTACATTATTTAAAAAAAAACTTTGTTTTTTAAATTTGTTTGCGTAAGTTAAAAAAATATTAATTGTTAAAACTTTAAAAGAATATTCTTCACGACATATATCTTTATAGTTAATTTTTTTATTTGTTGGTCTCATGCCAATCGAACAAAAAGACAAGACAATCGAAAGACCCTTTGCTCATGAAAGCACAACAAAAACATCTTTAATAATGAGAATTTGTAATGACAGTTGGGTCCCAAATACATCAAATTACTTAACCAGGCTTTGGTTGAAAACCTTGTACTGTGGTAGTCAAGGTTAGCCAAAAAAAAACAAGAGAGCTTTCAATCCAATTCAATGCACAAAAAAAATGAGATACGCTTTTAAAAGCGTTAGTTTCCCTTTTACTTTCTATTCAACCCAAGCAAGCATGTTTAAAGGTTTCCTTTTCCTTCCTTTCAGATAAATGGTTTGAGCTTTGGATTACAGGTCAAACACACTATATTTATCCAAAGTCACATACATTCATAATTGAGATTTATTTGCTATGTCACATTGGAAAGTATTGAACTGCATTGTTATACCTAAACCAAGAAAAAGTAGAAAAGAAAAAGGTAAATTTTCAGTATCGATAAAGGTTTATTGAAATTTTAAAAACAAGCTTAAGATTACTGTTCTGAAGTAGAGCATGAGTTTTTCCTTTTTCGGTATTTTTTAGAAATAGGATTATTTTAATTATAAAAGATGGTCATGAAAGGGGAGCTAGGGGGGATCAATCTTTGACATGCAAAATTTTCCTATCGTGCATAAATGTTTGGTATGGAAAAAAAAGAATAATCGTTACTTTTAATCATTATATTTTCTAATTAATTTAATATTTCAGTTCCAAAATAACTTATAATTTTTTATATTAGTCAAATAACTACTGTAAGTCAAGCGATAAACAAGCTTAGTTAGCAAGGATAAAGCTTAGGGTTGAACCAGATTATAGATTCTTACGATCTTACCTATGCGGACATTGTTAGTGGGTAATCTATGTTGGGGTTTTGGGCTCCTTTCCTGTGTGGAGAAAGACCCAAAATATGCTGGCCCATCTTATTATCACTTGGTAAGTGATTGGGATTAGATTTGGGGTTCAAGTGTGAGCAAAAATATGAAGAGAGAAAACTTGGCCAATGAGAAATGAGGAAACCCGTATTTGAGTTTCCATAACAGAGCAACTTCGTTAAAACTGGATTTGCCGATTCGTTAACTGTCGGATTTCGGTCAAATTTGGAGGCAAGATTCGTGGCATCCTTATCCTCATATCCAACGATGGAATTTGCGTTTGGAGTTCTTTACAGTGAGTTATTTTACTCGGACAGTAGCAGTTGTTTTGGGGTTTTTCATCTTCATTATTCACTCTTGTAAGCTTTATTGCTTTAGTCTTGTTGGTCGGTTGTTAGCACATGTTTGTACACTTGATTGTCATTACTTGTACCTTGACTTGATCATAGTGAAGTTTGTTTATTGGTCTTAAAGACCCGTGGGTTTTTTACTCTCAACTTGAGGGGTTTTTCCCACATTAATATTTTGGTGTGTTCTCGTTGTTGTTTGTGTTGTTGTTCTTTTGCAATATATTTGTTAGTTGCTACTAATAGGTTATTGCAAGTGGGGGATTTGATATCCGCATAATATCCCTAACACTGTAAGTATTTCTATATATAAGCGTTCTTTGAGTCGTGAAGTCTATCCCAACTCTGGTGAACTTCCTGAACCCAACTTATCTAAACTTTATTTTGCAAAAAAAAAAAAAAAAGTGGTATACAAAAGGAAAATGTTATTCGTACATCTTGTATTTAGTTGTAGGAGGTGTAGTAAAGAGATAGATAGCACGAAAAGAAGATCAGAGAGAAAAATGATTAATGATTTGACGTGATAGGAAGAAAGAGGAAAAAATAAAAATAATGTATAAATGATGGTGTGGGAAAAAAGTTATAAAAATATCATTACTCTATACAAAATATAACAAAATTTTATTTTTATGAAAATTACAATAAAGAATAGACATTATATAAGAGTATAATAACTCTTTTGGAAAACAAATAAAGTTAAACTGGTAAGAAAAAATAAGTAATTAATTTTTTGGCTTTTTTAAGTGATATACAAGTCCCTAAACTTGGGGGTTGTTTTGGATTTAGTCCTTAATCTTTTTTTTTTGTTGGATCTGGTCCCTAAACTTTAACGCCGTTTGGAACTAGTCCTTCTGTTAACCCAAAGTTAACTCCGTCAGTGTCTTCCAATAAGATGTTGCCACGTGTCCCAACTTGCACGTTTTTTGGCTTTTTTGTCTTTGAGGTCCCTAACCTTAGGGGGATAATTGAATTTAGTCCCTATCCTTTTTTTCGTTGGATCAGGTTCCTAAACTCTGTACCATTTTGGATTAAGTCCTTCTGTTAGTTTTAATCTAACACTGTTACCCTGGGGAAATTTTTATGCCATGTGGACCAATAAATTAATGCCACATGAAATTTTTCTTTTAAAATTGAAAAATTACAAAAAATAAATAAAATTAAAAAAATTGATTTTTTTTATAACGATGGGAATACAACACGTCTGCGACGAGATGCATCATCGTCATGGTCGTGATGTCTCGAGCGCTCACCACTGCCATCAGGGTAACGATTTGAGAAGCTTTCGCCACAGTCCTCAAGGTCGCTCCTCGATCTGAGTTTTCTGCTTGCTTCGGTTTACAACGAAAATCACTGTCACAGTCACAAGTTCGCTTGATGGTGTGCGGCGGCGCTAGTTATAGCCAAAGCCCCTGGAACCTAGTTGCGGCGGCGACCCCGAAGATCCTCTTCGTTCTTCATTCTTCGCTTGGTCATCTTCTCTACAAATTTGATGCGACACCGAAGGAGACCAGTCGCGCTTCCTTCACCGTGCAACAGCCTCGCAACTTCGAACCCTCAACAACCTCGGCGTCCTCTGCTTTCCAGCCTCCGCCCTCTTCTCCACTTCCTACGCCTTCTTCTTAGCGTCGCGTCATATGCAGAGTCTGGAGGGAGGAAGAAAGGCAACAAGTATCTTTGATTGACACAGAAAAATCTCTTTTTTAATACTTTAGAGTTTGATAATGAAGGTTTGGTAGGTATCTAACTCAGTTTTTATCACTTGACACTGTGTGTGTTCTTTTTTTTTTTTGTTTAGATCTTTATATTGTCACTCCCTAAGCAAGGTGAAGAAACCATGATGTCAAGCCTTAACGAGACGATCAAGCACGACGAGGAACGAGAGGAAGATAGGGAAGGTGGTTCACATTCTGGCCTAAAAAATTTTTTGTGGCATGGTGGGTCTGTTTATGATACTTGGTTCAGTTGTGCTTCAAATCAGGTAATAATAAGTTAAAAAGAACAGATAGGATGCAGGTTAATGGATTAACAAATGCTTGAGTTCTAGGAACAAACTCATGCTGATCGAACAGATAGAAGGAGGAAGCAAGAGTCTGTTTTATTTTATTTTATTTATTTTTGTTAATTTTTCAATTTTAAAAGAAAATTTCCATGTGGCATTAATTTATTGGTCCACGTGACATAAAAATTTCCTCAGGGTAACGATGTTAGATTAAAATTAACAGAAGGACTTAATCCAAAATGGTTCGGAGTTTAGGGACCTGATCCAACGAAAAAAAAGGATAGGGACTAAATTCAATTACCCCCCTAAGTTTAGGGACCTCAAAGTCAAAAAAGCCAAAAAAAATAAAAATTGCAAGTTGAGACATGTGGCAACATCTTATTGGAAGACACTGACGGAGTTAACTTTGGGTTAACGAAGGACTAGTTCCAAACTACGTTAAAGTTTAGGGACCAGATCCAACCAAAAAAAAAGATTAAGAACTAAATCCAAAACACCCCCTAAGTTTAGGGACCTATCGCTTAAAAAAACCTAATTTTTTTTTAAAAAAATAATTTTTTATAAGAAAATATAATGAGTAATTTTTTATGGTAGAAAATATTTTTTTTTTTACTAAAACACATACTCTTGTATATAAATTTTATCCAAATAAATTTAAAATAATGCAAAAGACATACAAATTCTATATAAAGATTGAATCTGTTATATCCATATCCAAATAGCATAGGAGCAATAACAAAAATAAAACCTATTATATCATATTATATCCATATATATTGAACTTATATCCACCAATAGCCTATGATTCACCATGAAAGTTTTAAAAAAGAATATTGGTTATAATAAGCATGTTAGCCTCACAAATAATTCCCTATCGTATATGCACTCTAAATTTTACTACTTCACATACACAATTTTTTATTGTCTCATATTGGCTTGCAGTAATAACTTGGTTGGTAATTACATTTTCTAGTGAAAAAATTAACTTTAACATACACTTGAAATTTGTATGAAATACCTCTTGAGAGTATAAAAGTCTTTCTCAATTTTAAGAAAAACATTTTCGTTGATAAATTAACCATTTATTACAAGGAGGGGGTGTAAGTGTCATTGGTGTAAACCTCAGGGGAGGGAGTGCAATTTCCCCCAAAAATTAATAATCTCAATCCTTAAAAACAATATTTTTGCATCGAAAAATTAAAGATTTAATAATTAAGTACTCCACCCAGTAAAAACATAGAGAAAATAATCTGTCTCAGTTCTCACATTCTCGTCCCTTTAACCCTCATTGCTCACTTGCTCAGTACTCACTTTATAATTTCTATACCTAGCTGTCTCATTTTATATTAGTAACTATCTAGGGAAAAAATACCTAGAATTTTTTATTTTTATTTACTGTAAGATTCATTTACAAAAAAATTTTATATTTTTATCTCATGATGTTAATTTGAATATTGGATATTGTTATTTGCATTGATGTTATTTCTGATAGTTTAAATTTTAATTAAATGTGTAAAATAGAACAGACCAGTTCGAACCGAACCATTTGATTGGTCAAGTCTCAAATATCCATCAAAGAACAAACCAGACCGTTACACCCCTCCGATAAATCGTTTTTGACTTCGAGATGTCATAAACTTAGGGAAATTATATTTGCCATCCTATGATCTACTAATGCAACCCAATACTATAATTTATTCCTTTTGTGCCCTTAAAAAAAACTACTTTTACGCGGATCATAGGGTTTGCTCACAACTTGTGGTCGTAACACCCTCTTACGGTTTTGAACTTTTGAACGGGTCGTAAGAATGTGTTACGAAAACACCCCCTTACGACCCAATCTAAAACTGAGTTTTTGAACGGGGTATGATGAAATTCATATGCTTAGTTAAATATGCTACTCATTATTTATTCATGGTTTGTTTAAAGTTAGAACATTTTCATGTATTGTATCATTGCATTAGTACGCATCATATATACACTTTAAATAACTTCTCGTATTTGAATTTTAGAATGCAGTTATCTCGCATACTTTCTGTTTTATAAATGGCCTCCATGAGCACTTTGCATGAAAATGCAGAGTCATCAAACTCTAACGGTTCCTGGCTCTTGAATTCATATAGGTAGAGGAGGCAGAAGATGGAAGCTCTAGTTGATGACACTACTTATTACGTGGCTTTACAAATCCTCTCAATATATGTTCATTTCATTTGATTATGGATTTATTATATATTTGAGTTTTGTTTTGGAATGCTTTGAGGATTTACGTTACGCACATGTTTATAGTGGTTCCGTTGCTAATCCGTAGCTACTAGCTATGACACGTTTGCTAGAAATCAGAAACGGAATGGATACGCAATTTTTCGTAGCTATCAGAGAAATATCTTCTAGCATTGACTTATAATTTAACGGGTCGTGGAGGTTGCTTATGACCTGCAGGTCGTAAGCAACCCCTACGACCCGTTCAAAAATTCAGTTTTGGAATTATATTGGTTGTAAGGGGGTGTTACGACCTGCAACTCCTACGACTCGTGTAAAAATAGTTTTTTTTTTTTTTTTTTAAGGGGACAAAAGGAATAAATTATAATATTGGGATGACATTAGTAAATTGGGGTGGCAAAATAATTTCCCTGAACTTATAAAAGTACACTTTTAACTTATCCCTGTCAAAAATATATTACCGATCCACCATTGTCGGAAGTGCAAACAAGTGTCGGAAACTGCTAATCACTTTTAAGTTAGTATGCATATCACTGGTACAAAATACATTTTTCAGACCGGTTCCGAACCCATTTTCAGACCGGTTCCGAACTGGTCTTAAAGCCCCTGTTGCTAAAAATGCATGTTAAATGAGACCAGTTATTAACCGGTCTTTTTTATATTAACGAGACTGGTTATTAACCGCTCTGATTTAACTTTTTGAACCAGTCTGAATAATAATTTTGAACCGGTCTGAATAATAATATTGAACCGGTCTGAATAATAATTTTGAACCGATCTGAATAATTATTTTGAACCGCTCTGAAAAATGAACCGCTCTGAATTAAAAAATAAACCGCTCTGAATTAAAAAATGAACCGCTCTGAAAAATGAACCGCTCTGAATTAAAAAATGAACCGCTCTGAATTATTCTTTTTGAACCGCTCTGAATTATTCTTTTGAATCGATCTAAATTAATTTTTGAACCAGCCAATCTCAATTTTTGGCTATATACCAATTTAGTAATGCTTGCCATATTTATAGTCATCCCATCTAAGCCTCTGCTCATAGGAATTTAAAATTTTTGCCAAGAAGCAATACATAATTATATATATATATATATAAAGAAAGATTTATCAAATAAAATTTTACTAAAAACTAGAAGCAAAAGCATTGCTTCCAGATAAAGATCAAAACCAAATACATTACACCATAAAATTAACGGGTTGCTTACAAAGGTCAAATACTAGCGAAAACACACCTCTTAATGTTGGAAACTAACAAAAAGAACAAAAACTCCTAACCTCCTACACCAGCAAAAAGAATAAAAAAATAAAAACTCCAAGATTGCAAAGCCACTCCTTCAATTTTTCCATGCATATGCAACATTCCTTCTGGAAACCAAATACACATATCTGCATGTTTGGAAATCAGATACACACCTCTGAATGATTCTGTAATGATGTATATAAATACCAGCACAAACTCTTCATGCAAATCAAGCAATTCATTATGCAGTTTCAAGTGAACTTTTTTAGCTCATTTCCTTTTGCAATTTCGATTAATTAGCAAAGATAAAAACTTCAACAATAAAAAGACAAAATGAATTTTTCAAACACACCTGGCTTAAAAGCTTTGGCTTGTCAATAGTGGAAAATATTACTTCGTGAAGAGGGATGGTTGATTGTTCTTGCTTGCATTTTACATAGTAATGTTCAGCTTATTTGCCAAACATGAGAGATATCGTTCAATGCAGGAAACAAACCTGTACTCTTTGTTCCAAGCAAGACCAAGTATTGGACAAGTGTGACTTCCATCTTTCTATTTGATTGGTTTCTGCCACAAAACAAATTACAGAATAAGTAAAAGAGGTTAATATAAAAATCAACGTTTAGATTCTATCTTCAGTGGTTGCTTTAGTGGAATTAGTGTCAAATCATTTAACTTTACACAAACCAGAAATCCAATTTAAACAGAGAAAAATTATCAACCGAAAAAACAGCCAAAGATGCAATAAGCAAATTATTAACCAAAGAAACAATAAGCAAATTGAATACCATTTCATTATTAACCAAAAACCTTAAAAAAAGAGACAGTTAAAACTATATAACATTAGTTAGCTTGTCATTTTCATTGTAACTTAATACCAGTTACACTAATTTCCAGCTTACCACATCTTTCTCAATAAGGCCTTTCCTTTCCCTGAATTTTGTGAATCTTTTAGCCTGTGGCTTGGAGAAACTCTACAAACAAAAGTGCATTGACAAAATTACATTTTGAAAAACGCTTAGTTGAGAGCATAAAGAGTTATGGCAAAAAAGTAATGTGTGGAAATATCCATTATCACAATTCATGATGACAAGATATTAATCAAAATAAGAAAACAGACAAGAAAAAGATGTGTCCCCCATGGATAAAATTTTCTTCGGGCAGAAAATTTTCTCCATTTTAATTAAACTGAGTAACTGACCTTTGCTCGTATAGACAAATCTTCATAATCCCAAGTAAGAAAGAGTTCTTGTATTAATACAGATGAAAGGTAGTTCCTTAAACAAGAGAACACAATAAAAAATGCGAGTCATTGAATTATCTGAATAGTGAAGAATGCATACATAAGTGACAAAAGAACAGAGAGGGATGGATGTATATGATAGCACTAAGGTTGTTAATATTTCAGTCTCAGATAAAAGGAATTTAGGAAGTAGTTCATAAGTACCTAGATAAGGAACATTATGATACACTTCTAAGTTTTATTGTTCCTGTGGCAATGCACTTCTAAGGTTGGTCATTTTCTTTTCTCTGTATCATGACATCTTTGTATCACTAATCAATTAGTTTACCTGTCTTGCTTTCATGCCTTCATCAGATTGCAATATGACCGGGTGTTCTGGATGTTGGTCTTCAATTATATCAGCTGCAAGATAGTTACAAGTCAGCAACCGGTTTTCTTCCTGTCATTTTTCTTTTTTAGTTGAAAATGGTGAAGAATTATAAGCAGCAGACATTTTGGAATTTAATGATTGACCTGTGGGTAGCCACAGAATATTGGTGACAGAACAGGAATGTATGTATAGCTAGGAACCAAAGAGCACTGTGGTCCATGGACTCAATCTTCAATTTGAAAAGGTCACCTTAGATTTTAATTTGAAAAGGCAATATGTGTGAACAATTGATTTTGACAGTACTTCTATAATTTGATATCTGCTCTATCTAAGGGAAAGTAAACCTTAAATTATTTTCTCAGCAAAAGATAGTACAGCTAATGCAGCCTGATAATCACTGTCTTCAAATATGATCTAGTTCTTAAGCAATGATGCGATTTTAAAAGCCAGAGCTTAAGATATATTAGTAACTTTTATTACCACACCAGGAAAAAATCGGAACTGCTAACCTTCCCCTGTCATTTGTCAAGGTTTAACTCCTATGTCAATCATTATGGATTATATACAACACTAGTAGACACACATACATTCAAACATATACTGCAAGATAGTAGTAAAACCCAAGGATAACCTAAATATTAGCACATATGATGCTTGCAATTGCACAAATTAAGTTCACGGTAGCAACTAAATCATATAATGTATCATTAAAAAGGCAAAAAATTATTTATTAACGTTGCTCTATGTTCAATTTAATAATAAAATGTGAAACACATAAAAAGCTGTACAAAAACATAACAGATTGGACATGTCTAGAAATCAGCAAACAAGACATCCCCTTTGTCCAAAGCCCAAAAACATCATATGCTGGAGCATATCATATCCAGAGACCATACTTGGACATCTTAGATATCTGTAATGACAAAATCCTGTTCTGCTTGAGCATGGTAACATCTTCTACAACTCATAAGCGCATATCATTTCATTATAGGAATCAAAGAAAAAGTTGTAAATCAGATATCCATCTTCTAGATACCTCTCACAAACAAAGGGGAATTAGAGTCTCACTTGCTGTAAGTCATGGTTCAAGATATTATCAATTAAGGATGCAAAAATTATTGAAGTTCAGGTATTTAAATACTTTAAAATAAAAATCGTATCATACCTTCGTCAAAGTTTCATAAACCATTTAATGCCAAAGCTGTCCAGTACATGATGCATCCTCTGTTAACTTATTACACATTGAAGGAAAGAAAGGAAAAAACACATAAATTCACAGACTCAAAAACTGAACCTCATGCTTAATTAATCACACTAAAAAATCAAAATGAAACATGGAAGCATGATATTAAAACCTTTAAAACCATGATATCAATAAAAAAAAGCAAACCTAGGCCAACGAACAACAACCCCAATCAATCTCCTAAAACATTCTATGCCAACCCCCTACACTAACCCTAACCTTTAATCGAATATGAAGGAAAAAAAGAGATACCTTGAGGCAAGTGACAGAAGAGAGTTCGTGGCAGCAAGATAGAGAGAGCAATTAGTTTCTCGGCGCTGAGAAGAGGCAAGGGAGACGACGGAACTAGGAGGAGGCAGGGGAGACGACGGTTGCGGCAACGATTCCACGAGGAAGGAGCGGAAGCCGTTCCAGGAGGAAAGAGCGACGGCGCTGGGAGGAGTCGTGGCAGCAGCGATTCCAGGAGGAAGGAGCGAGCGGCAGTGGCGAGGTGGAAGGAGCGACGATGGCTCAGGTGGTGAAAGAGAGTGGCAGCGACGGCGGGATGCTAGTGAAAGAGAGTGGCGGCGACAGCGCTGGGAGGAGGAAGCCACGGGTATGGAGGGAGTTGTGCTAGGGTTCTAATTTTGGGAAGATGGAAGTGTGGGTTGTGGCTTAGTTGTGTAGCGATACTTAGTCACTATTTTTCAGACTGGTCATGAAAATGAACCACTCTGATATGAACAGATTCTAACTTTCAGACCGGTTCCGACAGTTTCAATTAATATATTTTTAGGCTGGTCATTTAAATGAACCAGTCTGGTTTAAATTAATTCCAACTTTCAGACCGGTTCCGTGCGGAACCGGTTTTAATGAAGTGGTCTGAAAAATATATTTTGTATTAGTGTATATTTTGGTCCATTTAATTTAGGGATCAAAGAAGGGTGGACTCGTATCTTTTTGGGCTTTCCTTGTTCATCACTTTTTAAATAAAACATACATTATAAACTTTTTTATTTTTTTCAATTTTAAAACATGAACCTTTTTTATTTAAATTTTAGAAAATATTCCCTGATAAATAGCAAATTTTATTAATATTAATGTTTAAAAATATCTTTTCTTCTACCAAATCTACTATACTTATATAAAAAATCCCTTTTCGAGGCACCACGTTTGTCGCGTGAATTAATCCTCGCACCAGAGCGTTTGTAAGTAGATAATCATTATTTCCAACTAAAATTACAATTTGAAATTAAATGAACTATTCAAATTTATTTAATCATTATCTCTAACCAAAATTACAATGTGAAATTAAATATACTTTTTAAATTTATTTAATCATTATCTGTATATAAAATTATTATCCTCAGTTTGTTGAAAAAAGAAGTAATCATTATCCTCAAAAAAATATTTTAAAAAATCACTATATATACCACTGGTCAAGAATAAGATGTGGCAAGTAAAGAGGTTTCTTTGACTTTGGGTTTGAGGTGGTGAAGTAGAAAGACAGAAGCCACATCGCGAGGCACTTGAAAGAACACTTGAGAAGGTGCAATTACATTATAACATAAGAAAAGTCACTCAGAAATTCCAAATTGTTCAGCGTGGAGTTGCAATTTCTTTTATAATTAATTTTATTTTATTTTATTTATTGTAACATATCAAAATGTCAACATAATTATGGTAGTAATCTCGGTCCTTATTCCACATTGATGCATGTGCTGCTTTTTGTTTGGATTTTTATTTGTTTATAAGGTATACTTATAATCTAAATATATAAGAAAAATGTAAGTATTGTTAGATCGTTAAATATTATCGTCCTCAAAACATAATTTATTATTTTTAAAATAATATTTGAAAATCTTGCTTTCACGACAATTTGGTCCATGAAAAAATTAAGTTAAACAGATTATTCAAATTTTCCAAATCATTATTCCAAAAACATTAAAATCTCATCATTAATTATATTTAATAATTAAATTAAAATTGAAATCCTATAAATAAGTCTCATAATATATTAAAAGATAATAACAACATTAAAAAAAAAACTGATACAAACTACAGACCCAAAGATAAAAACAGCTAAATTCAATCTAAATCTCTTCCTACTTTTTCTGTAACCACTTTATCTGAATATATTATCGAGATAAATTTATTTGTTTTTTTATCATAATAATTATGAAAAAATAATAATTAATATAAAAGTGTTATATTAAAAACGGAGGGATTAATCTATAAAAAACTTAGGGATTATTTGGTTAATATATTCGGGAATAAAAAATTTTGATGCTATCCACAAATTACAAATACGAGATAAATTCAATACTTATAAAACATATAAGAAAAAAAATTTGCATGTCTCATCTAGAAATTTCTAAATAATCTGTGGAGAGATTATAAATATGTACAGGTTGATGGGTTTAAAGTATACTGTATACATCATAGCTCACAAACTTCTCTTAATATTTGGCACAACACGTCAACTCTAAAACTAATCTAAAAAAGATATATATTTAAAATTTAAATGATAATTATAATAAAAAATATAATAAAAGTAGATTATCTCATAAAAATGACAATTTTTTTACATAATTTTATACTATTTTTTATTATGAGCTCATTTTTAAATTTTACCTGAGACAATTTTTAAACCATACAATATTTTATCATCATTGCAATATCGAAATTGAGAGTATTCCAATATTTTTTTAAAAAGTAAAACAAATTAAATACTAATAAAGTATAGATTTTTTCAACATTACAAATAACATGAATATATGATTAAATATAATGATTATCATTTTGTAAAAAGTTTGCAATGGATAAATAATTTAGTTGTTATAATCTCTAAAAAAATGTAACAAACGAAAAACAAAGTTACATACATTTCAAAATTTTTTTAAAAAAATTAATTCATGATGATTAGAACAATTAGGATAAATATTTTGTAGAATCAAATCTTATAATTAACCTGAGATAAGATAAACAATGAAAAATATCAAAATATTTAAATATGAATAATAATTATAATAATAAAAATAAATGTGATAATATATTAAAAAGATGATAATTTATATTCATAAAATACTAAATTATCATGTCCCGTGATATAGGAAATATTTTGATTTATCCTTAAATATACTCATAATACCATCAAACAAAAAATATAGTAAAAAAAAATAATTTTGATTCCACTCCAATTAATTATAATATCATATTTATCCTTAATAAATTTACTCATAATATCACCAAACAAAAAAGATGAAATATTTAAATATGATTTATTTTTGATTCTTCAAAATAAAGTTGATAATCATATAAAAATGTTAATTTATTCATTAAATAAATAAAGAAGATATCAGATAAAAAGTGTTGCTTTTTATTTATACAAAAAAGTACAAAATTTCTCAACAAGCTCATTTAAATTATTTTTTTAAGTGCAGGGTTTGATTTGAGTCTATGCCTTTTTGTATAATTTTTTTTATTGTTGTGTAATAATAATTTTTACTTTAAAATAAAAAAATCTTTACTTTATAATATTTAATATAAAAAAATTAAAATATCAATAATCCGTGCATTGCACGGGGTAAGAGCTAGTCTACTATACTTATATAAAAACATCCCTTTTCGAGGCTACACATTTGTCAGAGAAATTTTCGAGGTATCACGTTTATTCGCTTAAGGAATACTCGCACTAGAGCATTTGTAGGTAGATAACGTCGTCTTTAATCAAAATTATAATTTAAAATAAAATTAAATAAATTATCTGTCCAAAATTAATATTTAAAATTAAATAAATTATCTATATGTGGAATATGTGGAATCATTATCCTCATTTGTTTAAAAAAAATCATTATTCTAAAAAAGATGATGTTTGAGTTCATGATAAACCCAAATATCTTTTTAGTTATCACATATTTTTAAACTATAAATATGATGATTTCTCAAGTTATGAAAATCACATTCTTCATCATTCTCCTCTCTTTTTATTGTTCATGAACCATCGCTTCTTCTTCCAATGTGTCACCATATAAGTTGCAATCCCACTGCACGCATTCATCATCACCATTGCAATTTTGCATTGACAGAAGCTTCATCTATAGCAATGAATATATAAGAAAAAGGAAAGTATTATTACATTGTTAAATATTATCGTCCTCAAAACATAATTCATTATTTTTAAGGTCATCTCATAATTCATTATTTTTAAAGGTCGCGTCATCTCAGTATATCACTGTTCACTGCTGTCAACACAATACTGTGTAATTAAATTTTCATAAAATCTTAAATGATGACTGCAAAATTACAAAGTTCTACGATACGTGCTTTAATAGTAATGACCACTCTATTCAAAATCTGGTATCTAACTGAGTTACAATGCAAAAAAACCAGAGCATGTGCTATTATTAATGTGCTGATAGATATAAATAAGCAAATGCCTCTCATTGTTAGAAATTCGGGGTAAAAATTAAGTTAAATAGATTATTCAAATTTTCCAAATCATTATTTCAACAACATTAAAATCTCATCATTAATTATATTTAGTAAATAAATTAAAATTAAAATCCTATAAATAAGTCCCATAATATATTAAAAGATAACAACAACATTAAAAAAAAAGGATACAAACTACATATCCAAAGATAAAAACAGCTAATTTAATCTAAATCTCTTCCTACTTTTTCTGTAACCACTTTATCTGAATGTATTATAGATATAAATTTATTTGTTTTTTTTATCATAATAATTATGAAAAAATAATAATTAATATAAAAAATTTTATATTAAAAAAGGAGGGATTAATCTATAAAAAAAATTTAGGGATTATTTGGTTAGGATATTCGAGAATAAAAAATTTTGATGCTAACACAAATTACAAATACGAGATAGATTCAATACTTATAAAACATATAAGAAAAAAATTTGCATGTCTAATCTAGAAATTTCCACGTAATCCATGGTATTAAGATATGGGAAGTGTAAAAAAAAAGAAAAGAAAAGAAAAGAAAATAAAGATTAAGATCCGATAAGATAAATATAATCATAAAAAACAATAAAAATATTTAGTTTGAGATAATAAGATAAAACTTGAGATAAAATAATTGATTAAAAAGATAAAAATATTTAATTATGATTAATAACAACATATGTGATAATCATATATAAAAAAAATACTAATTGTGCAAAAAAAAACTATTTCATCAATCACATAAATATAAAAAAGATCATGTTCAATTATGATTTAATATTTAGTTATCATAATAAATTTGATAATCATATATAAAAATGTCAATTTATCCCTAAAATAAATAAGGAATATATCATATAAAAAGTGTTACATTATTTTTTATTCATACGAGGAAGTACAAAATTTATCAACAAGATCATTTAGATTAATTTTTTTAAGTATAGGGTTTGGTTTGAACTCCTACCTTTTTATATAATTATTTTTTGTTATTTTTTAATAATAATCTTTACTTTATATTAAAATAATAATAATATTTCATTTAAATATTTAATATAAAAAAATTAAAATATCAATAACCCGTGCATTGCACGGGGTAAGAGCTAGTTTGAATATAATGTTTAAAAAATTCAATCACCTATTAAACCGAGTCTTGTTGATGCAGTTAAAAAAAAAAATACATATCTTCCAGGAAGAATTGAGAAGCAGCTTACAATATCATGTGCGTCGAAGTTACTAAGATAAAACATACTCCCATAATCCTTTCGAAGACTCAGAACATACATACTCTTCTATTTGACAAAAACCAGAAAAAACTACTCCTCTATCCTAAATTAACCACCAAAACAGGACACACGTGACTTGTGTAAGTTGACTAGTTAACTTACCAGTTATCACCTTACAAAGACTAATCCTAAATGAACCACTTTTCAGTCTGAAATTCCAAAAGCAATTTGCTAAACCCCGAAAGAGACAAGGGCAAGCTAACAGGGTGACGGATTGTTAGGCCATGCATGGATTCGGCTCAACCACTTTAAGAAATCAGTTGAAGAAAATCTCACAGTTGATACATCACATACAGAAGACTTAAATGCTATATTATTTTTCAAAAGTTTTCTCGAATCATTCTTTGATGCTCAAACCAAATTGGCATGAATAACCAAAGGCAATTCACATATATAGGCTCTGGGTGGCCCCTTGTAACGAATTTCAAAGCACTATCCAAGCTAAAGAATTGATACTCTACATCAGATTTAAAGTCACTAAGTTAAAATAATTATTCCTCCTCCCAAATTCCTTTACACAAATAACCAAAACCAGCAAAAATCAAACACCATTAAAAGATGTTGGTCATTAGTAAATTGTATTCTGTCACCTTATTGCTTGAAATTGAACAAGAAATATGATATCTTTCATTTAAAAATGAAAGTAAATTTTCCTAAAAACGTGACTATAACAAGAAGGTTTAGTTGCTGTCAAAGCTATAAGGTTGTTCCAGCTAGCATTAACCATATGTTCCTTCTTCTATAAGCTTGATGCTTCCAAAGAAAAATAATCTAATACAATCTCTAAAATAATAAAACCATTGAGATGTAAGAAAAGGAATACAGTAGAATATTGGAAAGAATAATATAAAATGGTACACTAATTGAGTCCTCTAACTGTTCCAGGAAGTTATATTACTATAGTATGTGAAGAACAGAACAAACTGATTGAAGTAAAGAGAGAAGGAGGAGTACGACTCCAGCAATGGAAGCAGCAGCCTGCCAAGGAGTGTTGCCATAATCACGTCGCAAAGTCGCCCTCAATATATGTAGAGGATCTCTACAAAAAGCATTCAAGTCTTGGCAAAGCTGAAAGTAGTGCGAACTGAAATTCGGTTGAGTAATATTTTTCCAAAGACCATTATACAGATTAGCAACAGAATCACTATCTCCTAGCCATTTAACTAGTACTCCACTTTGAACCATTACATCCACGTCTTTGCCCGTGTTTATAAGGAAATCCAAGACAGCAACATAATCGGTAATGTAAGATTCATAAGGATAGTGACATTGCTCCAAAGCGACAAGATTGCGAAACAAAAGTTCAGTCCAATCCTCCACCATGAATTGAGGGATTTCAAGAATCCCTTTTGAAAATCTCAAGTCTAGTAAACAATCTGTCTTAGTATTGACTTTAAGCTTGACTCCTGCTTCAAGCAACTCGGTAGCACTATTAAGTTGCATCACCGATTCATCTATCCTAGGGGGCGTCTCTCCAAAGGATGTTGTAAATAAAAAATTCTAAGCAAATCAGTAAAGTGTCTTATTGTAACATTATCAGTGGCCAAGTTACAACTATTATAATAGGCGAAATAATCGAATGTGAGAACAAGAAATGAAGGGATCTTACCTTTACGCGAGGTAATGGCCCGATCAAACAGATTCTCAAGAACAAAGAAAGGAAGCTGATTCTCAAGTAGCAACAAATCCAATCTAATTTTAGTGGTCAACCAAGGTTTTAAAAGGAAATTATCATCCTCCGGCCATTCATCATAATAGAATCTCCAAAAACGCTCAATTATAAAACAAGAATCTAACAATATCTCCTTCACAAGCTCCTCCTTGGTAAATTCAATTGTGTCCGCGTAACATCGACGGACACTAGGCTCAGCCTCTTCAACATAAGTGATCAAAGTATCCAAAGTTGCATCAGTAGCTCTTTCTAAGAATTTCTCGAAGTATAAGTTTGTGTCTTTCCATGTTTTGGAGCCTGGGATGGTTGTGATGGAAGGGGCCAATGGAAACAACCTTAGGAGTGTAAGCATCTTGGTTGAGTGAGCGGACATCAAAGGGTACCCTGTAGATGCAACAGTCACTTGTTATTGGTGGCTCTGCCCTCTCCAGCATAGCTTTGATATCAATCACAACATCCACGGACTTCGATTTTCTGACTTCATCTCTTGATACCGTCATTATGCAGTCAATTTAGATTACAAATATATGCATCATTTTTCAAAAAATTTAATTGTGAAAAAAAATATTTTCAAAGTTTAGGATTTCATGCCGTTACAATTATGACGTCAAAGAATCCATTTGCAACTTCTATGTGCTTAATACTTCTCACTACTTAATAACATTAAAAAAAATTGAGAGAGTCAGAGAAACACAACCAGATTACAAAAACCCTTAAATAGAAGCTCATTTATACTAGATATTATGCTGATTAGATGATTCCTTGCCTCTGGCTAAATTACAAGTATATATTCTCCATTTAAATTGCAAGTATTTTAGGGCTTGATAGGCTGATACCTTGCCTCCAATTAAATTGAAAGCATATTTTAGTACCTGATTGACTGATTATATTCCTTGCCTAAAATTAAATGATAAGTAGTATATGTTCTCCGATCAAATTGCAAGTATGTTTCAATACCTGATTCATTGCCTCGAGTTAGATTGCAAGTATATTTTTTTCCCCATGTAGTAAGTTTTCTTTTTTCATCTTATTCTGTACACAGTTGAAAGTGTATGAGAGAGCATCTTCACTCATAAAATCGGGCAGTACAGTAAGCCACCACCAATACGACACCGCTTAAGTCAGAATGGATCAGTGTTGAACTCTCGATTTGCTCCGTTTTTCGCCTAAGCGAATGATTTTCGCTTAAGCAAGAGAGTGCATGAAAAAACAAATTTCTTACGCTTTTTCTTCTGGCTTTGTCCAATTATTTTCCATTCTTCACTTTGACTCCAAAAATGAATATTTGGGATCAAATTCCACCCATTTTTTTTTCCACAATTCACAATAAAACAAGTGAGTTCAATTTTTTCCTGATTCGGATATTTTCACTTAGGCTATGTTTGGATTCACTTTTGAACCGAATGGAATATGATAGAGTGGAGTGGGGTGGGATGAGACAAAAATAATGCTCCATTGTTTGGTTACATCACAAACACCCCAATTTGGGAGGAATGAAAAAGTGAAGTTTTTGATAGAATTAGATAGAATCCATTCCACCAAGTTCCACTTCACTCCATTATAAATATAACAATCCAAACAATGGAGCTTATTATAAATACCATTTCACTCCCTTCCATTCCATCATATTCCACCAATCCAAACATACCCTAAGAAATTTATAGAATTAAGAACAATAAGTGCCAAAATTCATAATAAATTCTTACTAAAAATTGGCATTTATCATGTCAGCACAAAAGAGTAATGCAATTACATGCTGGACAGGCAATGTAGGAAAATAAGTTAGCCAACATAATTCCCGCAGTTTTTTCAACAACCCATGCAGAACCCACGTAACGGTTGATAGTAAAAAGAGGAATTATGAAGATTATTCTTACAATTTTTTTAACAGCTCAGACAAAACCTCGTAATTGTTGATAGCAAGTGAAGGGGTTTTATGAGGGATGTACCAGAAATTTTGCCTCTTAGCGACTTGGATCTTTTCAATCTTTTCTCATCTCAAAATACCTAACGGCAACGTGGAACGTCACATAAGTATTCTCTCCACTTTGCCTTTTACTAATAATTATGTCTAAATATGATGGGTCACGTTTACTAGACTTATCTTCGCCGGATTTGAGCCCCTTTGTACTTATCGGTATACCTTAGGTGGTTGTAATAATGTGGTATCAGGTATCACAACTTCGCCAAATCTTAGCTTGTATAAAGCCTTTTATCCCCAACTTTGTCTGCATGCTTGCATAACTTAGTGGGTAGCAGTTGGTGGCGGTGGCGGTGGCGGTGGTGACAGCGACGACGACCGCAATGGTGTGGTGGTTAGGGGTGAAAGGAGGTTGGAGATGTAGAGATGATTTTTTTTTATTACTTAAAATCTAAACTATTGGATATATCTATTGGTTAGAATTGAATTGAAGGATTTTTTATTTTTTTTTTAATTTTTCATCTTAAAATCTAAATCATTGGATTAAGTTTTTTAAAAATCAAAATGACTTTTCCTTAATTCCTCCATCCCAATAATAATTAAAGACGTAAGTTAAAATTATTCCTCCTCCCAAACTCCTTTACACAAATAACCAAAACCAGCCAAAATCAAACTTGTAGCAAATCAACACCATTAAAAGATGTTGGCCATTGTCCGCTAACACAGCCCAGTTGGTGGGTACAGGGACACTTAGGATTTTCCCATTCCCCAGGTCATGGGTTCTAGTCCCAGGCCTCCATGTAAACAAAAAAAAAAAGATGTTGGCCATTAGTAAATTGTATTTTGTCACCTTAGTTCTTGAAGTTGAACAAGAAACATGATAACTTTCATTTAAAGATGAAAGGAAATTTTCCTAAAAATGTGACTATAACAAGAAGCTGTAGCAACTATCAAAGATATAAGGTAGTTCATGCTAGCATTAACCATATGTTTTTTCTTGAGTTCTTCAATAAGTTTGATGCAACAAATGAAAAATAATCTTATACAATCTCTAAAATAATGAAACCAATGTGACATAAGAAAAGGAATACAGTAGAATATTGGAAAGAATAATTTAAAATGGTGCAGTAATTGAGTCCTCTAACCGTTCGAGGATGCATTATATGACTACACTACTTGAAGAACAGAACAAACTGATTGAAGTAAAGAGAGAAGGAGGAGTACGATTCCAGCAATGGAAGCAGCAGCCTGCCAAGGAGTGTTGCCATAATCACGTCGCAAAGTCGCCCTCAATATATGTCGAGGATCTCTACAGAAAGCATTCAAGTCTTGGAAGAGCTGAAAGTAGTGCGAACTGAATTCCGCTTGAGCAATATTTTTCACAAGACCATTATACAGATTAGCAACAGAATCACTATCTCCTAGCCAGTTAACTAGTACTCCACTTTGAACCATTACATCTACATCTTTGCTTGTGTTTATAAGGAAATCCAAGACAGTAACATAATCGGTAATGTAAGATTCTAAAGGGTAGTGACATTGCTCCAAAGCGATAAGATTGCGAAACTTAAGTTCGGTGATCAAATCCTCCGCCCTGAATTGAGGGATTTCAAGAACCCCTCTTGAAAATTTCAAGTCTAGTAAACAATTTGTCTTACTATTATTCACTTTAAACCTGACTCCTGCTTCTAGCAACTCAGTAGCGCTGTGACGATGGGTCGGTGGTTGCTTTGTCCTAGGTGGTCGTCTCTCCGGAGGATGTTGTAAACAAAAAAATCTAAGCAAATCCGTAAAGTGTCTTATGGTAACATTATCACTGGCCAACTTGCAGCTATTGAAAAAGGTGAAATATTGGAATGTAAGAACAAGAAATGAAGGGATCGTACCAATATGTGAGGTAAAGGCTCGATCATACAGATTCTCAAGAACAAAGAAAGGTAGCTGATTCTCAAGTAATACCAAATCCAATTCAATTGTAGCTCTCAACCAAGTCTTTGAAAGGATATTATCATCCTCCCATCTCTCACCACCAATACAGGATCTCAAAAAAAGCTCAATTATGAAACAAGAATCTACCAATATCACCTTCACAAGCTCCTCCTTGGTAAATTCAATTGTGTCCGCGTAACATCGACGGACACTAGGCTCAGCCTCTTCAACATAAGTGATCAAAGTGTCCAAAGTTGCATCAGAAGCAGCTCTTTCTAAGAATTTCTTGAAGTATATAAGTTTGTGTCTTTCCATGTTTTGGAGCCTTGGATGGTTGTGATGGAAGGGGCCAATGGAAACGACACTTGGAGTGTAGGCATCTTGGTTGAGTTTGCGGATATTAAAGGGTACCCTGTATATGCAACATTCACTTGTTGCAGGTGGCCCTGTACTGTCCAGCATAGCCTTCACAACATCCATGTGGTTCATGCTTCTCTCCTTAGATAACATTCACAAAAATTGAAAGAGTCAAGAAACCCTTAAATTTAGCTCATTTATATCAGGTATTTTAGTACCTGATTGGCTGATTCCTTGCCTCCAATCAAACTGCAAGCATATTTCTCCAACTCCAATTAAACTGCAAGTATATGTTCTCCAATTAAATTGCAAACATATAAGTAGCTTTAAGTCACTTTTTATTTTTTTTAAAGGTATTTGTTTTTTTTTTTCCCTATTACTTGTCCTTTGTTAGATTGCAAGTATTGTTTTCTCATGTAAGTCTGCTTTCTTGTGTTTCATGGTCTTTCCTTTTCTTCTTTTTTTTTTTTTAAAATCTTAGTGCGTGTTAGGTATAACCAATAAAATTATATTATGTTTATTTTTATTTGTGATTATAATTTGGTAAGATTATAAACTATTAAAATTATAATCAATTTATGTATGGTTTCTTAGCTTAAGAATGAATTTTAGCTAATTGTTTTATTTGGATGGTGTGGAAAAAATTATTTTTATTGAGTAAATTACCAAAAAAAGTATGGAGTGATAAGAGGTAGTTGTTGTTGTAGTGATAATGGCAGAACACAAATCAAGACTAAAAGTTCAAAGGAAGAATAGTCATTTGATTTTGCATGCAAATGCCTTGAGTGAGATAACCAGTAAGAATGGGCCATGTGGCACTTAAAGGAGAGAAAGACGGATTGACTAACGTGATGTCATTTTGATTTTTGGAAAACTTAATTGATTCCAAAAAAAATTTCGGAGATTAAGTTGATGTTGTATGTATATTTGGGAGACCTAACATACTATCGGTCAATGCTCAAATATACCATAATGTTTTTCTCTAAAACACACCAGTGCAATATCAAACATGCAGGAAGCTGATATTGTGGTCAATAGTTTGCCTTCAACTCTGCTATCTTTAATCGATATATTGGTATTAGTGAACACTTTTCTCATGCCTTGGCAAGGTAATCTAAGTAAACAGTTGTGATAATCATCTCTTGGCTTCCCTTTATGTGCATTAGTAGAAACTAGTAGAAATCATGAGAATGAATGATTTCATGAAATCTTGATAGGGAAGGATTAGGAAAATGACAACTATTTTATTTTTCCCTATAGGCTTACCTACTTAATGATATTGAGAATCTTAAATGTTTAGTTCTGTAGTTAATTTGGTTGGAGAGTAAAAGAAGACAGACCTGTCTTCCTAATTCATATCAAGATGAACATCAATTTTGAGAAAGGAAAACTGTTAACACTAAACAGCATTCAGGAACACCTTTATAACCACCTTATGTAGAAATATATACCTAGCTGCTTATATAGAAATACCATAAATAAAAATTTTTTGATTATGCACAAGACTGCAATTACTTAATTTGTTCTTGTTCTTCCATAAGCAGCTTTCATTCATGTCAAACGTTGTCATGTCATGTTTGTGGAGCATGGCTGGTAAATGTGCTTGTACTTTGTGGCCAAAACCAAAGGCAATTCATATTGGCCCTGGCACCTTGCAATGAATTTCAAAACAATATCCAAACTCACAGATGATAATCTACATACTTCAGATTTATAGGCAGTGAGATAAAATTATTCCTCCTCCCATACTCCTTAACTCAAATAACCAAAACCAGCAAAAATCAAACTTGTAGATAATCAACACCATTAAAAGATGTTGGCCATTAGTAAATTGTATTTTGTCACCTTAGTGCTTGAAGTTGAACAAGAAACATGATAACATTCATTTAAAGATGAAAGTAAATTTTCCTAAAAATGTGACTATAACAAGAAGTTGCAATTGCTATCAAAGCTTTAAGGTAGTTCTGGCTAGCATTAACATATGTTCCTTATTCTATAAGTTTGAAGCATCAAATGAAAGAAAAAAAAAAATCTTATATAATCTCTTAAATAATGAAACCTATGAGACATAAGAAAAGGAATACAGTAGAATATTGGAAAGAATAAATGGTACAATAATTGAGTCCTCTAACTGTTCGAGGAAGCGTTTAATTGCTGTACTACTTGAATAACAGAACAAACTGATTGAAGTAAAGAGAGAAGAAGGAGTATGATTCCAGCAATGGAAGCAGCAGCCTGCCAAGGAGTGTTGCCATAATCACGCCGCAATGTCGCCCTCAATCTATGGCGGGGATGTTTGCAAAAACCGTTCAAGCCTTGGCAGAGCTGCAAGTAATCCAAACTGAAATTCACATGAGTAATATTTTTCCAAAGGCCATTATACAGATTAGCAACAGAATCACTATCTCCTAGCCAGTTAACTAGTACTCCACTTCGAACCATTACATCCACATCTCTGCTTGTGTTTATAAGGAAATCCACGACAGCAACATAATCGGTAATGTAAGATTCATAAGGGTAGTGACATTGCTCCAAAGCGACAAGATTGCGAAACAAAAGTTCGGTCCAATCCTCCACCCTGAATTGAGGGATTTCAAGAATCCCTCTTGAAAATCTCAAGTCTAGCAAACAGTTTGCCTTAGTATTCACTTTAAGCTTGACTCCTGCTTCTAGCAACTCGGCAGCACTATTAAGTTGCATCACTGATTCATCTATCCTAGGTGGTCGTCTCTCCAAAGGATGTTGTAAGTAAAAAATTCTAAGCAAATCCGTAAAGTGTCTTATGGCAACATTATCAGTGGCCAAGTTACAACTATTGTAAAAAGCGAAATAATCGAATGTGAGAACAAGAAATGAAGGGATCTTACCATTACGCGATGGAAAGGCTCGATCAAACAGATTCTCAAGAACAAAGAAAGGAAGCTGATTCTCAAGTAGCAATAAATCCAATCTAATTTTAGTGGTCAACCAAGGTTTTAAAAGGAAATTATCATCCTCAGACCATTCATCATAATAGAATCTCCAAAAAAGCTCAATTATGAAACAAGAATCTACCAATATCACCTTCACAAGCTCCTCGTTGGTAAATTCAATTGTGTCCGCGTAACATCGACGGACACTAGGCTCAACCTCTTCAACATAAGTGATCAAAGTATCCAAAGTAGCATCAGCAGCTCTTTCTAAGAATTTCTTGCAGTATATGAGTTTGTGCCTTTCCATGTTTTGGAGCCTGGGATGGTTGTGATGGAAGGGGCCAATGGAAACAACCTTAGGAGTGTAAGCATCTTGGTTGAGTGAGCGGACATCAAAGGGTACCTTGTAGATGCAACAGTCACTTGTTATTGGTGGCTCTGCCTGCTCCAGCCTAGCCTTGATATCATTCACAATATCCATGTGGTTCATGCTTCTCTTCTAAGTTCTAAGTTCTAATTAACATCAACAAAGAAAAGTAAATATAAGTTCATGTTTATGAATATAGGAGAAGAAGTGTGACAGATATAATTAGTACCTGATTGAATGATACCTTATTGTGCCTCCAATTTGCAAGACTTAACTTTCAAGGATATTGGCAAGTAAGTCTGCTTTCTATTGTGAGTTGGTCTTTCCCCTTTTTTTATCATTTAATTCTCTGTACAGTAAGTAGTGAAGAGTGGAATCATGAGAGGGTGGTCCCTACAGATATACCACACTAATCTTATTGATGAAGACTATTGAAGAGAGGAGGGAGCACGTTCTTGTGGTTGGTAGGTACAATCAAAACAATGTGCCACAAAACAATAGCTTCCGCACCCACCAAAAATGTTGTTTCCATTTCGATAATAAAGAGGAAAGGATTGACTTTGTTAAGCTAGGATTAGGATTAGGAGAGAGGAGTTTAATCCACTTTGCAGGACAAGGCTACATACAATGTTTTTGTCGCCATCAGATCATAATAATAATGATTTTAAGATTCACTTGACTCAAATTATACAAAGCACCATATTACATAATAATTCTATAACGTGGGAGAATATTAGTATTCAGGTATTCACTCTTAAGTCTGTCATATCTCTCCATTCTTATCACATTTTTTCACTTTTCATCCTAGCTTTTACCGCTTACCCTCTTCCATCTTCCTCATTTAACAGAACTGTGTACTTCACTACCATCATCAATGATTTTGTTTAGCCCTTATATGTCCCTTATTCTTCATTATCAGCTTTAGGTTTAGGTTTTGTCGTTACAACTGCTGACTCTCTTAATGATCTAAAAATAATATTGTCTATTGATTTATTTTCGGAACAACTTTGGAGCATCGTGATTAATTTTGTTGTGGACTATGACTAAGTCAAGTTGACCAGACCATCTATGTTGACCGAGTTGGCAATGTTAGTCAAGCCGATTCTAATTTCTAAATACTATTGGGTTAGCAAAATGATCTAAACCCAAGTTATCCAAGCTCCTATCTCAGTCCAGGTTGACTAGGTCATGCTATCATCATAACTCTCAACATGATCCCTTATACCAACTGATAAGCTGATTGAGATAACCACGACTTCCGAAATTCTTGCTATCCTAACAACTCGATAAGCTTGATCTCGCCAAGTTGCATACCCTAGTCACCCAAGCAATCCATCCTATATATACCACTTGACTTCTCAGGTATTTCTAACTCATCTCACACAAACACATACTCAAATACTTATTTGGGTTGCTACGTTCCTGCATCGGGGACTAGATATCCTAGACACGTCAAATTTCACTTCCCATATTTTTTTAGAAAATATTCCTCCATTTTTTTTCTAATGCAGCTTTTTTAAACTTCTTTTTTTTTTAGTATTTCTCTCTTTCATCGTCATCACATCACCAACAACAAGTCTTCTTTTTTTTCTCTAACTCTTTCTTTTCTGCACCTCCTACACTTAGAAACAAGTTGCATGCGCATGTTTTTCAATTTTTTCCAATAGACCCGCCTGAACCACAATGGCATTTATTCGAACAAACTAAGACTAACCAAATTTGTTTGGCTCAGGAATACAGCAATACTAATAAAAAAAATATGATCATGCACAAGACTGCAAGTTAAATTGTACCGCTTCTTCCTCAATAAGCAGCTTTCATGGCAAACTTTGTAATGTTCATGTAGCAAGACCTGTGAATGTGTTTGTGCTTTGTAGCCTGTGATAACAGTAACACAATACTAAAAATCCCTTGCTGAATATTGAACTAAATGAATGACGAATTTCTAAGGGGCTTCACATTTCAACAAGTAATAAGCCAAGAGTCCTCAAAGATGTGTGTGTATACAGTAAAAGGCAAAAGAGAGATGTGCTTCATTATTTAGTTATTAACAGTTGCTCCATCATAACAAAAGGCAACTGATACAAAGAATCATCGGATTTAACAGTTCCTCGATTTTATTTTATTTTTGCACACTAAATACAAATAGGTTCCAAATTCAAAAGCACCTGCTGCTGGAGTTAACAGTAAAGACTGTCTGTATGAAAGTGAGAAGGAGAAGAACAATAGCAGCAATGACTGACATAATAGCCCATGGAGTGCTAAAGTAGTCTCTTCTCAAGGTTGCCTTCCACTTGCGCCACGGGTCTCTACAATATGCATTTAGGTCCTCACAAAGATCAGCAAAAAGAAAATTCTCACCAATCATGACAGCTCCTGGAGCAATTTTGGTAACGAGAGCTGCCGTCTCTTGGTTGTCAGGTAAATTAGTTTCCAAAATATGATTCTGAATCAGTATTTCGACATCATTGGAGGTGCTTATTAGGCGATCAATGAGAAACGCAAAGTTATTCACGTAAGCATCTTTGAGGTGGCATAGCTCATAGGCAATGAGATTTCTTATAAAATCTTCCGTTGACACGCATAAATATAAACGTGGAATCTCTAGAATCCCATTCTCAAATCTGACAGCAAGCAAATTTCTACTATCATCAACCTTAAACTTCACTCCAGCCTGGTATAGCTGAGTTATGGTTGGTATGGAGGTTAGAGTTTTGAGTAACTTCCTTTGCGCTGGGAACGGAGATGGCAGCGCAGTGCTTTTGGCAAAGGCAAGAAAATGGTCTATTTTCGAAGAGTATAGTCTGTCTATAGGACATTCTTGGTCCCTTGGTAACACAATTTTCAACAGATTGTAAAACAATTTAATCATGGTAATTCTCACGTCATTCAGCGGATGAAGTATTCCTTTAACTTGTCTTAGAAGATCCTCCACAATGAAAAATGGAAGCTGGTTTTCAAGAAGAAGCATATCCTGTGCAATGCAAAGTAGCATTCTTGGTCTACCAACAATACTGTCATTGAAAGTTCGCAATGCTGGGAAACTAGTTCTTAGTAGGACTTCAATGATGAATATGGCATCCACAAGAATCAGCTCCACAAAACTATTACTATTAAGGTCAATGGTTTCTGCATAACAATTTCTCAGTTTGGTTTCAGATTTCTTTATAAGATTGATGCAATCTTCTAGGCTTACCTTAGTCCTTTGAAGAAAGTCCTTAACATACCTCAATTTGTGCTCTTCCATGTCTTGTAAATCTTCCCTGTTGTGATGGAGAGGCCCAATTGATATAACCTTAGGTATAAATGATTTTTCGGCCGCTTGGCGTAGTTGCTTGGGAGCTCTATAAATGCAACACTCAGAAGACAAAGGGGACAGCTTCCCTAACTTCTCTTTCACTGAATTTACCAACTCAAGTGTGTATTCAATATCAATTGAGATATGGTTGCATCTTTCCTTTAGATCATCTGCTATTTCTCTCATTCCCATTATTGTTGAATTGCTGGCAAAAGAAATAGAAGAATGTAAATTTTGCCTATCTTCCTATTTAATCTTCACATTCTCATTTTTCCCCTATCAAGTTTAATTTTGACAGAGGAAGTGCTGAGAGTGAGATATCCAGACAGAATCAACAATCTTATTTCTATCTCTATTTCAATTTATAGTTGGCTTCTTTACGGTTGAAGGACAAGTAAATTAAATAGAAGATACATTTGAACAAGGACATGTAAGAAAGAAATGCTGGTTGTAAAATCATGTACACATAAGAGATAAATGCTATATCGAAACAAGATATATACAAGGAAAATGCTAGAAAGTGTTCATAAGGATCTAATAAAAGTTATTGAATTGATTGCACATATTATACAACATTTATTCGATTAAGAAACCTCAAAAAGTTATATGGAAAAATGAGATAGGAGTGAAAGAGCATGAGAATAGAACCTGATGAGGTTTTGACTTACTTGCTGAAGAATCAAGCATGAATCAGTGCACATGTATATGCCCTCTTCAAATTAAAATCATGGAAGGGGTACTTTAAGTTGTTGTTCTATATCCTGATTGTGCTTTAAGTTCCTGTATGAGTGTTTTTTATATCCTATGCTTGTTCCAAATAATTGGTGCTTGGAGTATGAAAGGTTATTAACTAAATTCAAGGGATGGTGGTTACACCCCTCCATTTTCTTCGACGTATAAAATCAACTGGTTATTGAATATTTTTTGTCGAACTGGTTATTGAATATTGAGTATTGACCGAGAAGAAGTTTTTGGAAGGGAGTACTTCCTAGGAACCTTTTTATAAGTTACAGTACTTAATTAAATAACAGATACAGTAATAAGATAGTTACAATTTTTTTTTTTAATTTTAAAAATATATTTTAGAGTTAATAGTCACAGGTCCCCAAAAGATACATGTGAAATCAGTTAGGTCCCTGCAAAATTTGTGGAATTTTCTTAAACCTCTCAAAGATCATTTTGGCGTCACATTATTCTCTCCCATTCAATTTCGTTAAATGCTTTGTCGGCCCCGATGCGATGTTGGAATGTTAAGAATGTGTCACGATTGGGCCAACAAAGCATTTAATGTGTCACATAGGATTCCGTTAGGTTCCTCGGGGTGGGCTAATGTGATGCCAAATTGAAAGGACTTAACTGATTCCAAAATCATCTTTGAGGGGTTTAAGAGATTTCACTAATCTTTCATGGACCTAATTGATTCTACAGGTATCTTTCGCGGACCTATGTAATTATTAACTCTAAAATTTAATAAATATATTATCTTACATTAATAAATATAAAATTATCTTGTTGACTTGCATAAAAAATTTAATAAATATATTATCTTACATTAATAAATAAAAGGTAATAGAAAAAATAAATAAATATTTCTTAAAAAATATAAAATAACTTACGAATAAAATCGAACAAATTTGTTTAGAAAATGAACCGGACGGAATATTTGAATTTAAGTCAGTTCGGTCAAGATTAATGATATTTAATCAACTATTCAACTATTTATTGAATATTGACTGAATAGGACTTTTCTCGGATGTTTTTGAAATGGAATTTGTTGGATGTTGAATGAACTTGTTATTGAATATTGACTGATTAGAAACTCTTTGTTGATGCAAGACATGATTAATTTTTCCTTGAAAAACTAAAAACATGGCATCCATGATATTAAAAAATATATTATTCATAAAAATTTAATTATTTAAGTATATTTAACATGTGATCCAAGATAGAAAAAATACTTTAATTATAAAATAATGGGTTTATAAAAAAAATATTTTCTCAAAAATATAAAAAGTTATATCCAAAAAACATAAAGGGCACTTATTTTTCTTTTTCATAAGCAAAGTTTTTGACGAAAAATTTAAAAAAAAGAAATGAAAGCCACAAATAATTCACCAATCAAAGTATCCAAAAATCGAATCTGAACTCTCAAATTCACAATCTTGAAAGACTTAGAATATAATCAAATGAGCTACATTCACATGTCACAATGGACAATGATAAACATTTACTTGTGTGATTGGATTTTTATTTTTATTTTTTTTTTTAAATTGTGATTGGAATTCTTAGGCATATGCAATGGTGTAATTAGAGGTGACAATTCATGATACCCAGTTGTGCTTCAATTGGTCTAGGTCGAGTTCGACCCATGACCATGCTACGTCAAAAAGTAGGGGTGTAACGGTCCGGTCCGGTCTTTAATGGACTTTAGGGACCGAATTGATTAAATTAATGTGGTCCGGTCCGATCCCGATGTTTTTCATATGCAAAGACCAGACCGGATCGTCTATTTAGACCATAATTTTTCAAGGGTTTTTTTTTTAAATTGGGCCTTCAGTCCCGTTTTTCACTTGGGAACCCTAAGGTTCCCTCTCCTTCTCCGAACAACAGCAGCTGCTTGCTGCTAAAGCGGTGGCGGCGGAAGTCGGTGAGAGAGAACGGTAGGGACGGAGATCGGTGAGAGAGAACGAAGGGAGAGAGAGAACCGACGGTTGAGGAAGAGAGAGAACCAGAGCGATGGACTTGTGGAGGAGGGAGATCGACGAAGCCACGAAGGAGGAGAAGTTGTGGCCGTCTGGACGAAGAAAGAGAAGACGAAGGAGGAGAAGAAGGCGACGACGGCGGTGGACGAAGGTGGCGGCGGTGGATGCGTACAAGAGGAGACAATAGTCCCTATTTCCGTGAGACCATTCATAGTTTCACACCTTCTTCTATAATACATGTGTGTACCCAGTGGTCAGCGGGCACTAGTACTACCCGCCCTTTTGCCCTTTTTGGTTTTTTCTTTTTTAAATATTTAAGCTAATCGGTCCGGTCCGATCTTTGCGGTCTAAAAATCAGCTGGACCGCGAACCGAACCATTATAGAACAGTCCACATGTTTTGAGACCGGACCGGACCGTGAGACCATTTTGGACCGCATTTTTCGATCTGATTCGATCCGATCCGATCGGTCTGGCGGTCCTAGACCGGACCACTTACACCCTTATCAAAAAGGCATGAATATAATTCAAGTTTCAAATTTGTTGCTTAGGTCTTATGTTTTTGTATGCTTATTCGAGTGGACTCGATCATATCAGGTTTTTTTGGTGGTTGTACTTAGTTATATCTAGCGATTTTTGCTATTCGATCGTGCTGGGGCCGACTCGGTTCGGGTTTTGGCCATGGCCATGTCGCACGAGTATAAATTTGGTTCCAAAATTGTTATTTAAGCCTTATTTTTTATAGGTTTATTCGAATTGTCCGGATCGTATCAGATTTTTTTGTCGATTCTAGATGAAATACTAAACAAAATGTGTTTATTAAATGTTTATAACTCGTGTATGTATGATGGTTTGAAATATAATCAAATCTTAATTAATTTCATCATATTAAATGTTGACATCTTTAAAATATGTATTATTTAATTCATATTTTATTTTCATGTGGTTTTTACTTTCTTTTAAAAAGTTTACTTCACCTTCAATTCTCAAAATCATAAACAATAACTTATGTAATAGAATTAAAATGAAGGAAAATTCTATGCTACTCCGGTTTTACAATGCACCGGGCAAAGTTATTTTTTTAAATTTTTTTAATGTAAATTTACTTAGAATATTTTTTTAATATAGATTTCTAATACAGATTTACTAAAATATATCATGTTTTAATGGAAATTTACTTAATATAATTTTTTTACCTATGTTAGAAAGCATATAATAAAAAAAATTTAAATCCCAATAACAAAAACATTTGCATATTAGAAAAACAGAAAATTCAAAACATTTTTTTTTTAATTTACAAGATTAAAAAAAGAATCAGAGCATGAAACCCGGAGCATAGTAGAATTTCCCCAAAATTAAAGTGCTTAACCAATTTTTTAATAAATATTTTTTTTTAAAAAAAAATTCAAGATCAAAGGAGTATAAAACTACTATTTATTAGGTAGGTATCGTTTGACCAAAACACATTTAAGAAAGAAAAAAAAGTGATCAACGGTGGTGGCCTGGTGGGGTAGCTTACTTGAGTCTTTTACTGGAGTACTGTATTATTTTTGTTGATGATACGATAGGTGATAGCTCAGTTGAAACATGCAAAGAAAGTTGGGGGATTCCTTTCTCCTATCCACAATTCCACATCCCTCCTCCATCCACCGGTCTTACTCCTTCACCCGAGACCCGACAGGTGAGTTTAGACTTTTCTAGAAGAAAAAAAAAACACATAATTATACGTAATAATAGGAGTATTAGCAAGGGCTTTAAAAAAAAAACTTAAATATGTCAGGGTTCTTAGGTTGAGTATCTTTTGTCAGGTATCCATGTTTTTTTTTTAATGAAACTACCCCTAAAATATTCTCCAATTTTAAATATATCCTCCGTGCCATTTCCGACTATCGGTGCTGACATGAATGGTCGGAAAATCATGTTATCCACTTGTTTTTTGACACGTGGATATTATTTTATTTTTTTTAAATTTAAAAATAAAAAATTTGTTTTTATTTAAAATAAGTAATTTATATTAAAAAATTATATAAGATTTAAAAAAAACAAAAAAGAAAGATTTTTAATATAAATTACTTATTTTAAATAAAAACAAATTTTTTATTTTAATTTAAAAAAAATATCCACGTGTTAAAAAACGAGTAGATGACATGATTTTCCGATCATCCACGTCAGCACCGATGGTCAAAAAAGGCACAGAGGGGTATATTTCGAACCGGAGGATAATTTTATTAAAAAAAACAGGGGTACCTGACAAAAGAGGTCAAACTACAGGGACCTCTGACATATTTAAGCCAAAAAAAAAACCAAAAGCAGAGAAAAATTATTCGAATTGTAATTTTAAATTTTTGTTAAAGAAGTAATAATATGAATTTATAATTAATTTTTTATTTTTAATAATTATAAGATATTTATTAGCAAGATTCTTATATATATTTTGAGTAGCACAATAACTCAATAATTTTTTTTTTCAAAATATAGTTATCTTTATTTTTTACTTAGGCAAAATTAATGAGTGTTTTTCAAAATATAGTGACCTTTAAGATTTGTTACATAACTAGAAAGAATTTATTAGGGACTTTTGCCTTACACAAGACTTTAAACAGACTACTATGATCATAAAGAGGAACACGCAGATGGGCAATAATTAAATATGCATTGTTATTATATACTTTTTAGAATTTTTTTGATGATTAAGGATTTTGCCACTTGTATGGCTCTGATCACTTTTAGAATTTATAATTTCATTATAAAAACTTGTAACCTCTGTTCCCAAATAAATGAATGAAATCAAATTTATTTTTAGTAGTTTTCTTAACATAGCCATAGTTTTCTTGGTAGTGTGCTAATGGCACTCTATATTGGCGCACTTGAGTTGTTGGTATAGCTATAATCTAATCACTTGAGTTGTTGGTGCACTTGTACCTCCCTATATTGGTGCCATGTTTTTTCCCTTGCTCTTGGCCTTGGTTTGGCTTTTAGCAACGGGTTGATTTGCTACAGTAGGTTAGCTTGGTATACAGAAATACTATGAAAAGAATTTGATCATGCATAGCTTCATGTCAAAATTGTATTGTTCATGAAGCATGACCTGTGAACATGTTTGTAGTTTGTAACATGTGATAACACAATACTAAAAATGCCTTGCTGAATATTCAAGTAAATGAGTGATGAATTTCTAAGAGGCTTCACAATTCAACAAGTAAGCTAAGAGTACGCAGAGATGTTTGTATATAGTACAAGAAACCAAAGAGAGATGTTATTCATTATTTCATTATTAACATTTGCTCCATCATAACAAAGGCTATTTGATAGGCCCAGACATGACATGAACTGACACAAAAAATCATCGACAAAATTATAGCATCTATGTCTTTTTCTTCTTTTTTATTTCACACTAACTATAAATAGGCTCCAAATTCAAAAGCACCTGCTGGATTTGATAGTAAAGATTGTCTGTATGAAAGTGAGAAGGAGAAGAACGATAGCTGCAATGACTGACATAATAGCCCATGGAGTGCTAAAGTAGTCTCTTCTCAAGGTTGCCTTCCACTTGCGCCACGGGTCTCTACAATACGCATTTAGGTCCTCACAAAGATCGGCAAAAAGAAATTTCTCACCGATCATGATAGCTCCCGGAGCCATGTTGGTAATGACAGTTGCCGCCCCTTGGTTGTTAGGTAAATCAGTTTCCAAAATTTGATTCTGAATCAGTATTTCCACATCCTTGGACGTACTTATTAGGCGATCGATGAGAAAAGCAAAGTTATTCACATAAGCATCTTTGAGGTGGCATAACTCATAGGCAATGAGATTTCTCATAAGATCTTCCGTCGACACACAAACATATAAACGTGGAATCTCTAGAATCCCATTTTTAAATCTGACAGAAAGCAAATTTCTGCTATTATCAACCTTAAACTTCACTCCAGCCTCATATAGCTCTGTTATGGTTGGTATGGAGGTTAGCGTTTTGAGTAATTTCCTTTGGGCTGGGAACGGAGATGGCAACGAAGTGCTTTTGGCAAAGTCAAGAAAATGTTCTATCCTTAAGGAGTATAGTCTGTCTACTGGACATTCTTCATCTCTTGGAAACACAATTTGCAACAGATTGTAAAACAGATTAAGCATCGTAATTCTAACGTCATTCTCTGGAGGAAGTATTACCTTAGCTTGTCGTAGAAGATCCTCCACAATGAAAAATGGAAGCTGGTTTTCAAGAAGAACCATATCTTGTGCAATGCAAAGTAACATTTTTGGTCTACCAACAATACAGTCATTGCCAGTTCGGAATTCGGGGAAACTAGTTCTTAGTAGGACTTCAATGATGAATGAGGCATCAACAAGAATCATTTCCACAAAAGTATTACTATTAAGATCAATGGTTTCTGCATAACAATTTCGCAGTTTGGTTTCAGATTTTTTTATAAGATTGATGCAATCTTCTAGGCCTACCTTAGTTCGTTCTAGAAAGTCCTTAACATACCGCAATTTGTGCTCTTCCATGTCTCGTAAATCTTCCCTGTTGTGGTGGAGAGGCCCGATTGATACAACCTTAGGTATAAATGATTTTTCAGCTGCTTGGCATAGTTGCTTGGGAACTCTGTATATGCAACACTCAGATGACAAAGGGGACAGCTTCCCTAACTTCTCTTTTACTGAATTTGCCAGCTCAAGTGTGTATTCAATATCAATTGAGATATGGTTGCAACTTAACTTTATATCACTTGGTATTTCACTCATTCCCATTATTGTTAAGGCCGCAATGTTGAATAGCTGGCAAAAGAAATAAAAGAATGCTTAATTATATCTCATGTTCCTGAAGTTTGGGGTACTTTTGCCAGATAACCTTATCCTTTTTTTTTTTCAATGTCGGACTCCCCGAAGTTACTTCTGGATTTGTCATATACCCCTATTACCAATTCTGGCCAATTTTGCTGATATGTAACATCGGAATCCTGATAAGACGTAGGAGGTTAAGCACCTGGTGCCTCGTGAGCGAGATCTTTTTTTTTAAAAAATTTAAAAAACTAAAAAACTTAATATTTTTATATTTTTAGTTAAATAAAAAAAGAAAAAAAAATTGAATAGAGAGGTCGTCTTCGCCCATGTGACATCACGTGGCACTAGATTATCAACCTCCTGCGTCGGACTAGGGTTTTGATGTTACATGTCATCGAAATTGGCCAGAATTGGTAGTAGGGGTATATGACAAATCCAGAAGTAATTTCGGGGACTCAGACATTGAAAAAAAAAAGAATAAGGATATCTGGCAAAAGTACCCCAAACTTCAGGGACATGTGACATAATTAAGCCATAAAAGAATGTAAGTTTTGCCTATCTTCCTACTTAATCTTCACTTCCTTTTTAATTTTGACAGAGGAAGTGCTGAAAGTGTAATATCTCCATAATTGACAGAAACAACAATCTTAGTTCTACCTCTGATCTATTTCAATTTATAGCTGGCTTCTTCAAAGTTGAGGGCAAGGAAATTAACTAGAAGATTAATAAGAGCAAGGACATGAATGAAAGAAAGAAAAGTTGGTTGCTGTAGGTGGTAAAATCAAGTACTCATCAGATAAGAATCAATGAAAAGTGTCTATGCTCCCTCTTTCTAGTTTCTAGTTTCCCTTTCACTTTCTCAAGTCAGAAGAAAGCATTTAACAAATATGATATATTGGAAGAAAATACTATAAAGTGCCCTTACAGATCAAATAATGGTTGTTGAATTGATTGTACCTATACAAGATTTATTTGGTTAAGAAACCTCAAAGAGTAAGTTTACGGAAAAATGAGATAGGAGTGAAAGAGCAGGAGAATAGAACCTGATGAGGTTTTGTCTTGCTTGCTGAAGAACCATGCATGCAATCCAGACGAATCAGCATATATATATATATCCCTCTTCAAAATCATGCAAGGGGTACTTTAAGGTCTTGTTCAACGTGATATTTTTATATCCTGATTGTTCTTTAAGTTCTTGTATTAGTGTTTTCATATCCTGTACTTGTTCCAAACAATTTTGAGACATGAAGCAGGAAAGGTTATGCACTAAATTCAACTGATGGTAGGGACATCCCCTTCATTTTCTTTGGACGTATAAAATCATCAATTGGTTATTGAATATTGACTGAGTAGAAATTTTTGGTAGGTATACTACTATTTGAATTTACTACAATTCAGTCAAGATATTAACATTTCAAAGATTGATGCATTCTTTGTTGGTGTATGTAAGACATTTTTAATACTCGCTCCCTCTAATCATTTTGGTAAAAATTTGAAAGTCAACCAAAATAATAATTAATGTTATGCATTAATTACAAATGACAAATGTACATATATATTTATATCATTTTTTTTTAATTTTAATTATTTTCCAATAATTGAGTTTGTCTTTCCTTAATTACTCAATCTTAATTATAGTATATCATTTTTACTTATTGTTCTTACCTTAATTTAAAAAAAAAATGATATTTTTTTACCAAGATAATGAAATATTAAAAAAAAATATTAAATTAATGGTGTAATTGGAGTTCTTGGGTAAGCAATGCTAAAATGCTAAGGATTTATGAGTAAAATCAGGCTTCCTTCAACATCAGCAACTGAGAAAATGAAATAAAAAAACGTGTTTAATTTCAATTTTTAAATAAGAGTATATAGTGTTATTAGGTAGGTAATGCTTGACCAAAGGTGCGGGATTCCCTTTCCCTAACCAGTCCCCTCCACAATAATTCCTCTCCATCTAGAGGTCTTCCATAAAGTGGGTCTAAATTTTAGCTATATATATATATATATAACACGTAACTATATGCACAATATAACCTATCATTTTCTTCTTCAAAATATGATTATCTTTGTCTCTTATTTATTTATTTATTTTTGGAATTAAGTATACTTTACAATTTAAGATTCTCAATTCATTGCCCAAAAATATAGGAGAGAGAACCAACGTGGGTTGGTCAAGTGGTAGCTCACTTGGTCCCTTAACCAATTGGTCTCGAGTTTGAGCCTTGGGTATGGAGCAACCCCCGCTAGGAGACCCTACCGCTTAGTGCGAGCTCAGTTGGGTCGAACCGGATGAGTCGGATTCTTGGTAAACTAGATCCGGATACCGATTGGTGTACACAAAAAATATATATATATAAGAGAGATGTTATTAACCCTCATACTTTTGTTACTCACGCTTAATTCTTTTTTAATTTTTTACTCCCTCGGTTCCTTATTATATGTCGTTTTTTGGAGAAATTTTTTGTTTCTTTTTATCTGTCGTATTGAGAATTTTAAAGGTGTAATAAATGTTATTTTTCATATTTGCCCCTGTTTAATATGTCTTAGTTTACGTAAGTAGTGGAGAAAAATTAATGATTATAGAAAGAGAAAGGGTATAGTGGGAAAAAACATAATTAATGTATTAGAAATATGAGTAATGATTAGATTTTTTAAAGGATGTATTTTGTTTGACATATGATAGATAAATAAGAACGGAGAGAATAACATTCTTTCAAAAATACCCCCATCTTCCAAAGAAAAACCCTAAACTCTTATTCCTCCCTCTCTTATTCACACCCTCCTCTTTCCTTTTTTTTTTTTTTTTTTAATGAGCACACCCTCCTCTTTCTATTACTACTCTGAACCCTTCTTTAACCTCACTTCCATTACCACAACTGATCATATCTCCATCACTACAATTGCTTTGACACTGCTCTCCTTTTTCTAGAAATTTTATAAATTTTTGTCCCTGCAAATCTTTTTTACTGCCTTCCTATATTGAATTTGGATGTATTATATTTAAGAGGTTTTTTTAATGTTGAAATTGTGTTGAATTCGCAGGATGGCTTTTTTCATGCTAAAATTTTTCATCTTTTAGGAAAATCTTACAAATATTAAAAAGAAGGGAGAAAGAAAAAATAGGAATAGCAAATTATTCATGAAACCACGGTCAAGAATACAGTTTTTGACAAAATCAATTTCTTTGTCTTCTTAGGAATTATATCTAATTGCCTTAGTTCTCTAACAAGTTTTTAAATGCATCAAACTCAAATTTAAAGCATGCAATTTCAATTTCTACCATTAATGTGCATCTTTTATATAATATTTTATTTAAATTAAGGGAGTTACTATCATGCAATCCAAAATTGGATGGTTTCTATGCAACCTTTTCTTAAACCTAGTTAAAATTAGGTTTTTGCAATTTAGTCCAACATAAAAAGTAAATTAAAAATTTAGTCCTTTGTACCTATAGACAAATTATAACTTTTAATTTTATAAAAAAATTAAAAGTAGTTAAAATTAGTCACTTGTGTAAAAAGGCTTAATACAAGTGACTAAATTTAAAATTAAAAGTTATAATTTGTCTATAGGTACAAAGGACTAAATTTTTAATTTACTTTTTATGTTGGACTAAATTGCAAAAAACTAATTTTAACTACTTCAAATAATGACATGACATAGGTGACAACTTCTTATTGGTTTAAGAAAAGGTTGCACAGCAACCATCCAATTTTGGATTGCATGATAGAAATACCCTTAAATTAATGGTTGAGATTGAAATTGCATCCTTGCCTTAGTTTGAGTTTGATGCATTTAAAAACTTGTCTAATTTTCTAAATAAAGAAATAGCTTTGAGCATTTCATCAAAAAAAGAGCATAGGCGAAGAAACCAAAAGCTACTTAAGATCTTAGATTCAGTGATATTTATATGATGAGGGAAACAATGAGTGCAGAACTTGCAGCTTGCCTTCACGAGTGAAGAACCAGGAGCAACCAAAAACGTGGTGGATGCCGGAGAGGATGCCATGGATCCCAAATCTTATCCTCACCTATTAACGCTGACTATTAATTTCAAAAACAGCAGGGAGTATGAAGAGGTAACTCATAAATGTTGCATTTACAGTTTTTTCACGTTTGGCTCCACAGTCCTTACCCTTCATGATGCAAGTGATGTATGCACAGAAGCTGCCAAAAATTTCAAATATTCTGCAAGAGTTTGGTCCAAGTGTTTGTTTGGATTCTTTGCAATTTCATGGCTCATGCTGGGGCTAATTTTTGGGTTGTTTTAGCAAAGAGTTTGTCTTTGATTTTAGTGAATTCTTTTTACACTTTTGTTTTTGGAGGCACTTTATTATTCATCTTTTCTTAACATTGGTTTTCCATCTGGATCAACATTAATCTTTTGTTAGGACTTAAGCACATGAGAAGAGCCCAACCCAAAAGACTAGTCTATTAGGTGGGAGAGCCTCATGGCCCCCTTTAAGGGCCGACGTCCACGACGGCTTTCACTCTATCGACACTGACCCGATGGTAGCCCTTTCTCTTTTGGCGGATCAGTATTCAGTAATATACCTTAATCCAGCCTATAGGTAGCCCTTTTCGTGGTTCAACCTCACAATGAAAAACACCAATTGTTAGGACTTAAGCACATGAGGAGAGCCCAACCAAAAGACTAGTCTATTAGATGAGAGAGCCTCATGACTTAAGTACCACATTGAGTTTTCTAGATTACTCAATGTGGGACTCCTAACATCTTCATCGGTGCTTAAACCTATCAAATAGTTATCTCATGTTACTTTACTATATCTTTAATGTGTTGCTCATACTGCTGCCCACCTTCCACCTATACCAGTGGATGCTCATATATGCAATGATCAAATTATCAGGAACGTCATCATTTGGGTAATCGAATTGTTCCAATACAGATTGAGCATTTTGTTAGAATTCTTTTTTGGGACTAACTCTTGCAAGTTACACACACATATATATATATATAAAAAATCATGTCTAGGGACAAAATTACAAGTAGATTATAATCCTATTGATATATTGCTATTTTACTCTATTATTTCAGTTTCGCTCAATGGAAGAGCAATCTTTGCATTTAAAAACTAAAAATTACTGTATCTCTTACCCATCACTTCTCAATACAATATTTACTCTTTTGGTTTCTTATCTATTGTACTTCTAACGGCTAGCATAATAGACACAAAAATTCCTCCAATTGAGGTCTAATCCTCGGGCAACGTATTGGTCTGCTCAAGCCACACTTGTCCGATCACATTAAACGCATACTATTGAGGCAGTTTTTTTTCTCCTGGCCTAAATCATGCATCCAAGAAGAAATGGTATGAGAATATAGAATTATCTCTCGGAAACAAACAAGCCAAATATGTTGAGAATCGGGATCTTCTCATAAAGCCAATAATTCGACAATCAACTCTACTAGAGAAGTTCCTAAACCATCTAATTTACCCTTCTATAGATCAACAAACTCAAGTAAAATGAAAAAGCAAGTAATTCTTGCAAAACTGAACTAAATGTTCCAAAATGAATTCGGGAGGGAAGCGTACAATTTGAACTTGTCAACATGAGAATCACTTAATTCAGCTTAGACTTGGATGAGGCCTGAAGAGGTTTAGCAGTGGATCGGATTGGGGCTGATCTAACAACCTTCTTCACATCATACTTTACAGATGAGAAGGCACATATCAAGGCAATTACCATAGTTGGGTAGACATACACAGCTTTTGAAGGATCAGTGGTTACTGGCTTTCCTAAAAGCCCTTCTTTGACCAATCCCCAGATTACAAGCAGGGACCCAAACATGCTCATTCTTCCAGGTTTTATAATCCCCACGAGTGCTCCTGCCACTGTGAAGTAGCTTCCGGCAAGAACCTAGTAATGAATTGATGCATGTTCAGATGAAACGTACGAATAGAAACAAAGAGACAGAATGAAAGAATAAATTAATATGAAAAGCCACAGGGACTTGCAATAGGGCAGATGAAGGTATACCAAATTACAAATAGGCCTAACAAGAACAATGATTATTGATCACGTTTTTGCGCAACTTTTAGAAATTAATGCCTATTCAATTTATCAGAGTATTTTCATTTGCATGAGTTTTTTTCCTTGAAAAATATTGCCTTCACAAGTAAAACTTGAAATCCATTTATCAACTTTTATTTAGTTATTGTACTTTTATTTTGTTATACGACTCAGAAAATACCTCAACCAATTCAAAAGCATAGTTGTTATGATTGCACAATTTGATTCAATTTGTCAAGTCAGTGATTCATATCATGTAGTGAACTGCAGATAGCTATGAATCGCGCACGTATGGTAAGAACTGGCAATCTGGTACAATTCTGTATTATTGATACAATTCACGTTATTCTACAATAAGTCAATAAGGTGATATTTTCTTTTTTTGACATTTTTTTTTCTGCCAATAATCTCATCAGATAATTAGAAGAGGCTCAACAAAAAGAAGTAAGTGGGCGATTGCCTGTTTTTTTTTTTTAATTGCACGATATGTTATTATTCATGATTCAATTACTGAAAAAACAGTTATCATTTTGATTTACGACTTAAAAATTAAACCAAGCCAAGGCTCGATGTAGATAAGATCTCCACAACGGAAATGGAAGGCTTAACTCGAACTAGAGCTGACAACTCGAGAGAATGAGAAAAAGCCACCCAAACACAGGAAAATAAAGAGACAAAATGTGTATGTTAAGTTAAATGAGCTAACCTCCAAGCGTTGAAGATCAGTTACTGCAGAAGCTTCCTTTGCATTGGTTAGGTTATATAAGTCCAACAAATCACCCCACTTTGGAAGAGTCAAGTTGTGGATGAGGCCATTTGCAGCAGCCCCTGGGTATAGAAGGGCCTTGACAACAGGAACAGGGAAGATCTCACTTGCAATTAACTGTGATGATGTAACATGCAAAGGGGTTGTACACATACCAGATCTGCAAGTCACCCTGCAAAAGTAACCCAAAAAAATTGGATAAATCTAAAATGTGCTCCTCTACGCCACAACAAACAGTACACTTTTAACTACAATACAAAAAATGCAAAACTATTAGATTAGTTCTGTAAGTTATTTTCTGTTTTCACAACTTTGGTATCATTGAGTTCAAAACGAAAAGATCTGCAAAATACCTCTATTATTCCTATGAAACTATATCATTAAAACTTAAAAGATTGGTTTCAACTTTGAAGCTACGATTTTAAAACAGAAATAGCTTAAAAGTCTTAATTGAAAAAATAAATTTAAAAAAAAAAAAAAACTTATAGGACCAACATGAAAACCGAAAAATACAAAGAGAACATATCTAGTTATTCTGCCTGTAATATAATTGGATATCCTGAACAAAAGGGATATATAGCAGAAACCACAGGAAACTCTATGTCTCAATATCCACCCATTCAAATTTTTAGATAGGCTATCGGAGAGTATTTTTTTAAATTTTCAGATAGACTATCCGAAATTTTGCACTGTTTGGATAGGTCATCTTACGGGAACAAGCAGCAATTAGAATTTTCCCAAAAATACAGTACACATGTAATATAATACTCCCTCTTTCCCTAAACATAAGCACCAGACACTGAGAGTGCTTTGTCTCTTTTTAAAAACATTTGCTTAAATTTCCACTTACCTTAATTACTACTTTTCCGCAAATATTTTTACTTCCTTAACACTTTTTTTTAGAGTCCTAATAATAATAATAATAATAATTACAAAGGTAATTTGGAAAAAAATATACTAAATATTGTCAATTCAAATTCTAATATCATTAACCATATTAACTAACTTTCTTAATCTTAATGAATGGGACCGTGATTGACCGTGATATTTAAAGGTGAACGTGTATAATTATAGTGATGTATTAATGATCCTAACCACGGTAGAAGTGCAAATTGAAGCAAACAATTACTCCTATTAAGGAGGAAGAAATGAGAGATTGGTGCATGAATTGGAAAGGCGAATGGCGGTTGGAACCTGAAAAGAGGGATCTGGAAGATGATGAGGAGGAAGAAGATGCGAGCCGCTGTGGTAGATATACTCCTTGTCCATTTCCTTAACGATGGTGATGATGATGATGATGGTTGTGGTTGTGACGGTGACGGTGATTTGGATTTGGATGATAGAGTGGACTTTGCCATGATTGAATCGAGTGGAACGGAACGGAACGTGGGAGGAAGAGGAAGGATCTGGTGTATATCGGTGTAATGGTGGACCCTGTCCGCTGCGCTGGCCAATCCTTGTCTCTTCCACCCCTGTAACGGTTCAATATATCACAGACGTGTGCTTTTACTTTCACTGCTAACCGTGAGTACTGTAGACTGTTGTTATTATAGGCAAGATATACCAAATTCTTACTTGTGTGTTTGGTATGATAAGCTTATAGCTTATCTAGTAGTTTTTAGCTTATTGATTTGGTCAATAAGCTAATAGAGCTGTTTGGTGAAAAAAATAAAAGAAGCTTATAGCTTTCAAAAAGGAAGCTTATAGCTTTTGAAAGCTACATCAGGTAGCTTTGAGAAAAAAATAAGAGCTTTCAATAAATCATGTCTCAATTTTACCCTTTTTTTATTAAATTATATTATTATTTATTCCGGCCCAAATTAATATTACCCCCAAATTTTTTACTTTTTTCCCTCAAACCCAAAAACCTAAAATCCTTCTATATATTCAACATTTGTACGCACCATACCAAAACCACTCATAAAGAAATCCTATATTTAACTATTGATTCAAAAGACATAAAGGTATATGATATTTATTTCAACATTGATCATCAAATTTCTCTTTCACTTTTTTGTTATCCTCAATTTTTTATTTTATTTTTTTTATTTTGTGAATTTGGTTTAGATTGGATTTGTGTGATTTTGTGATGACAGTGTGTCCAATCTATAGGATAAAAGTTTTGTCCTTCTTTCGTGTCATTGTTAATAAAGATACCGTGACATTTTTATAAAAATAATAAAAATGTTTAAAGTGCAGTAGTACTTAGTAATAATTATTATGAATGTTATAAATTCTTTTTATCATTTATATTTATATAAATGAAGTATATGCCTTTTTCTATAAGCTACTAGTGTAGTATTATCGCCATTGAAACATGAATGTCAATATTAATTATTATTCTACATGTTATGTACTTTTCAGTCATTTAACATGTTTAAATTAGTTGCACAGCTAGTTTTGCCAAACAGCTCTAGTTCAATAAACTAGCTATACAGCTATAAGCTCACAGCTATAATCCCACAGCTATAAGCTAGGTTCGCAGCTATCAGCCTGATAGCTATAAGCTCACAGTTATAAGTTAGTTTTGCCAAACAGACCCTACGTATTGTAATTATTTTTTAAAATGAGTGTATAACTTTAAAACATACTCCCTCCGGCTCGAATTATAAGCAACAAAAAACATACTCCTCTTGGTTTAAAATATAAGCAAAATTAACTAACTTTATTAAATTTTGTTTCATTCTCAACGCCACTTTCCTAAATCATCTCTAGAAAATTGTAATCTTAATTAATTTTTGTTTCATTCCCAATACTACTTTCTTAAAATACCTCTATTTTTTTTATAAATTTGAGAAAATTAAATATAATCAACTAACCTCCTTAATAAGCGTAAAATTGGTTAAAATTGTTTATAATTCAAGCTGGATAGAGTATTGCATATGAAATAGATAGAGTATTTTGGTGACAAAAAGTTTAGGTGACTTAGAATCCGAAGGCTCGTTAAGGTCAAGATCACCAACATCGTTGTCGTATTGATAAGATTCGAATCCCAAATTTCTCGCAACTCTAAACTCAACCCTAAAATCAACCCTTATTGATTGAGCCAACAGCTATTGGCGGCTTCCTGTCCATATTTACACATCTTATATTTCAAAATATTAAATAATTCATTATTTTTAATTTAACTTTATTTTTTCTAATGTACTCCCTCCAATTTTATATGTAGTTTTTTTTTTTATAAATTCATGTTCCTCAAAAAGTGTATTTAAAGTTGTTAGTGATATGGTAAACGTAAATATTTAATATACTTTTTTCAAAAGTACACATATAATTGTTTTTGAGATTATAGAAAATGTTGACTTAATAGAGGTACTTTTAAAATAAATAATTAAATATTATTGAAAATTGGAATACGATCTTTTAAATAGGACCATTATTTTCCTAACAAAACTTACATATAAGAGAGGAAGAAGTATGTCCTAAGGCATATGTTAATGACACTTGAAAAAGTTAATTTACATGAAAAAAATGATAAATTTAACCTTTATATCTAAAACATCCCTATTTTATGTTTCATAATTTTAAAGCGGATTTCGATTTTGGGTTTCTCCAAACCTAATCAAAGTAAATTTTCAACACCAAAATTTGGACGAATTTAAACAAGTACCGGCAAATATGGATTTAATTACGGTCCCTGATTTTTGAAGTCAATTCTCAACAAAGTTTCTTTCATTCATAAGAGTTAAAAAATTGATATCTTACTATTTGTTTAAATAATTATGAGTTTTTGATAATACTTCGTTCGAATTTAAATATAAGGAAAAAAACTAATTTCACATTTATTTTCTCCGGTCCTTATTATAGGTCATATTTTAGAAGGTTTTTTTTTTGTCTTAATTATAAGTCACTTTTATTTTCTATGCATTACTATTTATTTATTTATTTATTTATTTTTCTATTTTTTGTCCTTATTAAATGCTTTGATTAATGAGTATGAATTTTTCAAGAAAAGTTGAAAGAGTTAAATTGTAATATTACAATATATTCTGTAGGGGTGTAATGGTCCGGTCTGGTCCAGTTTTTGTTGCATATTAGGGACCATACCAATTAAATTAACACGATCTGGTCTAGTTCAGTCCAGATATTTTTTATGTACAAAAACTGAACCGTTCATAAATGATCCGATCTGATCTATTTAGCACATATAAATAATGATATTTTTCACGAATAGACCGTTCATAAATGGTTTTAAAACCCTTTTATTGTTGTTGCTATGAAAAGATGAAATTTGTTCTCGGTACTACTTTATGTACAATTACATTACATATATATATATAGTGCAAGTCTTTTGAGGATTACACAGTGCAGATAAGAAGAGAATAAATTCAAAATTAAATATAAAAGAGTGCTATAACTAATAGAGAGAATAGTATTACAACAAAGTACACAATGTTTTTTTATTTTAATTTTTAAGTAAACGGTCCGGTCCGGTCTCAACAGTTCAAAAATAATGAGTCCATGGATCGGACCACAGAGCAATGATTTGGAAATTTTGAGAACCGACCGGATCATAAAACCAGACGAGACTATATCTTTTTGTTCGGTCCGGTTCGATGTGATCGTTCTCGCGATCCGAGACCGGATCGCTTACATCCTTAATATTTTCATAGAATTCATAAAATTAACTATTTTACTTTGTAGGTATAATTTGGTTAAGCATGTCTTATAATAAAAATGGGAGAAATTATTAAGAAAATTAGTTAAACATATTTACTTTTCTTAAATTCATTAAAAAAAACTATTTTTTTAAATGAAAAAAAATTATTAAACTATTTTAGTAAACTTATGATTAGCATTTTACGAAGACTATTTTAGTAAAAACAAATTTTATTTTTATATGTATTTAATTTTATCAAAATTACAAGCCCACCGCAATCCATTTTCTTGTATTAAAAAGGAAATCCGTTTTTAGCATTTTACGTCCCGGAAAAAAAAAATACTCCATTTTGAACCTTATTCTAAAATAATAAAAAAAAGACTAAACTGCATAATTGGTCCCTTACTTTATTTATTTGTTTCGAATTGGTCCCTTACCTTTTTTTTGTTTCAAATTGGTCTCATACGTTTGTATTCGTTAGCGCCGTTAGTCCCAAACGTTAAAAGTCTTGACGCCGTTCAGTTTTATCCTACGTGGCCGTTAAATGTCTCCAACGTGGCACATTCTCTCTCTCCCCCTCTCCACGTATTCTTCTTCTTCCCTCCATAAAAGGGGATCTAGGGTTGGGAAGAACCCTAAATTCAATTCCACCCCAAATCAAAGCGCAGGTTCCATGGCATCCAGCAATTACAGGTGTAATTCCACCCCAAATCATAGTGCGAGCATGGATTCGCATGGATTTTCTTTCTATTGCAGCAGAAAATTTCGTGAAGAAGAGGCTCCCTTCTGCCATTGCACCGTGAAGGCTGTTGTTCGCACTGCATGCACAATCGATCACTATGGGTTGAAATTTTGGGGATGTCGGTTCTTCAAGGTATGAGATCCGTTACACTGAGTTATTTTCCCCTTCTATTATTATCGTTTGTAATTGTTCTTTCATTCCTCTTTTATTATGCAGAAAGGTATGAAGGATTCAGGATGTGGCTTTTTTCAGTGGGTGGATGCTGATGAAAGTGAGAAGGGTGAAGTGGTAATGAAGCAAGAAAGGAAGATTTATGAAATTGATAAGGATGAAGTGAGAATGCAGCAACAAAGCAAAATTTTTGAAAGTGAGAAGCATGAACTGATAATGCAACAAGAAAGGAAGATTTCTGAGTTCACTTCAGAACTTAAAGCTGTTCATGATGAACTTAAGGGAATTAAAAGAACCCTGAAATTGTTGAAATTCATTTTGCTTGTGTTGTTTCTGTTTAGTTTGTTTGTTTTATGGAAGTAAGGGGTTATGGAATTAGGGAGTTATGGAAACAGGTTATGGAATTAGGGGGTTAGGGAAGTAGGGGTTATGGATTTTTGGTGTATTATGAAGTATGTAATGTTTATGAAGTACCAAGTGAAATGAATTGGCCATTATGTTTTTACCAAATGCAGTATCAGCACATAAATTCAGTATCAGCAATTATGAATTGGCAATTTACAATTTTGTTCCAAATTTCAATACCTTATTACATAAATGCACTTGCAATACCAAATGTAGTATCAGCCTATAAATGCAGTATCAGCAATTATGAAATGGAAATTTACAATTTTGTACCAAATTTCAATACCTTATTCATGCAAATAACCAGTACCAAATTCCATACATAAATAAGCACTTATAAGTGCATAATTCCATACATAAAGATCAAGTTGAATATAAATAAGGATCTGAAATACAAATAACCAGTACCAAATTGCATACATAAAGCACTTATAAGTGCATAATTTATCTGTCATAATCAAAAGTGCATGCTGACCATACTCAGGTCCCTTTAAGGACATACAAGTCTTGCCTTTTAACAAAAGTGCATGCATAGTACTTCCATACTACTTTAGCCTAAACAAGTCTTGTGCACTATCTTCACTGACTTCACATTGGTTGTCATCTTCTTGTTCATTCATAGTCTCATACTCCTTTTCTGGGACATCATCATAGGGAAATTCAGCATTATCAGGAGCTCCTTGTGGAATTTGTGCATCATCTTCAACTCCTTTGTGTTGCACATCATGATCATCTGTGCTTGGTGGTGGAAGAACTGTCTCTAGCACTTTGGGTTGTGAGATTGGATGAGTTACATACATCCTCACCTTCCCATACTTCTTGGCCAAATCCAACATTTCTCCTGCACCTTCATCATCACGTAGTTGATTAAGCTCCTGACCACTCCTATACCAGATTTTCTCAATGCATGGATATTTTAAATCCTGCACTATGCCCAACACTTCATAATAGCTCCACCTTTTAGGATCACACTTCCACCTTGACTTCCTTCCTTCGTAACGGGTCATCTCTTCATTCTGGAATTTGCCCCCATGAAAAACTTCAATCTTAAAAAAATGTTCCATGCCTGCATTCATATAACAAAATACTTTAAAACAAAATACAATCATAATTTGAAAATAATGTCCCATGAAAACACAAAATATTAGGAATTATTTGATAACTATTTTTCATGGAACCATATGGTCTCATAACTAAATATTTTAATGAACATGCAAAAACGCCAGAACCTACACACTAAATATTTTAACACAAGAATATAATAATGATCACTGAAGTGCATAACCACTTGGAAGTACCTTTGATCAAAGATATAATATTTCTGCCTCAACAACTTCAACTAACAAATACAATTTACTGCAAAAACGCAAGTATTGGATTTCCCTATCTATTTTCTCAGGCAAGTTGAATCTACTACAAGTACAATTGGCAAAACAAAACTTGAGAAAAGCTCACTAATTAAATGTAACACTTATCTTCATACCTATCCAGCTGGTTAATCATCCAAAAATTGAACTAACAAAAAAATCATATAAAACCATTACTATATGTCTGTGCATATTGCTATCAGTACACGCCAAAGTATAGTGTGATCGATATTAGTTGTCACTAAATTCCTAATAACTCCAGGCTTGGGAATTTTATTCAAACAGGATTGAAAAAAGAATGTGCTCTTGAAGAGTCAAACACTTTCAAAATGAGGGAACATGCAAACTACATCCAAACCATCATAATAAAGAATACCCAACTACATCACTACCCTTCAACTTGACATAAAACAAATGCAACAAAAAAAACAGAGCAAAACCCTATATTTCAATATCCCCAAACCGTGTACAGTATATTCCACTTCCTACCCAAACACATAAAACCCTAAAATCAGATTGAAAAAAACCCTAGAATTAAGACGAATGTAACCCTTAAATGATGGCGATTCAACAAATATGGAAAGAAATACAGTGGTTCAAAAGACGCACCTTGTTCTGGAAAGTGACGAACACGACTTCGATGATCTCTTCTTCTACTCAACGTTTGTCAGTAGTGAAGCTTGAAGATTCAATGGCAATGGGTGAGTGATGCCCTAACAGAGGAAATGCTCCCTCCACTTGCCCTCTGTTTCTTCCTCACACGCTATGACTTCCCTCCCAAACTCTCAGACTAAAGGAAGAAAGAAGAGGAAACGTTTTATCATTTAGAAGAGGAAACAGTGGCGTTTTGATGGAATACATAGAGAGGGGAGAGAGAGAATGTGTCACGTTGGAGACCCCACCTGTACATTTAACGATCACGTAGGATAAAACTGAACGGCGTCAGAGCCTTTTAACGTTTGGGACTAACGGCGCTAACGAATACAAACATATGGGACCAATTTGAAACAAAAAAAAGGTAAGGGACCAATTTGAAACAAATAAATAAGGTAAGGGACCAATTATGCAGTTTAGCCTAAAAAATATATATAAATCTGAAAACCCTCATCAGTTCTGTGAAAAGATAAACCCAGAGAAATGGCAGTGGCTTCATCAGCATCTGTCGCGGTTCGATGCATATCATGTGAAGGCTCCCGCGTACGCCAATCTCTTCCTTCCACTCTCACTTGCCACCACCGCAAAGCCCCCTTTCTCTGCTCTCTCCTCGTTTCCTCTCGCCCCCACTCTTCAATTCCCCTCGCCGCCGCCTCTTCATCTTCCAAAAATAAAAACAAGGTTCCTTATTCTTCTTCTTTCTCATCCTCTTTTTCAATCTCGCTATAATAATAATATTACTAAATTGTTTCTGCTTGTTCCTATTCTAAGTTAGTTCAGAAATACTGTTAGGACCACGTGTATTTGGGGAATGCTTTTTCATTTGTTTATTACCACCTTCGTTCCTATCTATAAAATGTAGATTTCACGTCCATTAAGAAAGTTGGTTAATTTAGTTAATGGTATTGAAAACGTGAACATTTGATATGTATTTTCAAAACTACCCTTATGCTTTGTAATCATGTTATGATTACAGTTATGGCCGCAATAGTGGAAGTTCGGTGAAAAATTATGGGAAAACGCGGTTGATCTGACCGCATCGTGGTTGCGAGGACCCGCAATTGTTGTGGTGGACTTCGATCTAAAAATATAGAGTGAAGGGATACTTTGATCCCTCAAGTTTTCTGACAGGGACACTTTAGTTCCTCAAGAAATTTAATTCATTTTCAGTCCCCATGTTTTTCAAAAGTAAGCGAAGTGGCTAACGGAAATAGGACAGGGACTAAATTGGTACTTTTGGAAAACTTTGGGGACTAAAAATGAATTAAATTTCTTGAGGACTAAAGTGTCCTTGTCGAAAAACTTGAGGGACCAAAGTGTCCCTTCACTCAAAAATATATATATATATATATATAAGTTAGAAAAGAAATGAAGGGAACGAAGAAGTATGTGTGTGACTATGAATCTCTGATTATATATTTTTTACAGAAAAAATTGTCTCATAATCATGCGGCAGAGGAGGAGGAAGATGCTTTTGAGTTGCTCTTCAAGCAACTCGAAGAAGATCTCAAGAACGACGACTTGTCAAAAGATGAAGATGACTATGATCAGATAACTGAAGAAGACCTTGCTTTATTTGAACGTGAATTAGAAGATGCATTGGGGGAATATGATCCTGAAATGTTAAGCTTAGATACAGATGATACAGAAACTGGCAATAATGGTCCAGAAGAGGATAACAACGATGGAGATGAAGGCCAACTGAAGCTTAGAAATTGGCAACTGAAGAAACTGGCAAGAGCTTTAAAAGATGGCCGCCGTAAAACAAGTGTAAGTGTATTACTCATTTATTTTATGTATATTTAGCCAAACTTGTTTGTGTACATGTCACAATGATATTTTCCATATCATTCCTTTTGTTCTTTAACATAATTGTTTGTTTTATGAACAGATACCCTATAAAAATTGTCTTTTGGACCATACTAGTTATTCTAGGGGATCTCGGTTTAATTTGCAAACACCTTAGCTTCAACTTGGTTTTATTTTATTTTATTTTTCCAAACGTTGAGATTGGTAACTTTCAATGGGCTTTTCCCTTTTCTCTTGAAAGGAATGCAAATTTGAGGGTAATCATTATGTGCTCAATTGATGAAGAGAGAAAGGAGGGGTGTGAGGAATGAAGTAAAACCTATGTATTATCAATGTCATGCATACTTAACATGAAATGGCCAATGCAAGGTTAGTCCATAGTATTAACTTATGAACTCTGTTCTGAAAATTCATGTTTTTCTTTGTTGTATTGTTGCAGATAAAAAATCTTGCAGCTGATCTTTGTCTTGATAGGGCTCTTGTTCTTGAATTGCTTCGTAACCCTCCTCCAAGTCTTCTAATGATGAGTCTATCATTACCCGATGAACCCCCAGCACCAGTAACACCAGTTGAAACTCAACCCAGAGAAATTGTTCTTGAAGAAACAAGTACGGATCGTGCGAAATCTGGACCCAATGCCAAAGTTCCTGTTCATGCCATGCAAGACACATGGTCTGCTCAAAAGAGATTGAAAAAGACCCAAGTCTACACTCTGGAAAAAGTTTACAGGAGATCAAAGCGGCCCACTGTAAGTGAAGTTTGCCATCCTTCAGTATAACAAGTTTTATGATAGAAGATCATCCATAACTGACTAATTAAATGCTCATTGGCTTATTATACTTGATGTTCTGATTTGATTTATTTCATTTTTCTGAGGTTAATTCAACCCTGTCGTTTGGATTTTCTTAACCTCAGCTTTAAAGGCTGAGGATAAGGGGCTAAATAAAGTAGGATTTACATTGAAAGATGAAATGTTTAGTAGTTTGAGAACAGGGCACTTAGTTTTCCAATGTCCTTTTACCATTTTTTGACGTCTTATGTCAATTCAACCCTTAACTTTTTAAGCAAAGCAATTAAGATGTATTTGTCTATGTTTCATGATTATGTGTTGGGAAATTTCGTGAGGTGTACTGCAATTGCCAAAATGAGGGCCAAGCAATGGTTCTCATTCTCGGTGCTCAAGCTAAATGTTCCACGTTAACCGATAGAGATATTTTCATACTCATGCACAAGTTCTTATCATTAGGTGCCAAAAAAAAAAAAGAGAGAGAGAAAGAAAAAAGAGGGGAAAGAAAAAGAGAGCTCTATTCAAAGACCAAACTGCTGGGCATTTCATAGCTTGAACAATAAGATATCTTGCATTTTTGTAGTGGCAAACATGAGTCTTGCTAGTTATTGTAAATTACTTGTATTTCACCATTTTCCTTTAAGCAGAAATAATTAACTTCAATATCTGTCTGTCTTGAATCTCAATGCAGAATGCAATGATCAGTAGTATCGTGCATGTAACCAACATTCCTCGGAAAAAAGTTGTCAAGTGGTTCGAAGACAAGCGTGCTGAGGAGGGAGTTCCAGAACATCGTATTCCTTACAAGCGCTCTGATCCTGAAGCTGCATGAAAATTTACCATCTTTGATTTGTTTCTAAAGGATGTAAACTACGTCAGATTCTTATAATTGTATTATTGTTTTGTATGGAAAACTATGTTTCACCACTACCCTTGGCCATGTTTTGGCAGTTGAAATATATTTACCGAGGTCTATCAGATGTGGCACCACTGTGAAAGTGAAGCTTTGATCACCCGATACAGGGTGCAGATTTAGTCCTTCGGATCCAATATAATAAGTAGGCAAATGGTGACCGACACTCGTCACCAAGGGGTTCTGTAGTTCTTGTTGGTACAAATGAGTGTTTTGGTACAAACCAAAGTCAATAATCAAGTACTCCCTCCGTCCCATAAAGTCAGAAAAAAACATAGAAAATTTTTGTCCCAAATTGAAGTTAAAATAGTGGATAAAAAAAAATTGTATTGTATATTATGTGATTTATTAATTAAGAAAACATGTATTAAATACTTGTTTTGGTAATTGGTTGATTTGAGAGATAATGTATTAAAAGTATGTTCCTTGTTGAATTTTCAAAAATTTACTAAACTTTTTGAAACGGAGTGCTTTTTAAGCAATAGTGCAAATTAGAAGATGATGCATACACCCATCCCCATGTGTTAAATATTAATAGTAGTATTATTATGTTAACACTTAGCCTTGCTTAAGTTGTCGGCAAGGTCCCACCTTCTCTAAGAAATACTAGTACCACTGTTCATCCCAAACAGATGTGGGAATCTTATTGTTGTAAATATTTTTAGCATTGTGATAATAAATTAAATGAGAGGTGGACTTGATGTTTTTATTTTTTTTCCCTATAAATATCCTCTTTTTCAGACAATAATATTCAACTCGAGAATATTCACAGTATAATGAGCTAAATCTCGTAGTTGTCTAAAAGAAATACAAGGGAAGTTTCTCTAAAATGTAGTTTGCATTTTGAAGTCTAAAGTGCATGAATTTTGATCAAACTCTAATGTAATTCATTTATCAAGTATAATTATCTCAATTATTTATCATATTCAATGGTTCAGATAAGTACACTTTAAGCAAACCATATTTTTAGATAAATTACACACTAAGAATTACTAATTGTATTAAGTTTTAATTTAAGGGACTTAATTGCCAATAACTTAAGATTAGGGACTCTGCTACACATTTTAAAGTTTAGGGACACAATCACTGATGATTTTATAATTTAATGATTTTATAATTTAAGGGTCTGATTACAAATTTTTTATATTTTGATTACCAATTTTTTATATTTAGAAACCAATTTAAAAATTTTTAAATGGTTCAGGAGGACCTGCATAATAATTTTCTTTTAAAAAAAAACCTTACTATTCCACTTTTTTCGAACATCCAAAACATTCTATGCTACTCCTATTATTCTATTTAGTATATGTTATGTTTAACCATATCATATGAATTAAAGAAAATAGTTATATTTTTTTAAACTTTAAAAATATATTTTAACATTATAATTTTATTCTTTTAGTTTACATTGAAAATTTTATAATATATTATTTCACATTAATGAACAAATGACAAATAAAATAAAATAACAATAAATAAGATTGAAGAATTTTTCTAACGTGACCTATAAATAAAACAAGAGGGACTTTTTTTTTCAGTGGAAAACAGGACTCTCTCTCTCTCTCTTTGTTGAGCAAAGGAAAAGAGTGTGTTAGAGAGAAGAGTAATGTTCCTCCTACGACTGGATCCAACACCAAATACGTATATCATAAAGTCAACAAAAGAACAAAATAGGTGGTCCCAAACATAAAGCAATAATGCAAAAGCAATTAAAAAGAACTGAACAAATATTAGAAAAAGAAAGATTTGAAAATATTATTTTTCAAAAAGAAGAAAGTTTTAATAAAAATTTACAAAATAAAAAATTAAAAATAATATATAAGTTAGAACTACCAAATAACATAAAGGAATTTATAGCAGAAAAATATATGAAAAGAATAGAAGAAGAAAAAATAAAAATACAGCTGGAAAAAATAATGTTAGAAGAAAAACAATTAAAAAATTTATTTAATGAATATAAAAAGCAACAAAGATATGAAGAAGCTAGAATTATGAATGATTCTGACTACACAGATTCAGAATAAAAATGAGTGAGATAAGAATTTCTGAAAAATTAGAAATAATAATAAAATTATTAAAAGAAATACAAGAAAAAGAGAGATATTTAATAAAAGAGGAACTTACATCGTTTTTTAACAAACTAAGAGAGGAAAAAGAAGAAAAAGAAAGTCAAATAATAATCCCTTCCGATAAAGGAATGTTTAATAAACCTCCATTACATTAAATGGAAGATTTATCAGAAAAACTCCAAGAACAAAGGAATAGTTTAGGACAATTAATGACAACATTAAACTTAAACGATGAAACCAAATTAAAGAACTAGTTTATGATTATGAAACAGATGAATTAGAAAGTAATGAGGAAGATACATATGATTCAAACCCATATGAACAACCTAATTTTGTAAAAACTGAAGAAGGACAGACTTCTGGAACAAAAAGAGATCCAGAAGGACAACCCGAATCATTTAGTCGTTTTTGGGAATCAAAATTTAGAAAAGTTCCTGAAAAATATACCCCAACAATTGATATAAATACAAAAGAAAATATTTTAGATATTGACTGCAAAATAGAACAAGAAAAAACCATAACTACATGGTACCAAGAAGTAGGAATAATGTTAACCCTACAAGAAGAATTAAAGACCCTTGATAGAAAAAATCAATGAAATTTTATCTTGTACAAAACAAGAGGAATTGCATCTGATTTTTTGCAAGATTTCAAACAAGAAGAAGTAGAGGAACTAATAAAAGATAGTCGAACACCAGTAGTAGATATAGTCTATAAAATCCTAATAGAAGAATTTTTTGGAAAAGAAATTAATAAAACTGAAACCAAAGATTTAGAAACAAATAGAGCTATATGGCATCTAACCAATTTAAGAATTTGTAACATGTGCTACTTAGAAAATTTTATATGTGAATATAAAAAATACTATTATCAAATAAAAAAAGAAATAAGAGAAAAAATAGGATTAAACGAACTTTTTTACAATAAATTACCTCACCAAGTCAGTAAAAATGTTAAATCCTTATTTAAACAACAAATAGAATTAGGGCAAATTAAAGATACACTAGGAGGAAGAATAATGGTACTTGATCAATGGGTACAAGAAGGATGTGCACAAAAAACTGCATGAAAACAAGCACAAATAACTTTGTGTTGTAGCAAATTTAGAAATAAGGTAGGCGATTATGGTTGCGTCCCTGCTAGAAAACGAAAATATAAAAATTGGAGACAAAGAAAATCTAATAAATCTAAATATAAAAAATCATGGAATAAAAAAAGATTTTTTAGGAATAGAAATAAGAAAAATCGAAATAAAAATAACTGTCCAACTGGAAAGAAAACATCATGTAGATGTTAGATATGCAACGAAGAAGGACATTATGCCAATACCTGCCCACAAAAAGGGAAGGACAAAAAGAAGTTAGAAACCTTAAGAATAGCCTATAATATAGGTTATGAGCCAATAGAGGATTCCGAAATTGATTCTGATGAAAGCCTATTAGAGTTTTGCAGCTCTAGTGAAGATGAGCAGGATTCTGAAGAATGGTAATCCTAATGCAACTTTTATAAAAGTTGAAATAGAAAATAAAAGATTTCTAGCATATGTTGATACAGGAGCAACATTATGCTTTGCAAGAAAAGTTATTTCAAGGAATTGGAAGAAGCTACAAAAACCTAAAAACATAATAGTGGCAGATAAATCTATCCACGAAATTTGGTTTTTTCTAGAAAACCAAGATATAAGAATAGAGGACTATGTCTTTCAGGCAAAGACAATATATCTACATGATTCAGGAATAGATATAATTCTAGGAAATAATTTCTTAAAGTTATATGAACCTTTTATACAAAGAAAAAATAATATTAGCCTACATTTGTGGGACTTAATATCAAAAGAAACTTCAAAAGAAGTGAAAACAAAGATAATTACAAAAAATGAAATTTTAAAAATAATTTCAGAATATGCAAATAAGATGTATCTTATTCTTGACGAATTATATTTTTTATCAGAAACTGAAAAAATAGAAGAAGCACTACAACAGGTGTGTAGTGACCATCCTCTAGATCCAATAAAAAATAAAAATAAGGAGTTAATTACAATAAAATTAAAAAACCCTGAAACAGAAGTAAACGTTCCTAACAGAATACCTTATTCTACCAGAGATATTGAAGAATTCAAAAAAGAATGTAAAGAGCTTCTTGAAAAAGAACTAATTCGAGAAAGTTTTAGTCCACACTCTGCACCTGCATTCTATGTAGAAAATCATAATGAAATAAAAAGAGGACGAAGACGTATGGTTATTAACTACAAAAAACTAAACAAAGCAACAATAGGTGATTCTTATAAACTACCTAGGAAAGATCATATTTTAGAAAAAATTGAAGGTTGTAACTGGTTTTCATCTTTAGATGCTAAATCAGGATATTACCAATTAAGATTAGCTGAAGAATCAAAGCCTCTGACCGTTTTTTCGTGTCCTCCACAAAAGCATTACGAATGGAATGTTTTACCCTTTGGGTTAAAACAAGCACCATCAATTTATCAAAGATTTATGGATAATTCTTTACAAGGATTAGAACATATATGTCTTACATATATTGACGATATAATTATTTTTACTAAAGGAAAAAAGGAGGAACATATACCAGCATGTTTGAAAGTATTAAATCGGATTAAAGAAAAAGGAATCGTTATTTCCAAAAAGAAATCTAAAATATTACAACAAGAAATAGAATACCTAGGATTAATGATAGCAAAAAACGGCACTTTAAATTTGTCGCCACATATAGCAGAAAAAATCTATAAATTTCCTGATGAATTACAAGATCGAAAACAAATTCAACGATTCTTAGGAAGTTTGAATTATGTTGCCGATCAAGGATTTTTTAAAAATTTGTCACAAGAACGAAAGATTTTGCAAAAGAAAATTTCTGAAAAGGTCCCTTGGAAATGGACTCCAGAAGACACAAAGATAGTAAAAACTATTAAAGAAAAAACAAGGTTTTTGCCAGAACTCTATAATCCAACAGAAAAAGATTTTTTGATTATAGAGACTGACGCCTCAGACACCATATGGGCTGGGTGTTTGACAGCTATTCCTAATGGGAAAAAGCTGCTACAACTAGACGAATATGGTAACCAGAACTGCGAGGAAATCTCTGAAAATGAGAATACTCGTTTAAAGAATAATCATGTAGACTCTGAAAGAGAGGATACTGATCCAAGAAAACTCCCTACGGAGAAACTTGAAAGAAAGCTATGTCGATATGTATCAGGCACCTTTACAGATGCTGAAACACGATACACCATAGCAGAAAAAGAAACGTTAGCTTGCCTAAGAATCTTGGAAAAATGGAAGATCGAACTTCTATCTACAAGATTCGAATTGCGAACTGACTCTCAGTATCTAACAGGTTTTTGGAGATACAAACTCCAAGCTGATTACAAGAAAGGAAGATTAATCAGGTGGCAGCTAAAATTGCACCAGTTCAATCCTTACATCAAATATATCAAATCAGAAAAAAACAGCTTCGCAGACACACTAACAAGAGAATGGAAAGTGTAATCAAGCAACTAATGAACCAGCTCAAACAAAAGGATGAACAAATCGAAAGAATGAAAGAACAGCTTCAAATCCTCGAAAGAGAGAGGGGGGAGATATATACAGCAATCAACACCCTAACAGGTAAAGAAAAAAAAAGAAAAAGAGAAGAAAAATTGTTTCGATTTAGTCGAACAAGAAAAAGAAAAAATAAATGAACTAGAAACGAGAAAAGAAAAATGGTATGTCATTTTTGACGGACCAATTAAAGGAGTCTACAAAAATTGGGAAATTGTAAAGTCTCATGTAACTAATAAACCCTATGCATATAAGGGATATGATTAAAAAGAAGAAGCAGAAAACGCATATAAAAATGCTTATAAGGAAGTAACAGCAGCAAGTAATATAATGAAAGAAAAATTCAAAGGAATTATCCTACCAGGGAAAGTGCCAACTAGTTCTATCGAAAAAATCAGAATGGCAATCCAAACTGCAACACCTCTAACCATAGAAAAATTTGAAAGAATGTGGAAACTGGTAACAAACTACACATCAGAAATGCCTGGCGAAGGATTCTACCCAAGAAGAAGAGGTACTGGTCCTAAGGTGATATTAATGAAGGGAGCTAATAAAGAAGCAGTCTTCGATTTCTACCAGTGTGGATTAATAGACACACTATATATCCAAGAAGAAAAAGAAAAAGAAATAGAAGAACTAAAGATGTTTCCTCAAAGTCTCAAGAACATCGTGAAAAATTTCAACTCCGGGTTTGCTCAAGGAAGGGAAATTTTTCTTAATTTTATTTCAAATTATCCGAGATTCGAAGACGAAAAGCTAAAGTTCGAATCAATGAGCTTGATTAAAATTGGTATATCCAATGGAGATTATGCCCCAATTGAACCACCTCCTGAAGAACAAATATCAGAAGCCCATGTTTTAGAATCTATAATTGGACTATACATTAGTACACTTCGACTAGGAAGTGACATGAAGAATTTCAAAGTTCTATACAAAAGTCCTACATCACTCTTGTACACGACCAACAAGAACCCGGCTTCAGAAGAAGATTTGAAATCTGTAGCCCAATTCGAGAGACCAATTGCAGCAATCGAAGGCCCATTTGCACAAACATCAACCCACTTCAAGAAGGCCCTTTGTAACAGGCTCAAGGTTCTTAAAGGGCACGTTTGTCAAATATGCCATGAAGAAAAAATACTCGAAGATGTGTCACCAGTCAGCGAATAGAAACTGTCGGCACAAAACTACAAAAATGTAATAATTATAGTGATAAGATGGGGACCACTATGAGTCACCCACCACTTGATCTTATAGTTTAAGAATCTTATCTTTTGCTATGTTAAATCAGGACCATTAAAAAATAAACGGTTGAGAAGGCTTGCGTGTGTGCCTATCCAACTCATGTTTTCTATATAAAGGAGAACTGGGGCTCCTATGTCCTCAGAGCTTGAAAATCAGTTAATAAAATATTGTGAGTTTGTGTAAACACTCTCCTTCTCTTCTACTATATTTGTAGAAGTAAAAAAGCTTGTTTGGTATTGAGGTAATACTCTAGAGCATCAAGCTTGCTCGGTGTTGAGGTAATACTCTGGAGCACCAGCCCTACCAAAGAACTCTCAACAAAAATCACACATCAGGTATGAAATCTATCTATCCATTTTTATGAATAGTTGTATAGTAGAAGAGCAAGAAGATCAACAAGGATATTTCCTAGACGAATTGATAGATAAAAACATAGAAAAAGAAGATTTTACCCTTAAAGAAGATGACAATTTTAGGAGAAACATTAGAATAACCTTAAGAAATACTTTTTCACGAAAAAATATACTAAAATTTGGAATGATGATAGGAGAACTACCAGTTCCTATAGAAAATACCTATGGAGATGTTATGATTTCGGTCATAAATAAGAATCAGATTCAAGAAAAAATTAAAAGGTTAAAAATAGAAGAAAGGTCAAAAATCCAATATATACATATATCTACCATACAGGTGATAATCAAAAGTACTTATATGAAGGGCATTGAATCGCCTATGAAACTTCAACTTCTAGATAATAGATTTATTCAAGAAAAGGATGCAATTATTGCTCAAGGGCATTGTAATCTTAAGAAAGGAAAAATTAAATTTGATGTAAACCTTCAAATAGGACTTTCATTATTGGACAAGGATCCAATAGGTCTATTGTTTTTCATTATGAACTATTAAAGAAAGATTTCATGAAGGAAGAAAATTCTCCTTTTACGATATGTTACAGGGTTAATTACGCTTTGAGTAATAGCCACCATAGCATAGAATTTAAAGGGAAAGATTTAATCCATATAAATGAACTCTTTACCCCTTTAATTTCATTAAGAAATCCAAGGTTCCTAGAAAAAGAGTCAGAAGAATTGTTTTTACCTATAAATAAACAAATACAATTAGAAAGAACCAATTCAGAAATTAGAGCACTAAATGAAAAACTTTTAGAAATAGAGAAAAAATTATGATTAAAAAGTGTTATCCAGAATTAAATAATTTATATTATTATAAATTAGGAAATAAACAAATAGAATTTTGGTTACTAAAAGCATCAGAAAAACTAATAATGATAAATTATTTAACCCCTATTAAAGAAGTAAATGAAATAATAAAAAATGAATGGATAAAGAAAGAAATAATATTAAATGTTATAACTTCAGAAATAAATAAAGCACTAGATAGATATATTGATGAATATTTATTTAATAATGAAGATTTAGATGATGAATACTGGCATTCAGAATAAAATATGCCTGGAAAAAACTGGATAGTTATTTTAATAGAAGTTTTAGAATTTATGAAAATAAGAATAAATGTTTTTAAAGATGTTAAGAAACAAATAATAAAAGAAAAAGAATAGAAGGATTTAGATATAATTAGAAAAGATATTTATAGGAGAATGACTCTAAACAAGAATTTAATCTTTTATAGATATCAGCATGTTAAAGCATTAAAAAGAAAAATTGAAAATCATCCAAAATCTATAGAAAATATTAAAGAACATTTACAAGAAATGTCCATAATTCCGCATGATTTAGAAAAAATTATAGAATTAGCCAACATTATAATACAAATGGGTTCAGAAGAATATCTGGTATCAGAGCCCGGAAACGAGTTCACCAGAGAAAGACTCTTAGAAGATGAAACTAATTACTATGAATTTTTAGACTAGTTAGTGAAAATTAAAATTCTTATGGAATATTCTAATGAGATAGAAGAATTAAAAAGAATTCATAAAGAAAATACAAAAATGATAAACATAATTAAAAAACAGCTACAGATATTAGAATTAAAATTAGCAGTACAAAGAAGTTTACAAAGAAATATCTTGCGATTATAAGAGAAAAAAGAGTATTAACAAGTAAAAAGAATCTCTATAAAAACTTAAACAAAGATATTAATAAATATCCACACTATGGATTTTAGAAAGATCACAAAATAATAAAAAATGAATATTAGTCAAAAAACATGCACACAAATGGTAGAAATTATACAAAATACTTTAAGTATTGAGGATATACCTTACTGAAAAATAATAAAAAATAAACTAGAAAAATTTATTAGTAAAGTTGAAAATCCTATCTCTATAAATATTGAAACAGGAATTATACAAGATCATAAATTAATATTAAGCGTATTAACAAAAATATTAGAGGCATTAGAAAAAAATGAGTAAAGAATCAAATAAAAACAAGAAAAGGTCACTAAAAGACAAAAATCGTATAAAATATGTATAAGTTGTTTGTAGAGGTGTTAGTTGTGGAAGTCCAAATAACAAAACTCTAGAGAGAAAGACTAAAATCACAGTAGTAGTAGCAGCTCGTTTTTAGTTGGTTTGCCCCTTTATGGGAAATACTAATCAATTAATTAATCAATTAGGGTTTTGAAAAGACATTTTTCTAACATCAACTTGTGTGAATTAACTAAACTAAATCAGGGACAGCAAACAAAATCTCCAATCGAATTATTATTCAATGAAATGGAATTGACAGAATGGCGTTGGTTGTAACGGTTTACCATATTATATAATCCAGGGCAGACTTGTAATTTGACCATTCTAAACGCGTGGCACCGACAGCCCAGTGAAAAGCAAACCGAAAACACCGGGAGCAACCGGTAATTGTCTGACAGCCTGGCATCATATCCGGTAATATTAGGCATGTAAAACCCACACATGGCTTCTTGTCTCTCTTTCTCACGGAGACAACAACCCCTCTCTTTGACACGTGTCCCCACTAGATTCGCTCATCCCAAAATCTAGCTTCGCTAAGCCGCATAAGCCGGAGCTCAATGGTCACTGGCAACCAGTCCAACCGGTAAAACAATAAACTCATAAAACACACATAGAAGTAGCGAGTGTGCTAGCTGGAACCAAAAGTGAAAGGCACAGATATATCTATCCTCGAAGAAAAGAGAGAAAGAGAGAGAGAGAGAGAGAGAGAGAGAGAGAGAGAGAGAAATGGAGTGTTGAATGGGGCGAAGATTCTGAGACTTAGATTCTGAAGTTATCATCAGTCTTCAAATCTGACGATCCTTATCAATTTACTACTCCATTGATCTGAACCGCTTTCATCGATTACGATGGAAGCCACTGCTGGAATGGTTGCTGGCTCTCATAAACGTAACGAACTCGTTCGTATTCGCCACGATTCTTCTGACAGCGGGGTTAGTTAATTAGTCACTTAGTTTGTTACTCTCTCAATTTTTACTTATCACTATCACTATCATCATCATCATCATCATTATTATTATTATTTGTAATTTGTTTAATTGAGAATGTCTATTGAGAAGTAGTAAGTAGCGAGTAGTAATCAGATTGAATGCTTGCTCTGGATCAGATTCTGTTTAGATCAGATCAGATCCGTTGATTTTTTAACTGTGACTGAGCTTGATCTTCAATTTATTATTTTTTTTTTATAAGACGTTGTGATTGATGTGAATAGGTTTATTAATTTTGTGTTTTATTATTATACTGTGTAGCCTAAACCGTTGAAGAATTTGAATGGTCAAATCTGTCAAATATGCGGTGATACGGTTGGATTGACTTCCACCGGTGATGTGTTTGTTGCTTGCAATGAGTGTGCGTTCCCGGTGTGTCGTCCGTGTTATGAGTACGAGCGGAAGGATGGGAACCAGTCTTGCCCTCAGTGCAAGACTAGGTACAGGAGGCACCGTGGGAGTCCTCGAGTGGACGGAGATGAGGATGAGGACGATGTCGATGATCTCGAGAACGAGTTCAGTCATGGCCAAGGAAATCCTTCCAAGGCCAGGACTCAGTGGGATGATGATGCTGACCTCTCTTCGTCTTCTAGGCGTGATCCTCGACAACCAATTCCCCTTCTCACCAGTGGCCATCAGGTAATTTATTATATTCCTTTTGATTTCTCGCTGTTTGTAGATCTATGCTTATTTTTACCTCTTGTACAGTAAGAGAGAAAACGATGATTTAGTGTGCCATCTATGATTTAGTGCTGGTTTTTTTTTTTTTTTTTTTGTTCTAATTTTAAATTGTTGCCTGAACTATTGATCTTGCTATTTTGCTTATTCATTACTCGGTGTTTGTGTTCGGTTGTCTTTATATTTATGTTTGTTCCGATGTGGGAGTATATTTGCAGAAATTTTATTTTTCTCTTTCATTGTCTTCCAGTTGAGGAATAATCCTCTGCTCATATTTGATACTTTGTTTTGCAACACTGTTCGCTGATTGTCTCTTTATGTGATCAGATGTCTGGTGAGATTCAAACACCTGATACTCAATCTGTGCGAACTACATCCGGTCCTTTGGGCCCATCTGAAAAGCTTCACTCACTCCCCTATACTGATCCAAGGCAACCAGGTATAGAGTTAACTCGAAGTAATGCTACAATATGGTATTTCATGGTTATAATGAATGCTCAATTGACTGTTTCTTGTGTATTACAGTTCCAGTAAGAATTGTGGATCCATCAAAGGACTTGAATTCTTATGGTCTGGGAAATGTTGACTGGAAAGAAAGGGTTGAAGGTTGGAAACTCAAGCAGGAGAGAAATGTGGTGCAAATGACTGGTAGGTACAATGAAGGGAAAGGTGGAGACATTGAAGGGACTGGTTCTAATGGAGAAGAACTTCAAATGTAAGCTACTTATGCCATTTTAGGGCATACAGCTGCAATCTTTGCTCATTTAAGTTAAACATAGAATTATTTTCCTTAAATTGCATTCAAACTCTTTAGAGGTGACTTGCATTCTCTTTCTTGTGTGAAGATCACATTTTAAATTGCATTTTCTTTCCTTGTTATAAATTGTTAGAAAGGCATAGTTGTACTATGTCATTTTGTCCTTTTGTGGTTTTTGTTTTCTAGAACTGTAGAATTATTTTTGTCCTTCAATTTAACTCACAAAAAGCAGAATATGGAAGGTTTCGATACTTATGAATTTTGAATTTCAATCATTTTACCTTATGTTAAATGGTCGATTGATTTTGTTTCATACAGGGTTGATGATGCTCGACAGCCTATGAGTCGTGTGGTGCCAATACCTTCATCTCAGATCACCCCTTACCGTGTTGTTATCATTCTCCGGCTTATTATTCTTTGCTTCTTCTTACAATACCGTGTAACTCACCCTGTGAAAGATGCATACCCACTGTGGTTGACATCAGTTATTTGTGAGATTTGGTTTGCCTTATCCTGGCTGTTGGATCAGTTTCCAAAATGGTATCCCATTAATCGCGAGACTTTTCTTGAAAGGCTTGCTTTGAGGTTTGGATTGCTACTATTATCCATTTTTTTTGGGCTTGGCATCTTGGCTTGGCTATAGTGATGCATTTCTATTTCACTAATCTTAGTTTGTCTTATTTAGATATGACCGTGACGGAGAACCATCGCAATTGGCACCTGTTGATATTTTCGTCAGTACAGTGGATCCCCTCAAGGAGCCTCCTCTTGTAACTGCAAACACTGTTTTGTCTATACTTTCTGTGGATTACCCTGTCGACAAGGTTTCCTGCTATGTATCAGATGATGGTTCAGCTATGTTGACCTTTGAAGCCCTTTCAGAAACGGCTGAGTTTGCAAAGAAGTGGGTGCCTTTTTGCAAAAAACACAATATTGAGCCAAGAGCCCCTGAGTTTTATTTCGCCCAGAAGATTGATTACTTGAAGGACAAGATTCAACCTTCTTTCGTAAAGGAGCGACGAGCAATGAAGGTTGTTGTCCTTTAGGCATTTAATTTCCATTTCCAATTTAATCCTCTGCCGATAAGCATGCTTAACACACCAACCAAGTGAAAGATTTGTTCATAGCCAAGCACATTCTAGTACTTAATAATACAAAATTTTCTATCCCCCCAAAGAAGATAACTAAACAGAGATAATTTTGCTTTACAGAGAGAATATGAAGAATTCAAAGTTCGGATCAATGCCCTTGTAGCAAAAGCGCAGAAGATGCCAGAAGAAGGTTGGACAATGCAGGATGGAACTGCTTGGCCTGGAAATAATCCTAGGGATCATCCTGGAATGATTCAGGTGTTTATTTTCTCAAAATTGCACATATAATCTAGGCTCTTTGTTATATTTACAACCTCATTGTAATATTTGTTGTATGCATGCAGGTGTTTTTAGGTCATAGTGGAGGGCTTGATACAGATGGAAATGAGCTGCCTAGACTTGTTTATGTTTCTCGTGAGAAGCGTCCGGGCTTCCAACATCACAAGAAGGCTGGAGCTATGAATGCTTTGGTTTGTCCTGATGAAGCTTCTTATTTTTATTGTTTTATGGTTTTACCTGGTGTGCACGTTTTTTTTTTTTTTTTTAATGTAACTGTGTGTTGTTTTGCTCTTATTGAGTTTATGGCCTTTACATAGGGGTTCTGTGCATCAGTTTATGTCAAATAAATAAATAAATAAATATGGAAAATAATCTGCAAAATGGTACTGTGATTCTGCACTGCACAACTATGGGTAACATTTTCTAAAACAGCTTTAGGATGTGATTGATGTTGCTAGTTCTTCATCAAGTTTTTGCATTTGATTCAGTAGGGTAAATTACTATTCTTCCTTCCTGAAAATCAATCAGGCATTTCCTTGCTGTGCTATTGCTGAGTATGATGGCTGTACTTTTGTTTTTAACCAGAAAGATTTGTTCCGAGCATATCTAACAACAGTTTATCTTCTGTGATCTAGATTCGAGTATCTGCTGTCTTGACCAATGGTGCATATCTTTTAAATGTTGATTGTGACCACTATTTCAATAATAGTAAAGCTCTTAAAGAAGCCATGTGTTTCATGATGGATCCTGTTCTTGGAAAGAAGACATGCTATGTACAATTCCCTCAGAGGTTTGATGGCATTGACTTGCACGATCGATATGCCAATCGCAATATTGTGTTCTTCGATGTAGGTGTCACTTTATTTTTTGTTTGTTTGCAACATAAATTCCTTCCACTACTCCTCACAGCTTTGGCTAAATTTCATTTCTTTTTTGTACCTGTCAGATCAACTTGAAAGGTCTGGATGGTATTCAGGGCCCAGTCTATGTGGGAACTGGTTGCTGTTTCAATAGGCAGGCTTTGTATGGTTATGATCCTGTTTTGACTGAGGAAGACTTGGAGCCTAACATTATTGTTAAGAGTTGTTGTGGTTCTAGAAAGAAGGGAAGGAGTAGCAAGAAGTACAATGACAAGAAGAGGGGAGTTAAACGAACCGAATCGACCATGCCAATCTTTAATATGGAAGACATAGAGGAGGGTGTTGAAGGTATGCTATTATGAAAATCTTTATCTTTTATTTACAGTTGCTTATGCATACATGTTGAATCCCGTGCAATTTCATTTTGCCCTAATTTGCCATTGTTTGCCAGATATCTTTACATAATTGTCTGAAAGATGAGATGACAATGTCTTGGCCTAGATGATATTTATGCATTCTTTTGCAGGGTATGATGATGAAAGGTCACTTCTTATGTCTCAAAAGAGCTTAGAGAAGCGTTTTGGTCAGTCTCCAGTTTTTATTGCTGCAACCTTCATGGAACAGGGTGGCATTCCACCTTCAACAAACCCTGCAACACTTCTTAAGGAAGCAATCCATGTTATCAGTTGTGGTTATGAGGACAAGACAGAGTGGGGCAAAGAGGTGAGCATGTCTATTTACCATTGTGCTTTTGATTGTTTAGGGTGCAAAGAAATTTGAGATGTGAGATTGATGAGTAGATTGTTTTAGTTTATTAATTAACCATTTTCTGACTTCACCAGATTGGATGGATCTATGGTTCCGTTACTGAAGATATCTTGACTGGGTTTAAGATGCATGCTCGTGGTTGGATTTCCATCTATTGCATGCCACCTCGCCCAGCCTTTAAGGGTTCTGCTCCCATCAATCTTTCTGACCGTCTCAATCAGGTGCTTCGGTGGGCCTTGGGTTCAATTGAGATCTTCCTGAGTAGGCATTGTCCCTTGTGGTATGGCTACAATGGGAAGTTGAGGTCTCTGCAGAGACTTGCTTATATTAACACCATTGTCTACCCCCTTACCTCAATCCCATTGATTGCTTATTGTGTGCTTCCTGCATTTTGTCTTCTAACAAATAAATTTATTATTCCCGAGGTTAGTAATTCCTTCAATCTCCTTTTTTTCTGATAAATTTGTAATTTCTGATATGACCTAATTTTCTAAATCTTTGAAACCTGATAACATTTGGTTAATTGTATGCAGATAAGTAACTTTGCCAGCATGTGGTTTATTCTCCTCTTCGTGTCCATTTTTACCACTTCAATTCTTGAGCTTAGGTGGAGTGGAGTCAGTATAGAAGACTGGTGGAGGAATGAACAGTTTTGGGTTATCGGTGGGACGTCCGCTCATCTTTTCGCCGTGTTCCAAGGGCTACTAAAAGTTCTTGCTGGGATCGATACAAATTTTACTGTTACCTCAAAGGCATCTGATGAAGATGGGGACTTTGCAGAGCTTTATGTGTTTAAATGGACATCACTTCTTATCCCTCCCACTACAGTGCTCATTGTGAACTTGATAGGGATTGTGGCTGGTGTATCCATAGCCATAAACAGTGGTTACCAGTCTTGGGGTCCATTATTTGGGAAGCTGTTCTTTGCTATATGGGTCATTGCCCATCTATACCCATTCTTGAAGGGTCTGTTGGGTAGGCAAAACCGTACCCCAACCATTGTCATTGTTTGGTCCATTCTACTTGCTTCTATATTCTCCTTGCTGTGGGTGAGGATTGACCCCTTCACCAAAGACACCAACAAAGCATCCAGCGGTCAATGTGGCATCAACTGTTAGTTCAAGTTTGCAGTCCTGTATATACCAAGAATTCAGTCCTTCTCAAACTTGTCTGGAGAATTGACCCCTCCCTTTATGCTTAAAAAATATGGAGGAAAAAAACTTTTTATAGCATTCATGTTGTATTGTTAATTTATTTTTATGATGTGTTCATTTTTTGTTCCTTACAAGTTTACAAAGAATACTTGTGTTGAGATGTACGTCGGTGTAGCATTTTTTGTCTGCATAATATGAATTATTTTATGCTAATAATCTCATAAATTAATGTAAACAAACAAGTTGCTGAGCTGTTTGATTCCTTGGATTGTCCTACTTGTTACCCTTTTTTAACGGTACAAGGACTGGGCAACAACCCAAAACTAAAAATTGTGTCCTGACTCCTAAGTTAACGTACATAATATTGCTTTAAGTTTTGTAATGTGGTCTAAAGTTGAACAAGTCAGAACGCCATAATTGATTGTCCTGTTAGTATTTTTTAAATTTTTGTCTGAGTTGGGTGATCTGAATGTATATATCTTACAGGAAAAACTCCAGGGAGTTAAAATGTTAAGGTTAATAAGACCATAAAAAATATTTAAGAAATTAAAAAATTCTACTCTCGTTAAGAGAAAATTAAGCTTAAACAAAAGGCTTGAGTGAAACCTGAAATTGGAAACAAGCCAACTTCCAAACATTGAACACAAAACTCTTACTCAAGAGTTAAGATAGTATCAGGAACGAGTGCATTAGAGAGTAAGTTAGGGTAACTCATGTGGTAAAAAATATGATAGAATCTCGTATTAGATGATTTGGTCACGTGGAGAGAAAACCAATAGAAACCTCCTTTAAGAAGAGTAGATCAAATAGAGGCTATTCTGATTGTTAGAGGTAAAGGAAGGAAAGAAAAAAAAATCATAAAGTAAATGATTAAAAAGGATTTATAGATTAACATCTCATCAATGGATATTTATGATAGAACATTACGATGTCGTTTGATCCATGTAACCGACCTACGTAACGAGAATAAGGTTTGGGTACTGTTATTTTGTTTTCCAACCCATTCACTTACACACAAACACTTGCATTTATCTATTTACCCACGTGTTTTTCGGTAAAGGTCAGCATCAAAACGAAGATTTACAACTTTCAGAGGTAAACAAAAAATATTTGAACCAGAATTTGAGCTAGGAACTAATGTTGGGAGATTTCTTTGGTGTTAACCAAGGTATATCCCCCAATCTATGGATAAGAAACTTAATCCCTCTCGGGATGCGTGGCAGCCTTTTCCAACAAGTATCACTCCCAGAAATCAGACCTTGACCTTTAACCTTGTACATGTACAGTTCGATTTCCTAAAAGGACAATATGGAAGAATAGTTGATTTTGACCTTGAATATGAGCAATCAAGACAAGATATAAACCAATAAACAAAACTGTTATTCCATTCTCAAATGCTTATAAATGTGATTTGTGGCCATAAAAAAATTTAATCCAGTAATATATGAACTCCAAAATAAATTAAGAGAATATGCAAAAATAGAGTGTGCAGTTGTGCCTCTTAGCTTCAGTGCAAAACAAGCAATTGACTCAATCCTATTCCTCATCGTCATCATCTATAAGTATCCTCTTGCATGCTTCATAGCACATGAAAGAGATCCCAGCGGCCGGCACCAACTTCATGCAACTTGGTCCCAGCCCTCTATATAAACCTTGGATCCCTTCTTGTTCTAGAATGCTTGAAAGTGCGTGAATCACGTTTTTGTAAACTTGCCTTCCACTGAGAGCTCCAACTTGCATGTGCTTGCGAGCCACCTCGAGTGGGAAAGTTGCACTGCTCGAGATAGCACCAGCTGCTGATCCGATCAAGAGCGTTTCAATGTTGCCAATCTTCTCTTGTTTGAATACTTTCCGGTATGCTTTCCGTAAAGTGTCGTAGGCAAAGTAATTTGTGGCAGCATATGGAATGACTCCGATAAGACTGGGAGCGAGGCCTCTGTAAAGCTCCGAGGGACCCTCTTCTCGAATAATTTTCAAAAACGCATCTAGCAGACCATCATAAACACCTCTCTGAAAAATCACTAATCAAGCTTAAGTATTTGAGTAAACTCTCAATTAAGTTCTCAAAAGATTAAGATGTCGTTAGATAGGTCTTTGAATGTTTTGTCACCAACTAAGTCCTTGAAAGATTTAAAACGGCTTTAAATTGAAAGTTTTTCTCATCAATTAAGTCCTTAGAAGGATCAACAATTGGTGGCAAGAAAGTTTCAAGGAGCTATCTGGTGAAACCATAATCAGCGGAGTACTGAATTGAGGGTTTACTTCATTTATTTTCAGGTAGCAATAAGTTAAAGAATAAACATTGGACAGTGAACTTTATATATTTTTTATGCACATACCTGGATAGTTAGTCGAGTCTTGACCAACTCAAGGGGATATGTGCATATAGTTGAACTCACTCCAGCACAGGCACCAGCAATCAATGATGCAGGAATTGGGAGTTTGGGCTGCTCCCCTGGCTTCGGAGAAAGGTTCTTGTTAACTGTATCGTAAGCAAATAGCTGCAGAGAAACAGGTAAAAATATACTGAGATACATAAAAAAAGCACACAGTAGATTAGATCGCTGTCTAATATATTAAATGGTACTTTTCACACTTAGAAGCACAAATCTCCAACAAACCATTAACAAGAGCAAGAACAAAGAGGCTGTTTTTCTGTATGCAAAATCAGATAGTATCCACAAGACCACAACAGTTCCCTCCCTGTATGCACAAAAACAGAGCTGAGAAGGACATGCAAGGCAAACAAGTGTAGAATTATGAGTTTATGCTCCTTAATGAAAAAGCGTAAAAATACCATTTTCGGCCTTGGATTTCTTGATGAAAATGTTAAAAGGGATGTCCAGTGCAAGAGGCTCTCACCATAAATAAAGAGGTTGTTTCTGTGAACAGAACCCACTACTACCTAAATCTGAAAACATTCTCACAGAAAAAGGTTCGAGGACAAAATTAACATATACTACCTATTAAGATGTATTGTACTTCAGTTCAAATATGACCTTTAAGACCGTCGTCTATCATGACTAAACAGCAAAAACTCACTGAATTCTCTCTCTCCATATAAAAATAACACATCAAATTTTTATTTTTATTTTTTGGCATATAAAAGGGGTTCAGACCTAGATAATAAAAAAGAAACTAATATAGGAAAAGCTACTTCCGCCTAGTCATTGAGCTGTGTCTGACACAGTCCATTGAATGAATGATCTTGATGGGGTTGATGCCAAAACACTCTTGAGAACACAACAGAGCTAACCAATATTATGTTTGGATTGATGGTATGGGATGGAATAGGCATAAGTATCATTGTTTGGTTTTTTAAAAATTGGTAGGGAATCAAATGGCGTAGGGTGGCATCCATTCATTCCATTGGATCCCATTCCACCCTAAACCATACCTTCTCTTCCCCACCAAATTGGGGGAAATGAGATGGAAGAGAACAGAATGGGAAGAATAAGCTTACAATTCTAGTCATATCATTCCACTATGGATTGGAAAATTTCCTACAATCTATCATTAAACATCCATACAAGTTGAATGGAATTGGAAATTTTATGTCATTCCATTCCATTCCACCCCATCGTACTCCGTTCTATTACACCATCATGAAGTATCCAAACATAAGCATGTTGAAGCTACAAACACCATTGTTACCTGGGGAGGTTGCAAATGTCTCTAACTAAAATCTGGCAAGGGTGGCTATCATTACACATTTACACTGATGTTCATTTATCTAAAAGCAATCAGAGAATTATCTTAAAGCAAAATCTGCTTAAATCCACGACTCCATCCTAGCTCCAAATCAGATAGTATACCCCATGTATTGAGTTGATTCTAAAACTTATAAAAGTTCATTTTAACTCCTCCTACCAACTGCACAAACCAAAAAGTATTAAATTCATTAAATCACTTATTCCAAGCAACTCTCTAAAACCATCAGAAAATCAAAACCTTAAAAACTACTCATGGCCTCTCTGCCCAATAAATTACTCATCCAAATTATAGTTGCAACACTATAGACTTCAATATGGTGAATGCAACATCAAAAAAATATCAAGTAATCCATAAAAAAGGGAAAAAAATGCTTGAAAAAACAGAAAGTGAAGCATCAAGTATCAACCATCAATTATGAAATACAGATAAATGAAACAAAAGGCTCGAAAAACATATACATATATTACCTCAATGGCCTTGCTAGGAGCAACCCGAATGACATTAACGAAATTGCCCCTAAACAAACCCTTCCAACCATCATGCTTGATAATATCTTTGAACACCTCAGTGGTGGAATGGCCACTACTTCCAACCATCAAATGTGTCCTTATTGTCTCCAAGGGCGCCACAGCAGTTCGAGACACAGCCCCAGCAATAGCACCACTAAACAACCTCCTAAGTGAAGGGTTCTTTACCTTAAGCTTAAGCTTAAGACCACCAGCAACACCACCACCCTTTTTCTTCTTACTCCTAACCCCTTCTTCCACCTCCTCAACAATCTGAACTCTCCCCTGAGGTTTCAAATACTTTAAGTATAACTCATTGAAGCAAAGCTTCAGATTCAAGCCACCTTCATTACCATTACCATTGTTTCCCCTAGAATCAGAAGGGTTGTTATTAAACCCTATTCCCACTTGGCCAACACTGGCAAATAAGCCTCCTGGATGATAATAAAACCCTTCATTGTTTTCACTCCATTGTTGTTGTTGTGACCCGAAATTGCAGACAGAGAAAAACACGTCCCTTTTGTCATCGAATACTTGAATTCCCTTCCTACCCATCAACCAAAAACTCAACTTTATGAATCCTGATGTGATAAAGTTTTGTCTTTTAACGGTTTAATTGTTGTGGGGTTGAATGAAATGAATAAGACAAGAATTCTATCACATACCCATCATGGTATCAAGGTTTTGAGAGTAAAGGGTATCAGGAGAAGGAGGGGAATAAAAGGGAAAGTGTTTGTGTTGGTCTTACGTTATATATTAAAAAAAAAAAAAAAGGATTTGTTTGCTTAGGAGTTAGGCTGGTGCAACAGCTGCCGCTTGGTGAGTTGAGGAGTTAGGTATTGTTTGTTCCTCGGCCTGTGTTACTGTGCCACTCACCAAATTTTTTTTATACGCACTAAAGCTATCCTTCGGTCGATAGTCGAAGACTAATTTTCTTCAAGGCATAGAGATCATCGAAGTGAGTTTTGTCTATACCAACAAAGTTTTTCATATCCACAATAGGGACCAAACCCCTGACATTATGGTTAAGGAACCCAGTTATCTACCAACTATGGTGGCCTTTGTTGTTCACTCACCAAATTTCATATGGTTGATGAAATTGACATAAGTCATATTTAATTATACTAAAAAAAATTAAGATATATAGTTATATTTTTAAATTATTAAAAAATGTTTTAATATTATAATTTTATTATTTTAATGAATAAAAGATAAATAAGAAAATAAAATAATAAATATTTGTGATAAAGTATAAAATTATTTATAAATAAGATCGAAAATATTTTCTAGAATACGAAAAGGATGGGTGGAAATATCACGTAATTTACTCCCATCATACATAGTACTATAAGCTTATTTTTAAGACATTGTTTTTAATATTTAATGTAAATCCTTATTTCAATTTATATTGGTATTAGCTCTTACCCCATGCAATGCACGGATTGTTGATATTTTAATTTTTTATATTAAATATTTTAAATTAAAGATTATTATTATTTTTATTATAAAGTAAAGATTATTATTAAACAACAATCACAAATAAATATATAAAACTAAATACGGATGGTTCGGTTCGTGCTCCCCATAATTATGCTGCCTGCGGTGGTTTGATTAGGGATCATACGGGTGCCTTCATACAGGGTTTTACTTGTAACCTTGGCATTTCCTCAGCAATTCGTGCAGAGCTTTGGGGATTGTAATGGGGGCTTCCAATGGCTAAGGAGATGGGTGTTCAGCGCCTTGCTATTGAGCTAGATTCGTCCTCTGCGATTTTGTTGGTAAATGATGGCTGTTCTCTTACTCATCACTGTTATGGCTTGGTTAGACAAATTCATAAGCTTTTGCATGAAGATTGGCAGGTTACTATGATCCATATTTATAGAGAGGCTAATCGTTGTGCTGATGCTCTTGCTAATGCAGGTCATGATGGTCCCTTTTCTTGTTCTATTTTTCAGTCTGTTCCTACTTTTCTAGGTTGCCTCCTTAGAGAGGATGCTTTTGGTGTAGCTTTTCCAAGAATGGTTGTTTAGTTGTTTGGGCGCTTTGCCCATTGATTATAAAAAAAAAAAAAAAAGGTAGATGTTCAAACCAAACCCTACACTTAAAAAAATTAATCTAGATGATCTTGTTGATAAATTTTATACTTCCTGAATAAAAATGTAACACTTTTTATATCATATATTCCTTATTTATTATTTTATGGATAAATTGACATTTTTATATATGATTATCGACTTTATTATGATAAATCAAAATTAAATCAGAATTAAACATTATGATGTTTTTATTTGATGATATTATGAGATAAATCTTATATTTATGTGTTGGATGCAGTAGTTTTTTTTTACAATTAGTTTTTTTTAATATGATTATCACATTTATTCTTATTAATCATAATTAAATATTTTTATATTTTTCATCGATTATCTTATCTCAAGTTAATAATAAAATTGAATCCTAAAAATCTTTATTCTTATCGTTCTTATCATTTTGATTTAAATTTATTCTACAAAGATGATGTCAACTATTAGTGAGCAATTCGGTACTTGTCATTTGAGCTTAGGAATAAAAGATTATGCGCATGAGAAAGACTTTTTTTTTCTGGAACTCATCAACAATATAAACAAAAATTAATATAAAAATCAACAACAACATGATATATAAAAAGATTTAATAATATAAATCTTAGTAGTGATGTGAGTGACTAAACATAAATTTAGTTTATCAGCGTAATTTTTAGTTTTTTCGCAATTGATATTTAAAATTATTAATTGATCTCGGACTAATAGTCCATATCTTGAGAAAAAATTGTAGAAATATAATATTCTTAAAAACATTTGGTTTGTTATTAATAGTTTTAATTTTCTCGTCACAATAAAAAACAAAAAAAAATATTTACATCAAGCATAAAATCAAATCCTGTTTTTATATATAGGATGATTTTTATCTATTACAATAGACAAAATATATTATAGAAGAGAAATCAAATCCTATATATAGGATGATTACATTTGGTTTGTTATTAATAGTTTTAATTCTCTTGTCACAATATAAAACAAAAATATATTCACATCAAGCCTAAAATCAAATCATATTTTTATATAGGATGATTTTTATCTATTACAATAGACAAAATATATTTTAGAAGAAAAATAAAATTCTATTATTATATTGTCACAGCGGTCATAAATAAAGTCTTCTTAAATTATAACTTGAATCTCTCAAGAAGATGAAACGGTAGGACTGGGTATTTCGAGCACCGTCACACGCCATCTTCCACTGTTTGCGTGATTAAATAGGCCATTGGTGCGGATAACAATAAATAATCATCTTTCTTGGTAGTTTATGATAGCCACCCTGAAACAATGCAACATTAGATTTTAATACACTTTATTATCACCCGCAATTAAAGAATCAGTCATTAAAAAACAAATTATTTACTTTGTCGGGATGGACTTCTCCACTTGTCTTTCTTTACTCCCTTACAACACAATTGGTTACACCTAGATCGAAATTTGAACAAACCACATTTTGATCAATGCATGGTACACGCAAATTGCTAAATTAAAGTAAATAATTAGAGAGAAACATAAGAATCAAATAATATAAATTAAAATGAGCTAGAATTATTAGAATTAGAAAAATTTAATGATGAAAAATAAAAAATTGAAGACGAATATAATTGTGAGATTGTTGTTTACCTGAATATCCATAAGTTTGTGAGTCAATTCACATAAATGATAAAATATTGTTGATGAATCATCCAATGCATATTGCATACTATATAAGTACATTAGATTAATCCCTTTTTTCATAAAGACTTCTTCACGAACATTCATGATTATTTAATATTTTTTATAATTCAATAATTATTACATGAATAATTTCGAAGAAATACATCAAATATTATTATTTCAAATATACCAAATAATAATTTTAATTAATTTCCTTATTTTTTTTGGTTTACAGGGAGGTCTGAGACTAGAACCCATGATCTGGGGGAGTGGGAAATCCTAAGTGTCCCTGCAGCCACCAACTGGAGTACTGTCTTACCTTATTTTCAATTTCAAGTTTTCTTTTTTTTTCAAATAGAGTTTACTTTTAGGATGGAAGGTATATTTGATCCAACTGAAAAAAAAAATACTGAAATATAATAAAAGTAAACCTCATATAGCACTGCCATTTTGACTTAGTTTGACTTATTTTCCTTCTGTTGTGTACATGTTTCTCATGTTTATATACATTGCAGTAATGCAGTAATTAATCCATTTATATTATTGCTCCATATGAGTTCCATAAATTCTTAAAATTTCAAATTGTAACTTTGCTAATTTTTCATGAAAAAAAGGCAAGTTTTGATGTGAGATTTGAATTAAGAATATCAATTGCATAAGTTTTTACGGGCTAACCAAATTAGCATGTTTGAAAAAATTTATATCATTACACATAAATCATCATCATAATAATAAATATAAAATGAATGAATTGTTCATCAAATAGAATATTATGAGAGGAATTATTTCATGCGGTCAATTTTTTTCCACATATATATATATATATATATATATATATATATTAGTACAAACATTTAATTAAATTTTGACAAATTTTATTCTCTTAACATATTTCATATTTTGTGTAACTTCATATATTAAAGTGTGAAGATTGATAAAAAAAAATTCAATTGAATTTATTTATTTTTAATTAATTCCTATATTTTAACACATAAAATATGGGACAACAAATATTACTCGCTCAATAAAATCTCAAATGAAAGGCTCAAAAGGAAAATTAATATTGCTCTTTAAATGAATGTTTTTGATTGGGCTCACATTAGTTGAGAATCAATGCACTTTCAACAATGGTCTTAGAAAAAAAAATCTTTTGATATATTGAATTTTTTTTTTTGTCCATGACCGGAGTGTCCACCGCCGACCGCAGTGACTAATCTCCTCGCTGGCTTGTAGGCACCTCTAATTGGTGGAATTTTATTTTATTTGGTCACTTTTATTTTTAATTTTATCAAAATATTTTTCCTTTATGTCCTTAATATATGTTTTTTAGGAATTTTTTTCTTCTGTTTATAAACCTTCATCCCAATTTTCAATAGAGAACTAATAATTTTTTTTTTTGACAAATAAATCTATTTACTTAATATTTTGTAGAGTTTCGATGATAATTATAGGATAATTTAAAAATATATAGTACATTATATACCAATTATTATCAATTTCAATGTCACTAACAATATTATAATAACTAATTTTCTTAATTTTCATGAATTTTTCCAATAATAACTTATATTAATGATTGAAGAGAGTATCATTAACTAGTTAAGTGTACCCATGCCATACACAGGCTGACAACGAATATATTTAAGAATGGAAAAATTTATATTATTTTTTTTGGTGTACAAAAATTTATATATTACGGAGTAATACGAAAGATCGATATAATTTCAAAATTTTATGATCAATTGTGAAGTGACATGTAAATAGCAAAGGAAGATTTTGTGTTAACTATTTTCTTGCTACTCACTTACAACCAAGAGATTTCTCAAGAAAAAAAAAAGCCAGGTGATCTTACTGAATTTCATTTTCATTATTATTGTTGTTGTTGTTGCGTTTGCCAGAAAAAGCAATGAATTGTTGAGAAAACTTTGATTTGAAAAATAGTTGTTCATCAGATTGATATGTATTGTGCTTTGATCGAATTATGGATCAAGATGTTAAATTAGTGTCAAACTGACTCTGCACGTGAATATTAATTTCTTGAACAACTGAGTTTATCCTCTCATTCTATATTAGTTGTTTCCTTAGGAAAAAAATGTAAATATTATATCAAGCAAATTATTCTTAAAGTTTAATAAATCTAACAACCAAATACAATCTCCCATGATACTCATGTCATGAACATTATTACTTAACACATGGGAACAAATAAATATTATTTTAGGTTAACTAAATTGAAAGATAGATTATAGTGGTGAGGTCAAAGATGTACTGCGACGGTCATGGCAGAGTGGAGGTGATGGGGTTTGTAGGGAGAAAGAATGAAGTAGATAAAAGCATTTGGATACTTAGGAAATTTGTTAAGGTTACTGATGCTGAAAAAATACAATAAGTTAATATTATTTTCTCTTTGGAAAATTTCAAAAATTACATTTTTCAATACTTATATGCTATACTTGATTGTTTAACGATGCCTTAAAAACATTAGCATTTGTTTTCTAATTTTAATGGGTTCAAAATTAAATACTAGTAATTATATAAGGACCCAAAGAGTAAAACACATCGCTTCTTGGTCCAAAAACAATAAACTTAGGGAATTGTTTTTTCCATGACTGACTTTTTGTCCCCATTTCAAATTATTATGGACCAAAATATCATTAACAATGTTAACATTTCCGATTCTGTGGAACCGGAAAAGTATTTCCGGTTTTGCTAAACCGGAATCAATTTAAACACTATTACGGTTTTGTTGAACCGAAAATATGATTCTGACTACGTAGTACCGGAAATATTGGGCACCTCAATTTATAACAGATTAATATCTATGAATAGATCTAAATAAGCCGATTTGACGAACGCTACACTCAGATCTTCTTCTCTACTTCTCTGCTCGTTTCATCACCTCTGCAAGGCCTTCGCAAACAAAAACTTCAACACAACAAGATCATGCCACAGGTTCCCGGAAATATCTGTTTCCAAAACATCAACAACATTAATCTGTTATAAAGTTATAACAACGTTGTTTCCCATTATCCATAGATATTATTTAGATCTATTCATTCCATTCACTGTTTCTTATTTTTATTTATTTTTTTGGATTAAAATTTTAATTTAAGAAGATTGCATCATTATATTGGTAAGAGCTGCAGTACTATCCGGTTTTGCTGTGTTTCTCCGAACGATGATTTTCTACTTAAATCTATATTTCCGGTTCTGTAGCACGGGAAATCTATATTTCCGGTACTACGAAGTCAGAATCATATTTTCGGTTCAACAAAATCGTAATAGTGTTTAAATTGATTCCGGTTCAGCAAAATTGGAAAGACTTTTCCGGTTTCATAAAATCGAAAATGTTAACATTGTTAAGGGTATTTTGATCCATGAAAATTTAAAATGAGGATCAAAAAGTCAATCATAGAGGCCAAAAAGCAATTCCCTAAACTTAAATGAAACAGGCTTTGGCCCAAGTGCTGATCAGTGGTGAACCCAATGAAAAAGAGAGAATTCAAAAAACGGTTCTGCTAATACAACTTTATTTATTGCGTATATGTTAGAAAATTTTTGCTTAATTATGATTCTTGTTCTTAAACTTTAGAGTTATTTCGTTATAGATTTTTGTTATTTTTTTTAAATGTCAGACTCCTCAAAATTATTTTTAGGTTTGTCATATTCTTCTGTTATCTGCTTAGAATTTTGATATGATATATTAGCAAAATTTAGTCGAAATTGGTAAAATAATATATGACAAACTAATAGTAAGAGTTAGATATTGAAAAAAAAAAGGTTTGTGATAAAATGACCCTAAAGTTTAAGGACTAGACACATGATTAAGCCATAAATCTTTTATGGGTTATGCTAACCAATACCCTAATACTAGTATTGTTTATGCATTCCAAAACAAATACTAAGTCAATATTAGAAACTTAAGTTCAACGTTTCTAGATATGCTCCCTCCATTCCATTTATTTGGCCTTTAGGCTTTTTTTCCCGTTCCATATCTTTTGTCTTTTAACAATTCCAATGCATAAAGAATGTTTTGAAAACCGGACCGGTTATTGAACCGATCAAGGTATTGGTTCAAGGTTCAATGGTTGGGCCGTGATCGAACCGCGGTCCAACCGGTCTTAAAACTTTAGTACTTTTTGTGTCTTTTTGCTTTTTCTCTGTTGATTATTGATACTGCCTTTTTGTATGTCACTCAGTGTTATTTCTTCTTTGACTTCACTTCACTTCTTTGCCTCTTTGGCTATTTGATTTTTGATTTTTCTAAGTTTTAAAATCTAAAGTTTTAATATTCTTTCTCGTTGAGATGAGAGCAAACGCGTAATTGAGACTCATATTGGTGTCGTTTGAGTTTCCAGCATATAGGATTTCGTTATTTAAAAAAAAACCCAAATTTTTGCTGAATTTGGGCTTCCAAATTCAAACCGGGTCAAACCGGTTTTTCACCGATTTTGATCGATTTTGGCGGTTTAATACCGGTTCAGCCGGTTCAATCCCAGTTTTTTTGCAGAGTGGTTTCTGGCTTATTCCGGATCGGCATCTCCACCGGTTTATCGGTTTTCCGTTGAACCGACCGGTCCGGTCCGGTTTTCAAAACCATGGCATAAACATATTTTTCTTTCCAACTTTAACTCTTCATTCAAGCATTTCTCTTACTCTTCATTAATTATGTTTTTATCATTTCTCTCATCTCAAAACCAGTATATATTGATTAACGAACACACTTACTAATAAAAATTAAATACTACTACATTTTTCAATAAGGATTAAATAGAGACATTTTAGATCACGTACACATAAAACTTATGATAATCAACACTTTTTTACTGTCCAAACCTAAAAAACCAAACAAAATAAACGAATAAATATTAAATGCTTCATTTTCCAAAATAAATACACTTCTTTCATTTGTTTAAATAATATTCTCAGCACCTTGTTAGTATTTTACATCTTTTAAAAAACACATGTACATTGAAAGAGAAAAGTAGAAGTGGTGAAGGTGGCCAACTGCTTGCTTTATAAATGACTTGATTCATTGAACCATAATCACTATGGTTGACTCTCTCCATTTCAATTCATCACATGTCACTTTAAGAATATAAATTAAAAAAGTTAGTTTAATATTTTAATTTTCAAGAGAATAATAAGTCAAAATTATTATATTATCCTCACAATATAATAATGATCACATATTTCATATATTTAAAAATGTTTAAAAGTAAGTTAATTAATACATTGTCGAATTCCTAAAATGATAAATAATTTGAAATAAGTTAAAATGTCAAAAAGACATATAAATCAAAACGAAGGGAGTGTAACATAAGAAAATGTCTGAAACATAAGAAAAAATCTGTTGATTTAAAATATATAAGAAAAATTAATTAATATTTTTAAATTTTGTTTGGTTTTCAATATTATTTATTTAAAATATCTATAGAAAATTATATTTTTTAATTTTTATTTTATTCTCAATATTACTTTCCTAAAATACCTCTATTTTTGATAAATTTAATAAAATTAAATATAATTAATTAATTTTCTAAATAAATATGAAATTATTTTTTTATTGAAAAAGATTATATATTATCTCCATGCATAAATAAAATCATAGAGTCCGCGTAAAACAGCTCAGTTGGTGGCTGCAGAGACATTTAGGATTTCCCCCTCCCCTAGATCATAGATTCTAGTTTCAGACCTCCCATGTAAAAAAAAATAAAAATCATAGACTAATTTTTTATAGGATGTACTATCATCTCTCATTCAATATTTTCATTTATATTGGGTGCTAACTACTCCCTGCCCAAGAAAGTGGAGTTCGTGCACGAAAAGAGCTTTGACATCTCACGTTCCATTCAGATTTGACTTGAGTGTGCCATTTTTTTTAAAGTCAAACGACAAATTTATAAAATTGTGATCCTCTAACTTTTTTTTTTCCTTTTTTTTTTAAACTTATTTATTTTTTATATGGATTTGAAATTCCTATTTCAAGGTGGGAAAGCTTCACACTCTAATTTCTCGATAGAAAAAAAACTTAAAAAAGAGAAACTTGGGCACAGTTATTAAAAAGATAATATTTGCTGTTTTACAATTTATATTATTTGTCCAATTTCCATATTTTGATATAGGAAATGACATAAAATGTAACACATCTAATATATTATCGGCATTACCATACTCCACTAGACAAAAAGTAATCACACATTCACACACGACAACACAATAAATTGGCAGTATACGCGTAATGTGAATTATTATCGCGTTCATACACACACAATTAGCGCAGTCAGTCAAAAAGATGGGATAGATTAGATGTGACGAACCGAAACTCTCAGCCGTAACAGTGCAGTGCCTTGAACCTAATCAAGAAGTTCTCCAATAATTCAAATTAGTTTTGGAGTTTTCTAATTAATTTGCACTCCTATATTTGTCACTATTTTTTTTAATTATTTATTAATTTATTAATAGTAATAATAATATAAATACTCCATAGTATGATACGATAAAAATAAGAGTTTTTCTTTTCAGCCCCTACCCATTTCTGTTGAATCCCATTTTCTTCCGTCTCTTCCGCCTCTTGAGAGGCGGAAGTGTAAAATTAATGGCTTTTCCGCCTTCCATGAGGCGGAAAACAAAAAAAATTACAGAGAGGTGGAAGAAAATAGGGTTCAAGAGAAATGGGTGAGAGCTGAAAAGAAAAACTCAAAAATAATATGCAAACAACATTTTTACTAATTTTAAAGATTAAGATCGTTTAAAAAAAAAATTAAGGATGAATATGGTCACTTGATAATTTATGTTCCTATCTAGAAGCAACGATTATTTTTCAATATTAAAAACAACGAGATAAATGTGAAAAGCTTGACATACCGACATAGCAGCATGGTCGTTATAAATTGAGAACGCGTGATGTAATAATGCACCCTCAAACAAAACCCTTTCATGTTATACTTAGGCTGTAATAATCAATCATGAGGCTCTTTCCCCTTGCAATTTTGTCATGCCTGTTGCTCAAACAAGTGAGCCTTGTTCTTGGAGATGTTGGTACTGCATCTTCATATGGACCCCCTTATATACGTGAGTGCTCAATATAATTCACTTCTTCCTCTAATCTAAAATATACACAGTTTTCTATTATCTTATTGCTTATTTGCTCTTACATGCACACTAAATAGATAAATCGATCCATAATTATTCGTTCAATACTATATATATATATTATATATATATATATATATAAAAAAAAAACAAGAGAAATGCATGCTTAATAGTACTACAGTTTTTGTTGTTCACATATTCAAACCTTTCATAAAAAATGGGATTTATGTGTATTATGATATTTAGATAGATCCTTTTTTTGTGTTAATAAAATTTTTTCTTATAAAAAATAAAAATTGTCATCAATAGACACAAACAATGCTTTTTATATTTTTGACTTTTCAACTCCATCTTTTATGCTCAAGTTGTTTTTTTATTGGATCACAATGATGTTGGTACATTATCGTACCATGTAGCATTGATGATAAAATAAATAGCATAAATCTAAATTAACCGTATATATATTTTTTATAATGGAATTTATAACTTAATCAACAACTTTAATTTTATGAGGCAAAGTGTTGATAATTTGTCTTACTAAACTAAAATTGTCACAAAAGATGTTGGATTTGATCATAGAAGAAATAACACTTTTTACATGTTTCACAAACAATAGTGCTACAAGATTTCTTTGGCATAATTTTTTCTCCTAATTGTTTGCTTTACTATTATGTTTGAGCAGCTACTGCTTGTGATGGGAATAGGGCAGAGCAGTTTCCACCAGGGAATATGTTTGTGGCAGTGAATGAAGGGTTGTGGGATAATGGGGCAGCATGTGGGAGAAGATACAGAGTAAGGTGCGTGAGTGGAAAAAGGAGGCCATGCAAAGGTGATAGTATTGACGTTAAAGTGGTTGATTTTTGTCCAAGGTCTTCATGTTCCAACACCTTCCTTATGTCTGATGATGCTTTTGCAGCCATCTCACGCTTCCACAATGCCAAAATCAATATTGAATATACACAGTAAGTATCATATATATATATATATATATATCCATTATATTCCAATGTCATCATCATACTAATTAATTCTAATATTGCTGATATTTTTACAGGATATGAGATATGACATTCAGAAGCTATACCTTATGTTATATAATTAGTAATAATTACACATACAGCATATATCATCAAGGAAGCTGCTGACTTGTGACAGAACAGAAAAACAGATCAATATAATGTGGGAGTGCTATGCAACAGATCAGAGAAGTTGATTAAATAACAAAGTTCAGTGCACATGAAGTTGCATATATGTAATGTTGCTGTCTCTAGCAATACCGAACTTCCACTAGGTTTTATGTACTTAATTAATTATTAGTGAACTGAGAAGTTTAGAAAGAACTTAAGGGCAATGAATAAAATTATACTACAATAGAAGATTGTGTTAGTAAGTAGTAACATAGCAGAGTTCAAAATACACCCGTATACCAAAAAAAAAAAAAAAAAAACAAAATACCACCAGGAAGGGTTATAGTGTTATACTCCTGAGTCAAAATCTTAATGTAATGGATTTGTAAGACTTATTATAAAGTCCTGATTTTATCCATTAGTAAATAATAATGTGACTTGGATGAATTCCAAAATGACTGGTAAGATTCATTGTGAGAAAATGAAATTTAAAATTTGCGTAAAGTAGCACAAAAGGACATCTATAATGCTTAACTTGTTACTGGAATTGTATTGTTTTTAACTTTCAATATTGTGTGAAATTGGATTATTTATTTTAAGGATTTTTTTAACTTCAGCCATTTAAGCATCCCAAAGTGGTTAGTATTTTTTGAAAATGATACATCTAATAAATCAAAGAGTTTATGCTTTTATTTTTTCAAAAAATACTAACCACTTTTGAATGCTTATCTCTCGGTTAAAAAAACCTTTTTTTTTTAATTAAAGAATTGTATTAACAGGAGACATTAAGGATACTCAACCTGATACAACAAATGGACTAAAAACAACATCAAGAGGCTAAGCTACAGGCTACAGCCACAGTACTCGATATTATATACTCCCTCCGTTTTGAAATATAAGCAAAAAAAACATTATTCTCTTGTTTTAAAATATAAGCAAAACTAACTAACTTTTTTTAAATTTTATTTCATTCTCAATGCCACTTTCCTAAAACATTTCTAGAAAATTGTTATCTTATTCAATTTTTATTTAATTCTCAATGCAACTTTCCTAAAATACCTCTATTCTTTTATAAATTTTTGAAAATTAAATACAATCAACTAACCTCATTAATAAGCGCAAATATGGTTAATTTTGCTTATAATATGAAACGGAGGGAGTAAGCCAAAAGGTTTATATATACCATTGGCCAAAAGAATAAAAGCTAGACTTTTAAAATGCTGCAAATCACTTCCATAATTAATTTGAATCAATTCCATGCGCGCGCGTGTATATATATATATATATATATATAATATACTGAAAACCCTATCCTTCGAAAATAATCTCATATCTCATCAACCATGTGAACCAAACAACAGAATACCCCAACATCCTCCAAAGACACCAACCTTTTTACGAGTTATGATTAATGATTGAATTATGCTGATCATAGTGATCAATAGTTGAGATTGGTGGCACGAACACACAGTACCCAAACAATTATACCAATAATCCTCACGAAATTGTGGTTTTTTTATAGGCAATTTTTTTTATGAGAATAGAGGAGAATAAGGAATAATATTTTTAAGAATTGAATTCAAGACTTCCAATTCTCAAATATTAAAAATTTGGTACAGTAAATGTTTATGTGAATTAGAGTACATGCATTTTTATTGTTTTTTTTTTTTAAGCACAGTACATGCACAGATGCACTTGTCCGTGCGAAATTGCTGTTCTCTTTTGGCGGCAGAGGCTCCGATGCATGTTAATAGATAGCATGTAGCCATGTACCGGTGCATGCCTTCCTTTTTGAGTTTTTTATTTATTTTTTAAAATTTAATCAATTAAAAAATATTCTACGCGTTTTTTTTTATCGATATGAAGTGATTTTTATAATTTGGAATTTACTTTGTGTTCTTAAAAAAGTATACTGAGTAAAACTGTATTCAAAATTTACATATTCTAATAAATCTGTATAAGAACTTGTGCTAAAAAATATTCTGAATAAATCTGTATTAAAAAAATTTAAAAAGCAAAAATAAAATTTTCACATGCACCGATACATGTTACTACCTCCGTCCCTAATTATAAGGCTCTCTTGGAAGATTTCACGTCCATTAAGAAAGTGGAATAATTTACTGTTGTTATTTGTATTGGAAATGTGAACTTTTGATATGTATTTTCAAAATTACCCCTATTAATATTATTGGGAATCTAAAAAGTGTTAAATAAATAGGGGTGTTTGTGGAAAAAAATAATTAATGCTCATTGAAAATTGGTAAAAAACCTTATAAATAGGACAAAATAAAAATATCAAGAGGGCCTTATAATTAGGAACGGAGGGAGCATGTGTTAACATGCACCACCGTAGACCCTCCCTCTTTTGGCATACTGTTTTTGGTCATCGCGTGAAAGTTTGGGGATCCAGGCCAGGCTATATATGCAAGTCAAACTCTATTACTCCTAGTGCACAAAACTACCTATTGTTGGAAGTGCCACATCGCCTGCCTCATAATATGTGGTATGGTTTAAATATCTGTTGGGCTACTCCTCTCATTGTTAATTGGTTTTGAGATGAAACCTTAACATGATATCAGAGCCAGAGCCCAACTTTTTTTCGGTTGTTATGGGCCAAAAGGGCTAAAAGTTGCCTTTTGTTATGGGTCAATAGATACCCTTTACCTGGTCCGGCAGGCTTCGTTGGAGGGGACGTGTTGAAAGTCTCACATCGTCTGCCTCATAATATGTGGCATAGTTTAAATACCTGCTGGCTACTCCACTCATAATCAATTGATTTTGAGATGAAATCTTAACACCTATAATATAATAATAAGCAAATTAATTATGCACAGGAATATCTGTAGTTTCTCTCCACTAAACATAACCAAGCCACCAAATGGCACCGGTCAATTAAGAGTTCCAGAAAGGCATTATGGCCTCACATATTTCGGAAATCAAGAATCACGATTTTCTTTGCTTAGCTTGTTTTACTATTCATGAACATACTGGAAACATTATTGGATATTCCATCACCAGATTCAACTGTTAAGATTTGATTTAATCAGCTTTACCATAAATTTCAAAAAAAAAAAATACAGATGATTGATGAAGATACAATGGATTTTGACATGAATCTATGAGTAGTCTCACAAGATGAGGCTTAAGCCTCCACTTAGTCAAACTCATTTATGGCAATGTTTATCTGATCTACTCATATTTCATAATGGATAGTGCAAACTTCAGTTCATCATCGAGTATGTATAGATTTATGCATCCACCACTAAGTTCTAGTACATAATAATAAATTAGTACTCCCACTTTAAGTGTCTTTTTAGACTTTTGCATATAGATTAAGAAAATGTTAATTATGATAATTATTGTAAGTTTTATGTGTAATTTGTCAAAAATACTCCTATTTAATATTTTTATTTTGTCAATGCATCATTATTAGTATTACAAATTTCAAAACTAAAAGAACATTAAATTTAAGGGTAAATAAGGAAAAACAATATTAAATGTTGCTTAGATTTGGTAGAAAGACACTTATTTTGAAACAAAATTTTGCTGTTAAAAAGACACTTAAAGTGAAACGGATGAAGTATAATATAGTACAAAATTAAAGATAGAGAAAGTTAGTGGTATGGAACTTGTCAACAACAAGAGAAGTCTAAAAAGTGAGCGCAGCCATATTTGCTTGCTGGATGGATTCTCAGAAGGGTTATATCAACCGCTACCCTAATAAGGACATAGACTATATATTTTTTAATATTGAATAATTATTTTAAGTTAGATTTTTATAATGTACTCCCTAAACCATATTTTAAGAAATCTGTTACGGGCAAATTTGCTCATAAATTGATATTATTAATGCAAATTAGTTTTATAAATGCATCATTTCTTAATATAAATTTATTCATAGCGAATATACATACTTACTTTATGTCATAAGACATGCATACTTTACCAACAAGGTCCAACACAGTTGGCAGATAGCTGAATTTTTCGTTGGTAGGGGCAAAACCTATTTAGGTGATCTCTACGTCTCGAAAGGAATTAGTCTCTTCGGCTGAAAGATACTCTTGATAAAAAAAAAAAAAAACTTTTTAAGTTTCTCGATTAATATCCCTAACTAAATCATTGATCAGCATTTTCGTTCTTAAAATAACCATATCTTGTAGTTGGTGGTAAGCTTTTAATTAGCCAATTGCTAGCTAGCAAGCACAATAAAACACTCCTCACCGTTCATACCCATAATCATTCTCTTGAAGTGTAATGACGTCAAAAAATAATTCAAAAAATAATATGCATGAGGCAGGATCCAAATTGTACTCTTCCCATTCTCTGCTAATATTTTATGCAAATTAAAAAAAAGGTCTTGCTGAGGGCACTTGTTAAGGTTACTTTAATAGGAAAAATAATCGCAAGTTAACATTTATTCTTCTTTCGAGAATCTCAAAAAATGCATTTTCCAATGTTTTTTACCTCCTTTTAGTTGCTTATCAAGCAAGGGTACTTGTTAGCATTTGCCTTAAAAAAATAATGGAAAAGTCAATTTCTCTTATGTAACCAATCCTCACGTTTCCAAACTCTGTAGAAAGAGTAGTATGACTTCTGATAGAGGATCGCACACTACACACTTTACTCATATATACATCTATTGAAAAGTTACGCTGAAAAATAAAATAAGTGAGGTTTATATTACTCTAATAGAACATATACCACTATCATCTATTCGTACTGTTATGGAATTAAGGAAAAGGAGAGTGTCCAAATCAGTGATTTTGTCTACTTGCATCTAGCTATTATGTTCCTTCATCTTTTTACTTGCTTCAGTAGGTCCTCTTTGATCTGCATACGTAAAGCTAAGGCCACAGATTAATAAACTTATGAATAATACTATCACACGTATACACGAAAAAAGTACTATTATTATATTATAATTAGTTTTATCTTCTTATATTACACCTTACTATAAAATGCAGAGTAAAGAATTAGAAATGTGCATCAAGCATTATTCTGAATTTGGGGGAATGTGCATCAAGCATTATATTATGTTTTTGCACTTCTTGTGCTGTTTAATACTATATAATTTTTCTTTTAAAGAAAAATTCTTATACTGTGTCTGTCTTTTTAATCTTCTTTTGTTGTCTTCTTTTTGCTATTGGCATAGCGCTTGAGTTGTCTTCTTTTATGTATATTAAGGAATATTTTGAGTAATATGTCAGATTAGTCCATGACTTTGTAAACGCTGGTCAAGTTAGTCCCTGACTTTATCGAAATAGCAATTTAGTCCCTGAGATTTCATTTTAATTCACATATGTCCCTATCTTTATCTCATTTTAAAGCAAATACATCCCTGCGATAGTGACGGCAGGGACTAACTCGATCGACGTTCTCCTATCTCAGGGACTAAATTGCTAACGATAAAGTCATGAACTAACTTGACCGATGCTTACAAAGTCAGGGACTAATCTGACATATTATTATTGGAAATCTAAAAAGTGTTGAGTAAATATGGGTGTTAGTGGAAAAGAAGTAATTAATGCTATTGAAAATTGGAAATGAGACTTATATTAAGGACCAGAAAAAAAGTCTTCAAAAAGTGTTTATATATAGGACCGGAGGGAGTATTTTATATCAATTTCAATTTAGACCCAAACATGACATCACTAAATGTAAAATTTGGTCCCCGAAAGATTTATATGGTTACCAAATAAGTCCCTAAAAGGATCAATGTAGTGTCATATTAATTTTTAAGTGACTAAATTGATATAAAAAATATTTTGGAGACTAAATTGATGATCAATTTAACTTTTGAGGATCTAAAAAGTATTCTATATGTTTCATATGCATTGTTCGTTAAGTTTTTCCTTTAATTTCTTGTTTTATATATATATATATATATATTTATTGTTCTTTTATAAACTCAATACATAATTAATACTATTATTGTTTTTACTAATTACACTCTTATTTATCATAATATCTTAATTATTCATCTCCAATATCTTTTTCTCACTTCAATAATGAATTATTCATTGGGTATTATAGTAAAAAAATACAAAATTCTAACATTATTTAACAATTTCTTAATTCGATCTTATACATAACTTAAAATGCAATGCATATAAAATAGATGGGGTACAATATAACTTATGAAACAATTGGATTATCTTTATACAATAAACAATTCACTGTTCTCTTTATTCCTGTAGAATTCACTTTCATTAAAAAGAATTGATTACTATAGTAAATGACATGAAAAATGTGAATATTTGATATATATATATATATATATACATATATATTAGTATTAAAAATTGTTAAATTTTTTTATAAATATGACCAAAATAAAATTTTAAAAATATCTCATATTTAGAGACAAAGATAGTACAATATTTTCATTGAATTGTGATAGAGCCCTTGATTGATCGTTAAGAATGGAATAAAATTGGATTAAACTACCCTTTAGAGGTGCCTACAAGCCAGCGAGAAGATTAGTCACTGCGGTCGGCGGTGGACACTCCGGTCATGGACCAAAAAAAAATTTGATTAAACTTAAGAGCTACAAGAGCCCTTGAATTCTTTACGACAAATACTAACAAGTGCCCTAACCAGCCAATTATAGTAAAAATTTATTGAAACTTATATTTTTTTGAATCGTTAAAAGATGAAATAATGTACATTTATAATTACTACTGTATTTTTTTATTGTAATAACCTTAACTAGTATTCATAAGTCTCTTGTTAAGAAGACCCATTCTTTATTTGCAATACTTTATCCTTGAAATCATAGTTTTTTTTATCCTTAGAATTTGTGGCTTTCATCATGCCTCTTCTTGGTGGCACTCTTGAAGTTTTCGGATTGGTATTTCTAGAAATTGATGATAAGTTAATGTTACAGTATTTAGCTCTTATTTCTCTCTTGGTTCTATCAAACCGTTAATTCTAAGTTACTCATTCTGTATGTTAAATCTCGGTATTGATGCACCCAACGGTCCTGCAAACATAACAATGGCCCATGGTCATAATTCAGGCTTTAAGAAAATCTAACCCATGCTACCTAATCAATTTGTTTGGTATAAGAAAAAATTGAATGGAATTTAGAGAATGTAAGAAGAGATTTTATAGAGAAAATTTAAGTTTTTCCTGTTTGATTCAAAAGAGAAAATGAAAAGAAGAGAAAAATAAGTATGAGACCTATCAAAAAAGTTTTTTCTCCAAAATAGAAAAAGAATGAAGAGAAAAAATGACTTTTATACTTTTGACAAAAATATCCCTTCCTTACTTGTCTCACAACATATTTGCTATGTATTTTTTTCACTCATATTCATTAATTATTTTTTTAACGTAATATCTTTAGTATTGCCTTTTTTATATTAATTTTTTCTGTAAGTTGTTAGCTAACATTCTAATCAATTGAAAAAAAAAAACATAATATTTTAATTGTATACATTGCCTTTTAAAACATAAATTATATAAAAAAAAATTATACGAAATAGACATATTTCAAGCTAAGTCTTACCGAACAATAAATTTATTAATTTAATATATTTAATTATAGAAAATTTAATTTAATATATTTCTATTATGTAAAATAAGGATGTAGTAGTTGTCTTTTGACAAATTTATTGTTTTTTCTCTTTTCTCTTTTCACTTTTCTCTCCAACCAAACAATATGAAAGAAAACTCAAATTTTCTCTCTTTCCTATTTCTTTACATTTTCTTTCATACTAAACAACCACAAAATCTACTCATTTTCTCACCATAATATCTCTTCCCTATTTCTCTCTTTTCAATTTTTTTCATGCAACCAAACAATGCTGAAGTCCTGAACTGGTATATGGGCTAGAGTTTTAGTTTTTGATGCTTTTTTATCTCCAAGCCCCATTTTTTTTCTATGAAATTCAGTTATAATATTTTTGACATCTTCGAATTGGAAAGATGTATTTTTTTACTATAAATATATTTTTTTTTTATTAAAGCGATTAATTAAAAAAAATTAGGGGCTAGAAATCAAAATTCGGGAACCAAGAACTAAATCTCTGTGGAGAAAATTATGAGTAATTCATTATAATCTCTTTTGTAGATCAGTTTTGCGACATGAATGGTTTTTTTTCCTTTCCTTAAATGTATACTACTTAGTAACAAATTCATAGCAATTAAAATTAAGTTAATATATCAACATGGGTTGGGACGAGTGGTAAGCGGCTCGGTCTCGCTTAAGCAAAGTCTCGAGTTCGAGTCCTTGTGAATGCAAAAAATTCATGTTGGGAGACTCACCTGCCATAGCCAGGCACGCGACCCGGGTCGGATCCGGATGTACCTAGGTAGTACTTAGGGAACCGGGTGGGCAACCAAAAAAAAATTAAGTTAATATTGTTTGTAGTATTAGAATTATCAATGTTTTATATACTTTTTCAAATTTAATTTTATAATTGTTGTTAAAATTTTAAAAATGTTGAATATTATAAATATGAGAATTTGTGAAAAGAAAAAGTAATTAATGTTGTTGAAAATAAAAATAGTGCAAAAAACCCTCTTAAAAGTTAAGGTATTGATATGTTCTTAATTCATCTCTTGAGAATATAAAAAAGATATATTTTCCAATAATTTTTCATTGCATTTAGTTCCTTAACAATTGGCTTAAATATTTGCATAATTTTGGTTCTAAATTTAAATTTTTTTGACTAAAAAATATGTCCTTTAAGAAATTTAGTCAGTATTGTTAAATTCATTGGAAATACAAATATTTAATATACATTTTCAAAACTATTCCTATAACTATTATTGATTCTAAAAAGTGTTGAGCAAATAAAAGTATTTGTAAAAAAAGAAATACTGTAATTATTGTAAGTACTCGTATTATGTATAGTTTGTCCAAAATGCTCATATTTAATCCTTATTGAAAATTGTAGTAGTATTTAATTTTAATTAGTAAGCGTCTCCATTAATTAATGTATGGTGATTTAGAGATGAGAGATATGATAAATGAGAATTAATGAGGAGTAAAAGAAATGATTGAATGAAAGGTTAAAATTAGAAAAAAAAATTTCGTTTGTGTATTGAAAATGTAAAAAGCCAAATATTGTGAAACGAAGAGAGTATCATTTAGTCCATCAAGATTTTCTTACATACTCTCTCTGTCTCTTATTATAAAACATCATTTTGGTAGATTTTTTGTCCCTTTTTATAAGTCATTTTAGAATATCTAGATAGCAATAAAGAATTTACTCCAAATACATCCTTCATACTTATATAGGGGTTATATGGTAATAATTACGATAAAGAAAAAATGAATAAAGTTTTAAAGTTTTAAATTGGGGTAACTATAGAATATCAACATATTCTTTTTTATTTATAAATTTGAGAATAATAATTACTTTTTTTAATTTAAGTGAATTAGGTAAAAATGACTTATTATAAGAGAACGAGAGAATACCAATTTTTCGCTTCATATTTTAAAATCAAATTGATCCATCCAAAAGCTTGAATGACTAAATTAGTGTCTTACTTTTAGGATGTATTGCTACCTAGTATAATACTACTACATCCGTTTCTATTTATCTGTTATATTTCAAACAAAACACATTCTTTAAGAAATCTAATCATTACTCAGATTTTCAATACATTAATTATGTTTTTTCCATTATATTCCTTCTCTCTCTATAATCATTAATTTTTCTCCATTACTTACATAAACCAAGACATATTAAACAGGAACAAACATGAAAAATAACATTTATTACACTCTTGAAATCCTCAATACGACAGATAAAAAAAACAAAAAATCTCTCCAAAAAACGACAGATAAAAAGGAACGGAGGGAGTAAGAAGAACGCGAGGTAATAAATACTAGACTTTTTCTTTTTGAAACCCTGTTTATTCCTTGGCCCCTGTTTTTATTATTTTGGACGAAATTGCCCTTATTTTATCGACTTAAGGGCAATTTCGTCCAAAATAATAAAAACGGGGCAACGAGTAAAGATGGGGTTTAGCTGTTCAGCAATAACGCTGATAGCAACAAGTAACATGCCATTAATGAATTATCCCCGAACCTGGGACTGGGATCATGAATGAGCGTGTACCAACCAACCAGGCATAGGTCACAGTGCATGTGTTGGATCATGGGATGATGATACTCGTAGGTGAAATGAACCAAATTAATGTGGTGTTTGGCCAGATAATCTTGATTGAAACAAAACTATGCTTTCACTATCAGCTGTGTCATCCAATCATAATTTTACACTGACAGCATCAGAATTAAATTCATAAACTTAATTAAACGAAACTATGCTTTTGCTATCAGCAGTTACATGTATTACTCACTCCGGCTCGAATTATAAGCAAATCTAACCACTTTTACGCCTATTAAGGAGGTTAGTTGATTGTATTTAATTCTCTCAAATTTATAAAAAATAGAGGTATTTTTGGAAAGTAGTATTAGGAATAAAACAAAAATTAATTAAGATTACAATTTTCTAGAGATGTTTTAGGAAAGTGGTATTGGGAATGAAACAAAATTTAACAAAGTTAGTTAGTTTTGCTTATATTTTAAACCAAGAGTAGTATGTTTTTTGTTGCTTATGATTCAAGCCGGAGGGAGTACTCGATTCAATAGATACGAACAATAGAATACCCTCAATTACTTGTACAGATGATCAGATGGATAATACATGTGGTGCTGTCATCTTTCTCAGATTGCTGACTGCTGATCCACACACACGAAGGAATTCAAAAATTATTAGTGTGAATGTGTGATATGTATGTGTCTTCATTAGCTCCTTAATACTAGCAGAGTAGTAGTAATAGATTCTGGAGACAATTAGACATAGTACAAACTAAGGTGGACCACACCACAATGCGTGATGCCGTGATGGGGACACCAATAACACCTTGTTGAAGATATTTAGAAGTTCAAATCACTAAAGAAAAGTACTAGTAAGGAGTTTGTCTCGGTTTTTTTTTTTTTTGGGGACAATCTTCCGTGAGCACTGTATGTATACGATTTCCAGCAAGTAAGGGAACACAAAGTCATTTAACTAAATGTAAGTGGTTGTTTTATGTCCAATTCCATTCTAACATGGATTATAGCAAATTTTCCTAATACAAGAAAGGGCGAGGGAAGAATTTAAAAATAAAACTAAACCCATAGACACATAGCCAAAGAAGCAAGTGATAAATAAGATCATAGTACACCAGGTGCAACTTCAGGCTTCCATTTCAATCTCAATGTCTTGAATTATCACAATGCTATATACAATGGAGTACTTTAACTTGATAATGGGTGGTCGTTTCATTTGATTGTTGAGCTAGTCTGATTGCAAATTGGTGGTGGATGCTATTAATAATGCTGGTGAAGATTTGTCAGAGCTAGGGAGCATTTCAAGAATTATACTACATCTAGCTAAATCTTTTGTTAATTGCAAGTTTTCCTTTGTTCATAGAAATAGCAATATGATGGGTCACCATCTTGCAACTTGCAAGGTGAATGAAACATGCAACTGTAAGAAGGGTATGATTTGATAACCTAATTTCATTTCATCGAACTTTTAATGAATACCATTATCTTTCCTATGTCTTGAGTTATTGTTCGAATTTATAAAAAAAAAAAAAATAGATTAGTAAAATTTCCACATTGGAGGAGATGGCATTTGAATACTCATATGGCCATCATTCACCATGATATTAGCTGTTCAGTGACAGACTGACAGGTGCATATGCTCTCTGCCTCTCTTCACCTGAAACTGCATGCTGTGCAGCTATTTATTAGCTATATTTATAGCTTTAGTTCCATCATAAAATGAAATATTTTTTAAGGTTGAAACTTGATGCAATGTCATGGCTTATGAAACATCAGAGGAGGGACAAATCCAAAACCCAATTAAGGGTGGAGCCGATAAATACAAAATGGAAAAAACATTTTTTTAGAAGGATATCTTCATGGAAAAAACAGTATGAATATATACTAGTTGTACAAAATATATGTAAAATAGAGTCAAACATACACAAAAGTATACATATACGAGTAGTATGCATATCATTATGTTATGTGTGCCCATGTATACAATAAAAGGGGAAAACAGTGATGAGATCAATGAGTTCCTTTTTTCTACCCTCAGCAATTCAAAACCACACCAGACCAAAGTAAGGGAAACGTTTTTGATATCACCAACTGGGATAACCAATATATAAATGGGTGGAGGTGGGAACAGTTGCATAAGTATGATAAACATTACTTTTATCATACATCATTACATCATACGAAGAAGTGTTAGCTGATGCAAAGTCTTGGCTTAATCAAACCTAGGATGATTTCAAGATTTCATCAATCATAGTTAATTAAGCCATTACTACACCTACTCACCCAGCAAATTAGTCTTCCCTCAAAGCTTTCCTACCACTTTTCAACATCATATTATTGCTACAGCAGAATGATTCATTCGTTTTTACAATCTTTTTTAAAATGCATTTGTTTTAGAGTTAGAGTGACAGTTAAAATTTGTCAGGTATTTTACCAAAGGAGTTGCTTATCTGCTACATGATAATAAGTGGTAATTGGTAAATCTCAAAATCACAACATCTCAAGAGAGTAAACACAAAACAGAAATGTATTATGAATAAATAACCATTTAAACTCCGTAAATCTGAGTTCCTACAATAACATAAAACATTCAAAATATAATTTAAAAAAAAAAAAGGATTCGAGAGTTTATTATCTAGCAACAAATACCAAATCTCAAATCCCTTATAATACTACTAACTTAGAACTAACCAAGCCACAACGTGAAGATCTAAAAAAAAAACATACCAAATTCCTTTTCCTTTTTGCCTCCACACAGATTTGCTCTTCCCTTCCAATTTTATTATTTCTCATCATCTTAGTTTCTTTCTTTCACCATTGCTCATTGCTTGTAATAGTTATAGTTATGATAATAATAACCTAATTAAAACCGTCGAAATCGAAAAAATCAATCCTTATTCTGCTGCTCATTCCTCTTCCCCGATCCATCCCCTTCCCTCTCCTCAAGCAACCTCCCAGCCTCCTCGTCACCACCATCGCCACCCTGCGCGACCTTCTTCTGCGCCTCCTTCGCCTTCATCGCCTTCAATTTCGCGTGGTTATAATACCCGACCCCCAAAAACGCAAGCCCATACCCGAACAAATTAATCGGCGTCACAGTATCCTTAATCACAGACCACGAAAAGGCGATCAGCAACCAATCCTTGACCACGCCGGCCACATTCATCGTCAACGCCGAAGTCTTCCCCACCAACAGAAACACGGCGAGGTTAAGCGCGAAAGCGCACAGCGAATTCGTCCCGAATATAACGAAATCGAATCGAAAGCTCGAAACCTCCTTCAAAACAGGATACTCGACGAAAAGCCACGGCACGGAGAGAAACAGCAAGCAGCAAGGCGCAACGTAATAGAGCGAAGTAATCGGATTCAACGAGATCCCTTTGGAGGTGAGCAAGATTTGAATCATGACCAATCTGGTAGCCTCGAATGCGACGGCGCCGAGCTGGAGAAGCACGCCCCAGGTGTCGAAGCGGGCTTCTCCGTAAGCGGCGACGGCGACGCCGAGGGAGATGGAGAGCATGTTGAGCATGGTGTCGTTTTTGTAATGGTCCTTTTTGAGCATGACGCCGATGGAGTAGACGGCGACGGGCATGAGGGCCTTGAGCATCTGGATGAAGGAGACGGAGAGGTAGATGTAGGCGGAGTTGGAGAGCCAGAGGGAGAGGGAGTAGAGGGCGCCGATGGGGAGGACGGAGGAGAGGTAGAGGTCGCGGGAGATGGAGACGGGGTCGACGAGGCGGAAGACGCGGATGAGGAGGAAGGCGAGGGAGGCGCAGAAGGACATGTGGATCATGGTGAGGGAGATGGGGAAGGGCCAGTTGTACATTTTCTTGTCGAGGATGTATTTGTTGTAGACGATGACGGTGAAGGAGAGGAAGATCCATATTGCTACGTAGGTGTAGGAGAGGATTATCTTCTTCAGGACACCGTCGCTTACAGATCCACCTTTTCCCATTTTGCTTTCTTTCTTGTTAGTTTGTGATGGGAGAGATGATGATGATGATGAAAGGGGAAAGGGTCAGAGTGAGAGTGAGATTGATTTGAGTTTGATTTGGTAAAAACTAAAAACTGAAAATACACACAGCACAGCACAACGCAACACAAGTATACAGCTGGATGTTGTTGGGAAGGGGGTTTACTAAACTAAACAAATGTCATCAACTCATGCTATGCTATGCTATGCTATGCATAACAATATTTGTCATTTTGGCATGCTTTCCTTCCTTCTTTATGCTATTTTTATTTTTTTTTTAATTTGAATTATTGTCCGTATCCTTGCACCTATTTTTTAATTTGAATTACGTCTATTGAAAAAAATAATTGAGTATATTTAAATTTGAATTTATAAAAAAAGAAATAAAGAGTATTTGAAAAATTTAGGAATGAAAGTATATTACCTTATTGGTATATCATCAAATCAAATAATATAATTCTAAATCTCATTCCCTAGAGAGTAAAAAACACAATAATTGTTTTTTAATGTTTTTATTGACTGTATTCATACTTCCTATTTATTGGTTTTTTTTTTAAATAAATAGTCAAATATTCTTATTGATTTTGATTATAAGGAAAAAAAAATTGACTTTATATTTATTAAGAAGATTAGTTTAGTATATTTAATTTTCTCAAATTAAAAAAAATATTTTAAAATGATAACATTGAAAATGGAAAAAAAATAATTAATTGAGATAATTGGTTTAAATAAGAGTATTGCAAGTATAATACTACTGTAATAGTTTTAGAAAATAAGTTAATTTTTGCTTATATTTAAAAAATATTCTAAATTAAAGTTGAATAATTAATAAAAAATTTAAAATTACAAATTTTGAATTGTAATTGATTGATTAATGTAAATATATTAAATTAATTATTTAATAATTAATTAATATATTAGATAAATCATAAAATACACATTTCCTTCGGAGTGAGAGAGTATAAAAGTTGTTGAAAGGAGTCCGCGTAAGACAGTCCAGTTGGTGGCTGCAGGGACACATAAGATTTCCCCCTCCCCAGGTCATGGATTCTAGTCCCAGACCTCCATGTAAACCAAAAAAAAAAAAAAAAGTTGTTGAAAGGACAATAAAATACGATACGGTCAAAACTCAAAGTGAAATTTTTAGAAGATATGCATCTTCTTTCTTTAAAAGAGGCTATCCTGTTTGGGCAGAGAACGATTCTATTCGGGGAGGGAATATTCATAAAATAAGGGAAGAATTATTAAATTTTATTATATATATATATATATATATATATATATATATATGTAAAGAATGAACAACGTAAGGAGTACAGTAACATTTTTGGTTCTTTACCTTTTCTTTCTCCTAGGAAGTCAATTGAGAATTGGGTGTCCATAGTGCATATTTGGCTTGGCTTGTCAATTCAGAATTCAACAGCCTTTACTTTTATCAATTTTTATGCCTATTTGGCTTGTGAAATTAAGCATGGGTTGGAATTAGAATTATAATGTTTAGATGTGTACTTAGAATATTTTAATTCCAATTTCATAAAATTAGGTTATAACTAAAAATAAAAAAACTCGATTTTTATTTATAAATCTCGTAATTACAATTTTATATTTTATAAAATTCGAGTATTCGCGAATCTAAAAATAAAACGCATGGCTTCTCCATCAATTCATCTTAGAGGTGGTAATTCAGGCAACGTGGTTGGTTTAGACTTGAGCCATGATTGGATTGGGGCAAAAAGACCTGGATGAAACTTGAGCCAAAAATTATCTAGCTAAACTTGGTATCGAGCCACTTTTTAACAAGATTCGGCAATGTTTTTAGGTGATATTATAGGGTCGGGTTAGAGTCTGATTGGTTCTGATTATATTATTAATAAAGCGGATCAAAAAAGCTTGAGATTTATTTGAATCGTATTTTGAGAGTCTAAACTTGTCTGCTATATATCAGAATTGTCTTTTTATCGCCTTTAGTCCACCCCAATGTTTCATCTTCCCCTCTTCTCTAAATTCTAATCAAGGAATCTTCTCATCATGACGACTCTATTTTCCCCTCCCCTCTATTATCTACCACCACTAGAATATATAATTTCTGATAGCAACCATCTCATTGTCCCCACCATGTCACAAGCGATGGCTACATGCGACACACACAAAAGGTTGAACGACGACACACACAAATGGTAGAGACATGTGACACCAACAATGAAATATAAATAATTTAATTTTTTGAAATCTATATCTTATTTCCAAATAATGGAATTAAGAATTAACTCTGAAATTCCAATTTTGCATTCTATTTTTATTTTTTTTTTGCAATTCAAACATATAATCAACATTTCAACTCAATTTTGAATTAGAATTATGATTCTAAATTGCAATTTCAATTCAGTGCGCCAAACATAGACTTATATACATTTTGAAAAAAAATATTAACAACTCGTACATTGTATAAATCAATATCATCTTATTTTTTAAAGTAAATAGATAGTCTCTCAATCATTAAATAATTTACTAATATGTTAAATTATTAAATAGTGAAACTGGAAAATAAAAAAAAATCCTTTGATAGGATGTCGAGATTAATAATTAAAATAGCAAAGTTAATTAGATTCACTATAAGACAAGGGATAGGATAGTAATTAAATAATTAGATTATATTTTATTATATAGTTTATTCTAGATTGTTCCTAAGCTTTAGGATTATGCCAAGTGTGTGGCTAATAATAGTTTTAGGGTTGCATATTTACTATATAAGGAATGTATCTCCTATTCATTATTATCAATGAAAAATATCAAGTCTTTTAATTTTTATTTGTTATTTTTCCTCTTCTTTGGATATTGACCATCTTGAATTTCCATCCCTATCCTTGGTAGGAACTTTCTTCCTATCATCCTTATTCATATTGCAATAGTAAAAATATGTAATCACGAGAAACTTGAAAATCCGAAATTTTATGTAACATGTGAATTTATTATGGTTTAAAAGTTGCAGTGGTGATATGAAAGACAATTTATGGTTTAGATTTAAAAAAAACACACACACACACAATTGAGCAACCGGACACGTGCGTATCTATCCTCTTATTGAAGTAGTACATGTAAAAGACCTTCTTGACTTAACTACGTAGCTAACTAGGCTCTTAATTCCATTTCCAATACTCCCTCCGATCCTATATAGGGCATATTCTAGAAAGTTTTATTGGTCCTAATTATAAGTCATTTTATATTTCCTATGCATCATTTATTGCGTTTTCTCTTTTTTGCCCTTATTAAATGTTTTGACTATCTATGTGTTTTTTGTTGTTCATTAATAAATTTGAATTTTCCAAGAAAAGTTTAGGGATAAAATTGTAATGTTACAATATATTCTCATAGAATTCATAAAACCAACCACTTTCCTTGGTATGTGTAATTCGGTTAAGTATACCCTATAATAAGGACCGGAGGGAGTATCGTTGTTTTGTTCCATCCTGGACCTGAATTATTTGATAAGTCCAAGTATAGAATAATACTCCCTCCGATCCTTATTATAGGGCATATTTAACCGAATTACACATATCAAGGAAAGTGATTGGTTTTATGAATTCTATGAGAATATATTGTAACATTACAATTTTACCCCCTTAACTTTTCTTGGAAAATTCACACTCATTAATGAACAACAAAAAACACATAGATAATCAAAACATTTAATAAGGATAAAAAAGAGAAAAATCAATAAATGATGCATAGAAAATATAAAGTAACTTATAATTAGGACAAAGAAAAATTTATAAAATGTGACCTATATATAGGACAGGAGGAAATAATATTTTTCAACCATGAAGACAAGGAGGATCATGACCAATATAAAAAACACAATCAGTGCTTAGACAAGTCGTCCATGCCACAAGCATTGTTGATTGATTTTGGCATCCAAGTACAATACCTTCAACAACAAAAAGAAAAAACGTGTGCCACTTCGACTTCAATGGCGCAATTGTTGGGATCAACTCAATTGTGCCGCGTCGCTTCTTACTTTTTACTTGTAACCCTTCTTAAATTTCTGTCTTTGATTGCATCGTTTACTTCTTACCCTAATTACATACACCCAATTAAGACTGAAAGCGCTTGAATTTTCTATGCATAAATGAATACTCCTTTTCCAACTCAAATTATATATTTTTAACTAGGGTCGTTATTCAGTATTCACCGAAAGAAGGTGAGTTTGTATACTAACTGGTTGCTACCCCCTATTCTCGGTTATTCCTCGTGTCCAACAAACATAATTATTTCTGTTTTTTTTTTCCTCCACTGCACCCTTCCACCTGACACGTGCACCCACTGCACACTGCTACAGTGCCACCCTCGTGAAAACATGGATTCTTTTTCTTTCAAATGGATAAATATTTAAGTGTTTTTTAATTGAAAACGTGAATATTTGATATGTATTTTCAAAACAACCATTATTAATAATATGAAAAATTTAAAAAGTGTTAAGTAAATATGAGTATTTGTGGAAAGAAGTACTCCCCCCGTCTCATAAATTATGTTCATTTAGGTTTTTAATTTTGTCTCATAAGTTATGTTCTTTTAGAAACACAATACTCATTTATATTTTTTTTTTCAAGTATACCCTTATTTATTACATTTTTTCCGCCACATGTTTATTCATTTATCTTCAATATAATTTTCATACATTTATTATTACTCTCTCTTCTGCTATTAATTGAGCGTAATTTAGTCAAAATATATCAAATTCTGATACTCTTATTTATTCATTTCTTAATTTACGTGCAAGAGCCTAAAAGAACTTAACTTATGGGACAGAAGAATAATTAATTGTCATTAAAAATTTGTATATGGTCTTATAAATAGGGACAAAATAAAAGCCATAAAAATGTCTTATACTCCCTCCGTTTCAAAAATAGTGTTGTTTAAGGTTTTACTATTAATTTCTTTCATTATGAAATAGTACTCTACGGGTCCAAACATTATAAATTGCTCGTTCATGTTCGGCCCAAACATAGTCTTTGTATTATTTATTTTTTTATGCTTTGAGTCCCTAAATTTTGCTCAAATTTTGGAAATGGTTCTTTCATCGCTTAAGTGGTGATATGACTGAGAATATGTCACGTCACATTCGCCACATCGATATGTAACGTGTCAGATGATGCCACGTAAATTTTTTAAATTAAAAAATTATAATTTATTAAAAATAATTAAAGTTGTATTTAAAAAAATCGAATCTTTTATTAAATTTGAAAAGAAATTATTTTTATAATAAAAAATCATGTATTGTCCCGTGACTTTACATAACACATCACTTGTAGATATTGTGAAAGTGACGTGAGATGTCGTCGGCTATTTCATTACTTAAGTGACGAAAAGATCATTTCAAAAAATTAAACAAAGTTCAGGAACCCAAATCATCGAAAAAAAGTTTAAGGAATAATTCCAAAAGAGCACCTAAGTTGAGGGACTAAAATGTTTAATAAGCCTTGAAAAGATTATGCGTTGAAATATGTAATACCCCCTCTGTTTCACAATATTTGGCCTTTAAGGTCTGGACACACAAATTAAGAAAGTGTTAATTATTGTAAGTATTATGTATAGTTTGTTTAAAATGTCCCTATTTAATTCTTATTGAAAATTGTAATAGTATTTAATTTTTATTAGCAAATGTGTTCATTAATTAATGTATAGTGGTTTAGAGATGAGAGAGATGATAAAAGTTGAATTAACGAGGAGTAAGAGAAATGATTGAATGAAAGGTTAATATTGAAAAAAAAACATGTTTGTGTATTGAAAATGTAAAAGGTCAAACATTGTGAAACAATAAAAAAAGGATAAAAGGCCAAATATTGTGAAACGGAGAGAGTAATAAATGTATGGAGATTATATTAAAGAAAGGTGGAGAGATGAATGATGAAAATGATGATACAATAAATAATGATATGCTTGAAAAAAGAATTATAAATGAATATTGAGTTTCTAAAAGAACATATATTATGAGACAAATAAAAAAGCTAAAAAGCCTTAAATTATGAGACGGATTCATTTATTTTTAATATTATTTTCATTTATTTTTCCTAATGTTTAATTTATTTTTAACAGAAATAAAATTAACACAAAGACTATGCTAGTTTTTTTTTTTAAAAAAATTATCTTAACAAAAAAAAAATAACACAAAGACTATGCTAGTTAAAAAAAAAATTATTTAAAAAAAATTATCTTAAAAGCCACCAAAAATGGGAAGAAAAAAAATTTAAGGAAAGTGGATGAGCACATCTTTGGTACTCCTATGCTACTTGAAAATAACCCAATTTCAGGTAACCGGTTTTAATCATCACCCTCCATTCTCCATAATGCACCACAACCATGGATTATGCAGTTAGTATACATACTCATCCACTTTTGGTGAGTATTGCATACAAACCCTTTTAACTATTGCACATAAATTAAAAAATAAATAAATGATGTAAAAATTTGATATATTTTAACTAAATTATTTTCATCTAACAATTACAAAGATGATACATAGGAGTAATTTATAAGTCGGAGGAAGTATATTTCATTTGATTCTTAATATAACTTCATTTTAGCTATTATTTTTTTTAGTCTTATTTATATTAATTATTTCTCCAATTCTAATGATGCATTAATTATTTTTTCCCAAACATTTATATTTATTTAGCATTTTTTAAAATTTGAATAATAATTATAATGTTAATTATAAAAAAAATTGTCCATTATTAATAATCTTAATATCACTAATATATAATATTAATTAAATTCTCTGATTATAATTTTTTAAAGATGAGTTTATAATAATGATAAGAGAAAGTATAAATTTCAACCACTTATTCCATTTTTATTGCCAAACTTCATATAGCTTCGTTGACAGCGTCGTGTGTTTGTTTTTTTCTGCAATATTTCATACTCAGTATTAGGTGAGGATTGTCCATTAGGGTGGGGCTTCCACCAAAGGCCATTTTATTCAATTGAGATATAAACAAGACCATGCCCTACTTTTGACATTCACACTCACACAGTAAGAAGCGAGTTCTCTAGCCCTTTGAAGTTCAAATCTCGCATATTCCCTTTATAAAAAACAATTCTTTGTATACATGGATAAACAGCTAGTAGGAGATTCTTCTTTATTTTTTATTTTCAAAATAAACTTCTGTTTGTAACACATTTTTTTTTTCCTTCTTGAAATTATACAGCAATGTTCCTCACCTCCAAATTATGAGTTCCATTAGTCAATTATCAATATATACAATTCTGTAATTATAATTGTTATGGGGTGTTATTTCATATGTATCGATCAAATCAATTCTTAATATATTACAATGATAATGGATCTTCAATTGAAGATCTTTACAAGTCAAATTACTATATTTGGAAATAGGGTATGTGCTGTATGTAAAATATACTAGAGTCTTGTCATACTTAGGCGTATTATCAAATGTATATAAGGTGATGGAAATGATTTCATCATCATCCTTATCCAAAAAGGAATCCTAAAAATAAATAAAGGGCCTTGAAAAATGATGGTGCTAGAAAGATGTTATAAACCACAATAGACACAAGCTATTACAATATTCAAATTGTTTACAAGTCGTAGGCAATAGATCAATCATGTCAAACTGATCGGGTTCGAATTTGATTTATGATAATGAAAAACAAAAATGAACAATCACCACATGATATAATGTACGAAGGTAGAATGGGAGATGCGGGTTCAGGCATGCTTTTGGACTCTGGCCAGTAGCGTATTGGTTTGCTGGGGGTCTCTTTCTTGCTGTGTATAATGATTGAGTTTAGAGAATTCAAGGTCCTGGCGTGGAATGTACGTGGTGCTGCTAATCGAGGTGGCAAACGTCATGTTCGTAATATGGTGCAAAGATATCATCCTTCTATGGTTATCATTGTCGAGACTCATATTCTTTTCAGCAGTGTTAGTCGTTTTTGGAGTATGTTGGGTTATCAACCTAGTGCTATCATGGAAGCCCAGGGGCACTCTGGGGGTATCTGGGTGTTAGCTAATGTTCCACCTTCGGTTAATATTGATGTGGTTGACCTGTTTCATTAGTGTGTTACTGTTAGTGTCTCTTCTCAGGGTCATTCGTGGTTGTGTAGTGCGGTGTATGGGAGTCCTACCCCGTCGGTTCGTGATGCGCTTTGGTCTCATCTTACCATGCTTAGGACATCCTTCATTCTCCCTTGGATGCTCATTGGTGATTTCAATGAAATTCTTCTGCCTTCTGAAGTGCAAGGGGCCCGGTTTTTACGTACTAGAGCAGAGGCTTTTCATAACATCTTGGAGGAGTGTAGGTTGCTTGATATGGGAGCTGTTGGTTCAAAGTTTACGTGGATAAGAAGGGAAAGGGGCAATCGTTTGATTATGAAACGGCTGGATAGGGCGTTGTGTGACATTGAGTGGCGTCATTCTTTCCCAGAGGCTTACGTTGAGAATCTCTGTCGCATTCATTCGGATCACTCGCCACTGCTTCTCCGGTGTAGTGGCATGGTCCCTGATCGTAATGCTCGACCCTTTCGGTTTTAGGTGGCATGGATGTTCCATGAAGAGTTTGCTGATGTGGTAGTGAATGCTTGGGCCAGAGGTGGAGGTTTGGTTCAGTAGGGACTTGATAATGTTAAATCAGATGCAATTAATTTCAACAAATATGTGTTCGGTAATATTTTCAAAGATAAACGGAGGATAGAGGCCAGACTTGCAGGTATCCAACGCTCTCTTGAGGTTCAGAGATCTAATGACCTAGAGAGGTTAGAGTGTAATCTTCAAAGGGAGCATGCTAATCTCTTGGCCCGTGAAGAAATGCTTTGGTACCAGAAAGCTAGGGAGAACTGGGTTCAGTATGGTGACCGAAACACGAAGTTTTTTCATACTCAAACCATTGTTAGGAGGAGGCGTAATAGAATTGAGGGTTTGTTCTTGGACGATGGTTCATGGTGTGATGATGCTACTAGGCTTAAAAATGAGGCTAACAGGTACTATGGCTCTTTATTTTCTACTCCTATTGACGCGTCACCTACGGCCTTGCGGTATGTGGCAGTTCCTCAGCTTAGTGTGGAAGGTTGTGATGATTTGACTAAACCAGTTTCTCTTGAGGAGGTTCGCAGGGCGGTTATGTCCATGGAGTCCTACAAAGCTCCCGGCTCCGATGGGTTTCAACCCATTTTCTTTAAAACTTACTGGAATGTAGTTGGCGGGGATGTTTGGAATTTGGTGGCTAATGCGTTCTCATCTGGATCCTTAGACCCTGAGCTTTGTGACACACTTTTAGTTCTCATTCCTAAAGTGCAGCAACCTCTCGAATTTAAACAACTACATCCGATTGGTTTGTGTAATGTCATTTTTAAGATTATTACGAAGGTTATTGTTAATCGTCTGCGCCCGTATATGCCGGATTTGGTTGGTCCTCTCCAAAGTAGTTTCATTCCGGGTAGGGGTACAGCTGATAATGCTATAATTGCGCAGGAACTCATTAGCTACATGAAGAAAACCAAAAGTAGAGTTGGACCAGTGGCTTTTAAAATCGATATGGAAAAGGCTTATGATAGAGTAAATTGGGACTTCCTCAAATACACGCTGCAGGATTATGGCTTTCCTAGTACCTTCGTTTCGCTTATTATGAATTGTGTTTGTTCTTCTAAGCTCTCGGTGCTATGGAATGGGGAGAAGCTTGATAGTTTTGCTCCTTCGAGGGGATTACGGCAAGGAGATCCGATGTCTCCTTATTTGTTCGTTTTATGTATGGAGAAGCTGTCTGCTCTAATTAACTTGAAGGTGACTGAGAGAAAATGGTGTTCGGTTAGTGTTTCTCGTGGGGGCCCTGCGATATCTCATTTGCTTTTTGCTGATGATATTTTCTTATTCTGTAAAGCAAAGAATTCTCAGTGCCGGGTAGTTGTGGATGTGTTGCATGAATTTTGTCAAGCTTCTGGTATGAAGGTTAACTTCGATAAATCCAAGGCCCTTGCATCACCCAGAGTTCCTGCCAATGTTATTCAGCGTTTTAGGTCAGCAACGAATATCCAATTCTGCTCTGACTTAGGAATGTATTTGGGCTTTCCTCTTATCTCTGGGAGAGTTTCAAGGACTCAGTTTTTACCGCTGGTAGAAAAGTTGCGATCTCGTCTTGCTTCTTGGAAGATGAATCTTCTCAATAGGGCGGGGAAGGTATGTCTTGCTAAAGCTGTTCTATCCTCCACCCCTACGTATACTATGCAAACTATGTGGCTGCCTCAAGGTGTTTGTGATGAGGTGGATCGGATTTCCAGAAATTTCATATAGGGGAAGGAGTGAGCAACGAGAAGTTAGAACATTGTGAGCTGGAAGAAGGTAACGAGGCCGAGAATGTATGGAGGGTTGGGGGTTAGGGATACTCGGATTGCTAACACCGCTTTGATGGGGAAATTGGCTTGGAGATTATTGTCTGATCGCTCTTCTTTGTGGACCCAAATGCTGGACCATAAATATCTTCATGGGAGATGCTTGTTAGACATGAGAAATACTCAGCACATGTCGTATGTTATGCGGGGTATTTTTCGGGCAGCTACGGAGCTTAAAGAAGGGTTTGAATTCCGGTTTGGGGATGGCAGCACCTCCTTTTGGTTTGGGAGTTGGAGTAAGGACGACCCTCTTTGCGAGAAAGTTCCATACGTGCACATTACTGATACTGACTTGGCGATTCGGGATGTCTGGAATGGTAGTGCTTGGAATTGGAATGACTTATACACTCCGTTTAATGAAGACATAAGACACTCTCTTGATCAGATTCATATTCTTGCGTTTGGGGAGCTTGATGATGTACGGTGCTGGGCTGCTAAAGATGATGGGATGTATACCGCAGCCAGTGGGTACAGATGGTTATGTCAAAGGCATGGTGATTTTGAAAGGGGGGATGAGTCTTGGTCTTTGCTGTGGAAGCTAACTTGTCCTGAGAAAATAAAGTTCATGTTATGGTTGCTTCTTCATAATGCTCTCCCTACCAACTCGCTCAGGTTTAGGCGCGGCTTGTCTAGCTCTTCTATGTGCACTCGCTGTGGCAATGTTAATGAGACAGGTTTACATGTTGTTCGTGATTGTTCTTGGAGCAAGGACTTGTGGTTTAGATATGGTTTTACAAACACTGAGTTCTTTTCACTTGACGCTTGGCAGTGGATTAGTGAGGCTACTAAGGGTGCGTCGAGCATGAAATTCCTTGCTGTTGCTTGGTGGGCTTGGAGATGGCGCAATATGGAGGTGTTGGGTGTGGATAGGTGGCAACTAAATCATGTGTCTTTTAAGATTAATGGTTTACTGTCGGATATGCGTAACTGCTACATAGTTGGCTCTCAAAGCAACAGACCAGTTAGACGTGTTTCCTGGACCAAACCCCTGCTGCAGTATGTAAAGATTAATACAGATGGAAGCTTTAGAAAGGGTGATCTCTTGGTTGGTTTTGGTGGAATATTGCGGGACTCTGATGGTCTTTGGCTTTCGAGCTTCTCAGGGTGCTACCATTCTTCAAGTGTGCTTCTGGCGGAGCTGCTTGGTTTGAAGTATGGACTGTCCCTTGCGTGGGATTTGGGTTACAGGTTGATTCATTGTGAAATTGATTCCCTGGAAGCTCATCGGCTGGTTAATGCCACATCTCTTCCGGCTACGCATGTCTATGGCTCTCTGTTATGGCAAATCAAGTCGTTAATGATCCGGGACTGGGAAGTGAGCATATCCCATGTGCTGCGGGAAGTTAACTCGTGTGCGGATGTGTTAGCGAAGGTGGGTGTCTTGGGTGGTTCACCCCTTTTGATTCATGATCTTCCTCCGGCTGAGATCAGTCAGGCTCTTGCTAGGGACTCTGCTGGTCATGTTTTTGTTCGCTGTTAGCTTTCTTTATTTGTTTCCTTAGCACCAAAAAAATCAATCAAATTATTAAAGTTTTACGGGAAGAGAGTTTTCACCCAACGAGGTAGTTTGTACGTCAGGATTCATGTTTGGATTTGGGTAACAAAAAAGGGTATTTCTATCATGCAATCCAAAATTGGATGGTTGATATGCAACCTTTTTTTAAACCAATAAGAAGTTGCCACCTATGTCATGTCATTATTTGAAGTAGTTAAAATTAGTTTTTTGCAATTTAGTCCAACATAAAAAGTAAATTAAAAATTTAGTCCTTTGTACCTATAGACAAATTATAACTTTTAATGTTAAATTTAGTCACTTGGATTAAGCCTTTTTACATAAGTGACTAATTTTAACTACTTTTAATTTTTTTTAAATTAAAAGTTATAATTTGTCTATAGGTACAAAGGACTAAATTTTTAATTTACTTTTTATGTTGGACTAAATTGCAAAAACCTAATTTTAACTAGGTTTAAGAAAAGGTTGCATAGCAACCATCCAATTTTGGATTGCATGATAGTAACTCAAAAAAAAAAAATGCTCAACCCAATTAATTCAAGGGTATTTCTATCATGCAATCCAAAATTGGATGGTTGCTATGCAACCTTTTCTTAAACCAATAAGAAGTTGCCACTTATGCCATGTCTTTATTTGAAGTAGTTAAAATTAATTTTTTGCAATTTAGTCCAACATAAAAAGTAAATTAAAAGTTTAGTCCTTTGTACCTATAAACAAATTATAACTTTTAATTTTAAATTTAGTCACTTGCATTAAGCCTTTTTACACAAGTGACTAATTTTAACTACTTTTATTTTTTATTTTTAAATTAAAAGTTATAATTTGTCTATAGATACAAAGGACTAAATTTTTAATTTACTTTTTATGTTGAACTAAATTGCAAAAACCTAATTTTAACTAAGTTTAAGAAAAGGTTGCATAGCAACCATCCAATTTTGGATTGCATGATAGTAACTCCCTTAATTCAAACCAACTTATTTTTGTTGATTTAGGCAAATTCTCTCTACAAACTCAAATAAAGCCGGCTTAGTTACACGCCAGAATAAGGAGCATGAAGAGATTTTCAAGACAAGGACAATTCAATTAGATATAATTTAAAATTATAGTTGATAATTTTTTTTAATGGTTCATAATATTGTGTGTGTGTGTGTATATATACACACACACTACTATATGCTATTTTGTCACGAATGTTCAGAAGACTTTTCTAAATTGCTGTTGGGGGGTCATATCATGGAGTTGGGTCAATTTCGTTAGGGGTCCAATAATTGCCTAACTTGGATGCAGATACCATCCACTTCAATAATCAAACATGTTCTTCCAAAAAAGACAGTGAAGGATGCAACAAATCCCGTAGACCAACACAAGATCACTCTTTAATTTCCTTCAAGTCAGCGAAAATGAACAAGACACACAGCCCACGGCCACAGGGAATGAATGGGTCCAACCAACTTACTAAAGGCTCAATTTTTATGAAAAAATGATATATATTTTTTTAACAAATTTGTTTTAACATTTTTCAAAAAACATAAAAGTTGTATATTAGACTAATTTTTCAAATGAAAAAATGATAGATTTTTCAAATTTGTTTTAACATATGTCACTTTTATGTTTGATTATATGATATTAGACTAATTTTGTTAAGAGAATATATTTTTTTCTATTTATATTATATATATGAATAAAGAAATCAATCAAAATATATGTTTGCCATCATTCCTGAAATCATGGTCGCACATCTAATTGAATATGATAAAAAAAAAAAAGAGATACGTGACATACAATTTTTTATTTTATATAATCATGACAAAAGGGATATACAAAAATTATTGGTATGCTATCATTTATTTATAAAAATTATTGGAATTGCCTACACAAATTTGTCATCGAACAAATTGGAACGGGCCTTTGATTTCAGTAGCAAGGTCCACGAAAGCCTTCACGGATTGTGTGATATGACCATATTATTATTAGTATCTAGAATTAAATACATTGAGTAGGGCCAAACAAAAAAGCGTTTGTAGTCCAACGGTTAGGATAATTGCCTTCCAAGCAATAGACCCGGGTTCGACTCCCGGCAAACGCAATTTTTGGCTTTTTTTTCTTATTTCCTTTTTCAACGCACCAACGCAATTTTATGGTTCTAACGTATCCTTTGGTTGTGCTGCCTCTAGCTGCTTCTTATGGGAGTTTGGGAGGATTTATTTGGTTACTTGAGTATTGGTTCCCATGATGGTCTTTCCTTTATCCACGACTACCTTTTGACTTATCCCTATAAGGTTCTTATGGTTTTTTTGGGGATTCATTCTTCATGATTATGGGATATAAATCTTGTGGGGGTTGTGGGAAAAATCCCTTCCATAGGCTTCCTATAAATCTAAAAGTTCACATTTGTTTTTAGAGTAATAATCATTTATTAGTATATCAAAATTTCCTACAAAGAGTTTTTGTGAAATCACAAGGCTCCATAGTTTTGGTTTTGATGATTGACAAACCTATCATGATATCGTTACATAACAATTACAATACACTTAATTTGCATCAGTTACTTGCTCAAAAACCCCTTATTGCTGTAGCTGTACATTAATGTCAGTAATACTGCAGAAACTGCACAAAATTCTTCCTATAAATCCTATACCCTTATTTAGAATTCTAGGTTAAGAATCATGTTTTCTCTCTCATAATAGAATAATCAATCTAACAAACTGAATTATCTTCAGCATTTACTCCTTTGTGTTAAGCAGTTGCATATGGATCAATGTTGATCATAAACAATGGAAATGTTATCAGATGATGTTGTTAATGCACCTCTTGAGCCATAGTCTGTAGTTGATGTAGAACATGAAACTGCTACTAAAACTCCACAAGGTCGCGTTATTGGTAATTCCATTAGAGGCTCATTCGGGTTCAGAAAAATATGAACCACTTTTCTCATCCTTGGCCTTAACATAGAATCAGGATGCAAACATGCTAGCCCAACCATTAATGCCCTTTTAGCTTCTTCAATGTGGAATCGGTTTTCAAGTAATTTGTCAACACACTCTACCAAAGCATTTTGAGCATGCATATTCCAAACATGGTCTACTAAACTATTCTCTTCCATAACACATTTTGACCTTCTCCCACATATAACTTCAAGTACCACCATGCCGAAGCTATAGACATCCGACTCGGGCGTGACCTTCCCTGTAAAGCCTACTTCTGGTGCTAAATATCCTGGAGTTCCGGCTACATTCGTCGTTATGGATTCTTCGTTTTTCAGCAATCTTGCTAGACCAAAATCACCTAAACGAGCAGTGTAATCAGAACCGAGCATTACGTTGTTAGGCTTAACATCTCGATGAATCACAGGGCTTCCACATTCTTCATGAAGATAGAGTAATGCTGATGCCAATCCTGTTAATATCTTGTGCCTGGTTTGCCAATCCAGAATGTCCTTGCCTATGAAACGGTCGAGGCTTCCGTTTTCCATGTAATCAGAAACCAAGAGAAGATGTTTACGTTCATGGCACCAGCCTTGGAGCTGCACTAAGTTTTTGTGCCTAAGACGCCCTATGGTACATATCTCAGCCAAGAACTCTCTTTCACCTGTGGTGTAGACAACCAAATAAACAAGGGAAAACAAACAAAAAGATCAAAAACAGAATTTAACTAAACTTAGGGATAAGTTTTTTTTAATATCATAGAAGTCAATAAGGTGGAACTACTAATCTATTAAAGTTGGCTTAAGGGGGCATATGGAAGAGCTTATAGAAAGCCTTTTAGGGTTAGCAGATGTTTGGAAAAGATTATAAAAATAACTTACAACCTTCGTATAAGCTTTTTTTTTTTGGCTAATTTCCATAAGCTTATGAGACAAGCTTATGAAAGCTAAAATAACTTATGAGAAGGTCATAAGCTCTTACGTCATAAACGATCATTGAATAGGCGCTTAATTATGTTGTTTTCCCAAACGACCTCTAAAATGGAAACCAATGGTCCAATGGACAGTTGGCTCGATTCTAATGCATATGTTTTGTGAAGGCAGCATTGACTTCTTTGTAAATTCATTGACTTGATTTTCTACTACAATTTTTGCTTTCATACATTAAATCATATCCATATAGTTTTTCACCGGTAACCAGAACATACCTTGCGTAGAAGTTGCTGAAATCTTCTTTATTGCTACGGTTTTCGTTGATGTTTTTAGAGAGTCAGATATGATGCCTTTATAAACACTACCAAATCCTCCTCTGCCTAGAAGATTTTCTTTGCTGAAGTTGCATGTTGCCTTTGATAGTTGTTTGTAACTAAACATTTTAGGTACATCTGCAGCAGTCCTTGATAGGCTTTCTATATCAAAATCCCTCTTGTTACCCCTATCATATCTTTTCCTCCAAGCATCCCAAATAAAAGGAACTAAAATTATTGACACAAACACAAAAACTGGTATCACAATCATCAGTGTGGTCTTGATGGTATCAACTTTAGTGGGCTCAATAAAAGGAATAGGCAATGGCACTGATGTGAATACCCAATTTAGTACGCGATGGCTTTCAGGGAAAGTCTTGCCAGTGGAAGCTGTGAAACCAACATAAACCGAGCTTGGAATTACATCAAATAGTATAATTGAGTAGTTAAGAACACTCTTTAATGCGCTGTCATTGTATCCCGCAGAGATAAAAATCATGTTAGTCCATCCATTATAGTCAATTTTAACCACTATATCTCTTCCACTCTTGAGGTCAACACCAGTGTCATTGAGACTTTGAGAAGCAACTGGATTTATGATGCTTGTTGTGTCTATGCCGATGTGGTTTCCATCTGGATCAAATTCATTCATGAAAGTGTCCATCTCCACGGCGATTTGTCGAAAATCCTCACCTACGCAGTACCATTCTGAGTTTAGACTATAGAATAACAAGTTTAATTTAAGTTAATTCAAACTTAGTAAATTGTTTGGCTATCGTAATAGTCTCTTTTACTTGTTTGATTGTGGACAAACTTAAGTGTTGTTATAAAAGCGCGTTTGATGCTATTTTCTAATAAGAACATAACCCAGTGTAATAATAATTCATTTATGAAAATATCACATGTTACAGCTACTTACACAAGTGGTTTTTTAATGGGATAACAGCACTACAAGCATTCCAATAACAACCTTAAATTTTGTCCATTGATTTTATGTGCCTATATGCCATGTGTGCATTTAAAATTTGTTCAACTCACAGATTGAAAATCCAAAAATCATGTGCAAGTATATGTTAGAAACAGAGGGCTCTGAATTATTATATTCTCCTCAACATATAAGACAATGCTTGATATAGAACACATCACCTCACATCATGTAGAAGTGTTAAAATCAGAATAAAAGTGTACAAAAAAATGAAGTGGAAATGTGGAATAAACAGTAATAGATATATAAGTTGATGTGTGTATAAGTGATAATTCTTGGTTACCTTTTGTAGACTGATCAAATAGGCCAAGATATGAGCCATAGCTTCCACTTGGCGAGGGCCTATTATCCGATGCAAATACGATTGCCATTCCATCACCCGAGCTGGTTGAATTTGTAAATGGGGTGATCCTAATAGTAAAGGTGGTAGAGATAATTGCTGGCCAAACATGCACAGGAAAAGGATACAAAACCCGGCCTATTTTATTCTCCGCGGCAACTGGTAAACTTGAATCACTTTGTTGTGGCTCTGGTGTTAGACTTAAATATCCATTGCCTGAAGTAGCTGAACCCATACAAAGAAGTGCACCATTGCTACAACTTTCAGGGCTGAATGAAATAAAAGTGAAAGTGTTGGGGTCAACCACAGTGCTTCTACCATTTTGAATTAGCAATGTAAAGATAAACATAAGCAAATACATGGTTTGTGGTGAATTTTGATGAGAGCTTAATTAAATACTGATAACTTAGACTTAGTATATATAATATTTATACATACAACTTATTTATGATGTGGATATAGTGGTAAGTTGAGTTTTTACCTTTTTGAATGCTGTGTTGTTGTTCATAGAGGAGAGACTATAGAGCATTATGGATGAGTAAAGTGTAGGGTTCTAAGTTTTGTTTGGGTTTGGCACAGGTTTTACTTAAAGAAGCAGATGCTAGTTCTTGACCTTATTAGTAAGGCAAAGGTAGTTCTTGACTTCATTACAATAAAGGGACAAAGATGGGTGCAAAGTGCAAAGGGAAAACTTGTCACTATAAATGAGAACAACATAGTTATTCTGTTTAAATACGGGAAAATAAAAAAACAAAAAAATAAAAACTAAGAAAGTATCCAACGCTATGTAAGATAAGAAAATAAGAATTTGTTGAATTTCAACTTAGTGTTATTCTGTTTAGACCAATCGTTACAATATAGTAGTACATAAACTGATTCAAAATGAACACATGATATTTTCCTGGTTAATATTTTTACTATATTCCAACTAGGGGTGAGCATGGCATGTCCGAAATGTTGTTTGAGTCAATTTTTCAACCCAAACCCGTCCCTAATTAGAGAGGGACAAGGTAAGGACAGATTTAAAATAGGACGGATCCTATTTAAAACTTTACAACTTTATTCATTTATCTTTTTATTATGATTATTAATCTATCATCCCCTATGCAATTATGAGGGGTGTATTTGGAATAAACTCTTTAATATTATCTAGATATTCGAAAACGACTTATAAAAAAGATACCAATTCTACCAAAATGATACCCTATATTAAGGGACGGAGGAAGTATATTAATTGCATATGGAGCATAAAAAAAAATTATACTAGCAAAATAGTATTTCGGAAAAATAAAAATTAAATTTTGGGACTCAAAAGCTACCTAATTTATCAAAACCATGATAGTTTTAAATATGATTTTGGTATCTGAAAATTAAGACAATTATGATTTTAGTTTCTACAATTTTACTTTTTTGTATTGATCTTTATATGTTCCAATTTTTTGTTTTAGTTCCTAATGATAATGGGACTAACATTTGCATAAAATATTTGTTATTTTAATTGCTGATGTGAACAATTATAATGTTGACATGTTAATGACAATAAATAAAACAAAAAATTTTAAAATATATAAGAAAAAAATGTAAAAACAAATTTCCTAAATTTCCAAAAGAAAAAAAAATAAAAATTTGGTAAGAGAATAAAATTCCTCGTACTGTAAGAAGGGAAGTGATCTCCTCAACCCAAAAAAATTGTAATACCGTCTATTTAATTTTTTAATAAAGAATTTTTTAATCTGAATTCTTAAAATTAAGGATAAGAGACTATAAAGAATATACATTTATTACTCCTATTAAACTAAAAATTAATGTTTTAAGAGATAATAAATCTAAAATTTAATATATTTATTTTATTTTTGAACCTTTTATTCTTGATTCTAAAAGTTGAGATTAAGCAAACTTTTCAGATGTGTTTGGTTTTGCGTTTTCAGGGAGGCAAACTCAGGAGCTGTGAGGGGGAAGCTCAGCACAAATGAGCATTTGCTTCCCCCACCGCTTTCCCAAATACGTACTTAGTATAATTGAGTAACAATCGGGTTCCTAGGCTTCTCAAACTAGCACTTACAATGCTCCATACCTAGGCACCAAGTACACAAGGAGAAATTATTCACTTCGGTTCTAAATTATGAATTTCTCTCAGAAAAATAATATTTATGTTTCAAAATAATTGATATTTAAAATTATAATATATGAAGTAAAAATATACTTAATGTGTTTTTTTGTCGTAAATCAATTTTTTTTATTTTTTTTATCTTTTATTTCTATGTAGTAAGTGATCATTTTTCTCCATTTAATATTTCTTCTATTAATTACATGAAAGTAGGTGTTATAAAAATAATAATTAATGTTGTATTAGATTTCTAAAATGACAATTATTTAAGAATAAATTCATTTTGTTGAAATGACAATTATTTACAATTGGAGAGAGTGTGAGATAAATAAAAAAATTTAATTAATATTATTAATGATATGATTGTAATTGTCAATATTTTGTATAATTTCTAAAATTATTTTTGTAGTTACTTCATTCATATAAATAAGCATTTGAATTAGCCTTTCACAGCCATGAGAATTAAGGAAGTTAGTTAGTATTATTAATTCTATCGAAATTGTTAACATTTGGGCTCTGTTCGGCTTGCCTAACTAAGAGATTTTTAGCTAGCTAGTACCTTTTAGATTTAGTCAATAAATTACTAGTTCCGTTCGGTGAACACAAATTAAAAAGAGTTTGCAATTTTTTAAAAAGGAGTTCATTGCTTATGAAAGTTAGATTTCAAAAAGCTACTTGAAATAACTTTCAATAAACTAAATTAGTTTTTAATAATTCATATATCAATTATACCCTTCAACATTTTTTTTAAGTTGCATTAATTACTCTAACCTAATTGATGTCAATTTAATTTTTAATTAAATGTGTATTTAATTAGTTATTAATTATAATATAATAATTTTGTAATATTTCATTAATTATTTAATCAACTACATATTTAATAAAAAATTAATTAATTAATCATAATTTAGTAAGTTTTTTATACCGTTTTTAAATAAAGAAAAAAAATAAAATATTAATATAAATAAAATAATGTTATATATCTTTTCTGGCTATTTAATACTTCATCTGTCCCTTAATATAGGACACCATTTTGGTAGAATTGGTGTCCCTTTTTATAAGTCGTTTTAGAATATATATATAGGTAGTATTAAAGAGTTTATTTCAAATACACCCCTCATAATTGCATAGGGGTGATAGGGTAATAATTACAATAGAGAGAAATGAATAGAGTTGTAAAATTTTAAATAGGGGTAACCTTGGAATGACAACATATTTTTTTTTTATAAATTTGAGAGTAATAATTATTTTTCTTAATATGCATGAATTAGATAAAAGTGACTTATATTAAGGGAGAGAGTGTGACTTTTAGCTATTTGCACAACTTGTTTTACGGAACAATTCTATTTCATACAATTAACTAAATAGCTACAGTTCCTAATTAGAATCTCTCACCTACCAGCTAACTTTACAATTCATGGCTACAAACTCACATGGCACAGCTATAAATTAGTTTTGGTGAATAGACTCTTGGTATATTTTTTGAAAATTACCCTTATAATTATCATTGAAATTTTAAAATATTTAAAGTATATAAGAGTGTTTGCAGAAAAGAAGTAATTAATGTCATTAAAATTTGAAATAATAGTTTATAAAAAGAGACGAGACGATAGCATTAATCGATGCTTATATTACTAAAAAGTATTATTGATTCTTTAAATAAAAAATTATCGACTAAATATAAGTGTTCGAATAAAGAAATAATTGATGACATAGAAAAAATAAAAAAAAATTATGAATAGGACAAAAAACCGTTTTCCAAAAGGGATTATTTTAATTGAGGGCCAATGGGAATATTCTATATAAGGATTTAACTTATTGACACCTAACTTAGTTTTTCCTTTTCAATTTTTTTTCTCAAAATACCTTTCCACGATTTTTTTTTTAAACCCTTATAGGAGTACATTAGTGGAGTAACATACGAGTTCTAAAATTTTTAATATACAAGTAAAAAAATTTTAGCTCAATAATACACTAATCACCTAGTGGATCAATAAAATTTTCACATACGCCGAGGTAGCTTATCAATAAAATGCCTCATGGAAACCTTCATTTCCCAATAATATGCTTACCACACACATATCTAAACTAAAACAAATATTGTATCAAGCCTTGTGTATAACTTTAGCCCTTACGAATGTTTCTGATTTTGAAATCCGTCTCTGCAATTTTTTTACTTCTTTATCTACATTTTTAAATATAAATTTTAGTTTTGGTTAATATCATTAACTTTGATATAAAGTGATGTAAATATAATTTTGATTATTTTCCCATATTTTTGTTGTGTGAGATTTTTGTTTACATATTATTAATATGTATAAGTTTTGGTCGTCACTCTATTATTTTATTTTTTTTTGTACTCTTTGATCAGTATCACTAATCCTGTACGAGGTCTTGTTTCTATGATTCTCCCAGCAGGGTGTGTTAATCAAGAATCAAAGCTGAGACTTCTTAGTCTCAGACCACATTCCCAAGTTTTCAAGTTGGCAAGATCGCATCACTTGAATCAACCCCCGTTTACGTTACATTATCATTTTTTATTCATAATTGATAACGGAGACCAAAATCATTTATAGAGACGAATTTCAAAATCATTAACATTTATTTATAAAGATAAAAATTATATTGAATCCTACATTAAATACCACTTTGTGAAAGATTAAAATATTCACGCAAGGTTCCCAATTGCCAAATTATGAATTGCATTCATAAGACTTTCCAAAGATGCTCATAAAAATAAACATTAAATTAAAATTTGCAAAGATAAGAATTTTTAGCATGATTTTAAACCTCTTTATTTTCGGTTTACTTGCGTGGTACGGTTCTTCCATACGTAAGGATTGGGTGCAACCAAAATCTCAAAAAGGTTCTAATAACATGGAGGGGGTTATTTGTATACTCCCTCTGCTCCAATATATTTATAAAATCTTTTTGGAATTTTTATTTTTGTCCTATTATAAGACTCTATTTCAAATTTCAATAGTCTTTAATTACTTTTTTTTTTTATAAACATTCTTATTAACTTTGCACTTTTTAAAGTCTCAATAATAATCAACCGGGTTTGGTTCAGTTGGTGTGTAAGGTCCCAACTAAAATCTTGGGAATGGGATACAAGTGCTAGTAGCCTCGTGTTTGATTCCCACTAAAAAATCCACGCAGTTCGCTCCGGATTAGTCTCAAAGGCTCCTTGGTATTAAGGGTACTCTTGGGGATTCCACTGGTTCCGCAAGGAATTCGGACAAAAAAAAAAGTCCCAATAATAATTATATTGGTAGTTTTGAAAAAGTATATCAAATTTTCACATTTCCAATGTCACTAACTAGTGTAATTACATTTCTTGGTGGAAGAGAAATACCCAAAAGGGTCTTATAAATACGACCGGAGGGAGTAGCATTTTCATTTACCGATGCATTACCTCTTTTTAGATAATAAAAAATTAATACTCCATCCGTCCCACAAGGATGGTAAAATATGACCAAATTTTTTGTCTCAAACTATAGTGAAAATAATTAATGAAAAATTTAGAAATTGAAAACTTTGAATTGCGATTGATTGATCCATAAAAATGAATTAAATTAGTTGTTTGATAATTGGTTGGTGTGTTAGACTTACCATTAAATGCATCTTTTCTTAATTTTATGACTTTTGAATTTTTTAACTATTCTTGTGGGACGAAGGAAGTACTAACTTACATTCCGATAGAGTTTCTTTACCTTTATTATCTTAAAAAAAAATGTAAATAATGTTTTCCAATAGCATGTTTAAAACAACAAAGGCAAGAATCAAAGAAAAACAGTTTATTATTGAGCCACAACTCCAAATTATCGATTAAGTTTTATTTCTAATAGAACATATATAGCCAAAAGACAAAGAATTACAATGATACATTATATTTATTTATTTTTAAGTAACTTTGCCTTCTGGATTTATTTCATTTTGGCTCTTACAAAGATGAATTAAGTTGAGTCTCGCCGCTCATACTTGCGAGCCCATATGTGTTTCCCATTAAGCCGAAACTTTGCCACGTGCTTCCCGTTGAGAATATCATCAATTGTTTCCACATTTTTAAGAACCATTGTGGCAAACAAGACTTGATCACCCATGTTCCCATTTCCCATGCTAAGAACCTTAATACAATCCCCATATAACGTTGTAAATAGATGCCACACTTCAAATTCTGTTACAGGGAACCCCCTTGAAAATGTTAAGAACATAGTTTTGTCATCATCCGTAACACCATCATATGGGAACTTGTTAATCCATATCCTCGGATCATACAAATTCAATCCCTGAAAATTAATTGGTGGTATCGACGTGAAGGTGCCAAATAGTGGGTGTGGGAAACCAGGGACCATAATCATTGGTCTAGAAAAATAATAAGGGCTAGTAGGGCGTGACATGCCAGTGCTAGTGCTAGTACTAGCACTAGTGTTAGCGTTACCCGTAAAATATACTTGTAATATATCATGAAAAATTCTAGCACAAACATTATTAAGAACTTTTTTAATACCGGCTATGGAAGTGAACCTTTTTTGACGAAAGAATTGAAGAGATATATTATTTTTCAATAAGACTGTGGTTAGAGGTAGTCCTCCACCACCACCACCACTACTAGTGCTTGGGGTCTGATGATCAATAATTTGATCTTCTGATGGTGACGACTCCAAGCACCTCAAGCAAGTCACAGCTTCATTTGTAAGAGCATTGAGCAATGAGTCAGAGCAACCAACCAATTTAAACATGAAGTTAGGGTAACCAATGCTTTCTAGCCAAAGCCACAAGGCCATCACAAGAAGAGACTGTGATGGGCTATGAGCTAGTAACATGATCAACCGAAAGAAGACCTCACGGTCGATTTTGTGAAAAGAGTGAAGCTCTTCTTCAGAAATGATAGCCATCAAAGTGGTGAGAGCTAAGAAAACAGGATTATGCGGCAAAAAAAAGTTGATTGTGATATAATGAAGATAAAACAAATTAGGAGGCGATTATATATATAATGAATTATTTCACTAGAATATTAAATTGTTTTGAGAAATTTCTTTATTTTTATAATATTTTTAAAATTTTAGAAAATTAATAAGGCATTGAATAGTTTTTTTTTTCCTTCTAAATATAAATTTATCCGTATCTTGTAGTATTATTATTACTAAATAAAATAAAATTGTTGGAGAATAAGTATGATTTAGTCAAATGTAATTATATTTTCATTAAAATTTAGTATACAATGTATTTTTGAATTGTGTACAAAAAAACCTTAAATGGTAAATATTTTGGAATGGATGGAGTATTTTTTTATTAGATGGTGCTTACGAGTACTATTAAATAGTAAAATTTTATTTAGTAGAAAAATAAAAAAAATGTTTAAGATAATTTTTTTTTTGAAAGGTAAGATAATCTTTGTATACTAAAAAGGCTGTACTTTTTAATTAATACTTTCTCTTAATTAATTAAGTAAATTCCATTTAAGGTAACGTCATGCAAAAATTAGATAATTTGCATTTGAATGTAATAAAATTTAAAGAATTAAATAATTTGAACGGCTTACCTTAAGAGACTCCCTATAATTTATAAATATTTTATTTTTAAATTCCTTGACTTATTAATGTGTTTTTTTTAACAGCAAATAAAGAAAAATTTATTAACAAAAAGATTAACCGAGCATCATAGAACACCCAAAGACCCCACATTCTATGAAGGGTTTGTCAGAGGGAACCACAATCATGTGCATCAAGTTAATCACAACCAGATACAATTTTAAGCTTCACACCATTGTGAAGCAAATAAAGTACTAGTAATCTCAAAAAAAAAAAAATTCCCCCAAATCCACCTACCAACCTATACACAGATAATGACCCTAACCACCCACCTCCTTAAAAACCTTGAATGAAAAAAACCCAAAGGGAAAATTCAAAACAAAGAAAAAAGAGCATAACAGGACCAAACAACAAACACCAACTAGGATGATACCAATACAAGAACCACCCAACACCAAGACAGAACAGTGTACAACAGATGTTAGGAACCAGGTACAGGGCATAATCGCCAATTTGCATATGAAATAGACAAACCCCCAACACATTAGCCCAACGCTAAGATCTAAACTTTTTAGACTCAATTAACTCCACTAAGTTGAGATCTTCTTCTTTAAACACCACCTTATTTTTTTCTAACCAGACAGCCACGTAACTGCAAACCAGACTACAGCAATCTAATATTTTTCCTTTTTGCCTGACCAATTCGCCAAATAACGATGGAAGTCATCATAGAGCGGAATCGATGCCTGCTAATAAGTAACCAAACACCAATGACATTCCAAACCTGAAAAACAACTGCACAATATAAAAACAGATGGGAAGAATCATCCTCTGTTTAACCACAAAGAACACAGTTTGCAGGAACCATTACTCCTCGCTTCCGCAAATTCAGTTTTGTTGGAATTTTATCCCGAAGCAATTGCCACATAAACGCTAGGACTTTTGGAGGAGTCTTAACCTTCCACACCTTCTTCAAAGCACCTGCCAAATCAAGAACAACACCAACAGCAGTAGGGGACAATTTAGACATTAAAAAATTGTATGCTGTTTTAACAGAAAAAGTGCCACCGTTGCCAAGGCCCCATAGGACCAGATCAGGCTAATTGGCCTGCAGAGTAACATCTCTCAACTGAATAAATAACTCATTCTTTTGAGAAATTTCTCAATCATACAATCTTTTTCTCCATGTAAGATTCCAGCATCCCACACCAGATTCAACTTCAAATACTTCTTTTACTGACTTTTCTTTAGCATTAGAAATTAAAAATAGATTCGGGAAAACATCGTAGGATGACACCCAAGCCAAGCATCCTCCCAAAATTTGAAGGAATTTCCACACTTTCAATTAAAATTTTTGATATACTGTTTCATACCACTCACCTCCCAGGCTAGCCTCACTTTTAAATAGAGCTGTCAAAACGGACCTGCAGGCCGGGTTTGGGTCGACCCGCTTCGAGTTCGGGCCAAACTGGACTCGGGCCAAATGCGCCCTAAATGGGCTTCGGGCTGGGTGCGGGCCGGCCCGCATCACCTTTTTCTTTTCTTTTCTTTTTTTTTACAATTCAACCACTTCAAAAAAATATATATTTATTTTTCAAAAAAATTTAATGAATAAGCTTCCTTTATTTACTCCCATATTAGGATGATACCAATACAAGAACCGCCCAACACCAAAATAGAATAGTGTACAACAGAGGTTAGGAACCAGGTACAGGGCATAATCGCCAATTTGCATATGAAACAGACAAACCCCCAACACATTAACCCAAAGCCAAGATCTAAACTTTGTAGACTCAACTAACTTCACTAAGTTGAGATCTTCTTCTTTAAACACCACCTTATTTCTTTCGAACTAGACAAGCCACGCAACTGCAAACCAGACTACAGCAGCCGAAGATTTTTCCTTTTTACCTAACCAATTCGCCAAATAACGAAGGAAGTCTTGATAGAGCGGAATGGATGTCTGCCTATTGAAATTTAATATGTAACCAAGCACCAATGGCATTCCAAACCTGAGAAACAACTGCACAATATAAAAACAGATAGGAAGAATCCTCCTCTGATTGACCACAAAGAACACAGTTTGAAGGAACTATTACTCCTCGCTCCCGCAAATTCAGTTTTGTTGGAATTTTGTCCGAAGCAATAGCGACATAAACGCTTGGACCTTCGGAGGAGCCTTAACCTTCCACACCTTCTTCAAAGCACCTGCCAAATCAAGAACAACACCAACAGCAGTATGTGACAGTTTAGACATTAAAAAATTGTATGTTGTTTTAACAGAAAAAATGCCACCATTGCCAATGCCCTATAGGACCAGCTAATTGGCCTGCAGAGTAACATCTCTCAACAGAATAAATAACTCATTCTTTTGAGAAATTTCCCAATCATACAATCTTCTTCTCCATGCAAGATTCCAGCATCCCACACCAGATTCTACTTCAAATACTTCTTTTACTAACTTTTCTTTAGCATTAGAAATTAAAAATAGATTCGGAAAAACATCGTAGTAGGATGACACCCAAGCCAAGCATCCTCCCAAAATTTGAAGGAATTTCCACACTTTTAAAATTTTTGATATACTATTTCAAACCACTCACCTCCCATGCCAGCCCCACTTTTAAATAGAACTGTCAAAACGGACCTGCAGGCCAGGTTTGGGTTGACCCGCTTCGGGTTCGGGCCAAACTGGACTCGGGCCAAAAAGTCTGGTTAAAAATTAAGTACCCTAGTATCAAACCCAAACCCGCCCTAAATGGGCTTCGGGCTGGGTGCGGGCCGGCCCGCATCACCTTTTTCTTTTCTTTTTTTTTTTTACAATTCAACCACTTCAAAAAAATATATATTTATTTTTCAAAAAAATTTAATGAATAAGCTTCCTTTATTTACTCCCATATTAGGACGATACCAGTACAAGAACCACCCAACACCAAGACAGAATAGTGTACGTTAGGAACCAGGTACAGGGCATAATCGCCAATTTGCATATGAAATAGACAACCCCCAACACATTAACCCAAAGCCAAAATCTAAACTTTATGGACTCAACTAACTTCACTGAGTTGAGATCTTCTTCTTTAAACACCACCTTGTTTCTTTCGAACTAAACAAGCCACTTAACTGCAAACCAGACTACAGCAGCCCAAGATTTTTCCTTTTTACCTGACCAATTTGCCAAATAACGAAGGAAGTCTTGATAGAGCGGAATGAATGTTTGTCTATTGAAATTAACATGTAACCAAGCACCAACGGCATTCCAAACCTGAGAAACAACTGCACAATATAAAAACAGATGGGAAGAATCCTCCTCTTATTGACCACAAAGAAGACAGTTTGAAGGAACTATTACTCCTCGCTCCCGCAAATTCAGTTTTGTTGGAATTTTGTCCGAAGCAATTGCGACATAAACGCTTGGACCTTCGGAGGAGCCTTAACCTTCCACACCTTCTTCAAAGCACCTGCCAAATCAACAACAACACCAACAGCACTATGTGACAGTTTAGACATTAAAAATTTGTATGTTGTTTTAACAGAAAAAACGGCCACCATTGCCAAGGCCCCATAGGACCAGCTAATTGCCCTGCAGAGTAACATCTCTCAACAGAATAAATAACTCATTCTTTTGATAAATTTCCCAATCATACAATCTTCGTCTCCATGCAAGAATTCCAGCATCCCACACCAAATTCTACTTCAAATACTTCTTTTACTGACTTTTCTTTAGCATTAGAAATTAAAAATAGATTCGGGAAAACATCGTAGGATGACACCCAAGCCAAGCATCCTCCCAAAATTTGAAGGAATTTCCACACTTTTAAAATTTTTTTGATATACTGTTTCAAACCACTCACCTCCCATGTCAGCCTCACTTTTAAATAGAACTGTCAAAACGGACCTGCAGGCCAGGTTTGGGTCGACCCGCTTCGGGTTCGGGCCAAACTGGACTCGGGCCAAAAAGTCTGGTTAAAAATTAAGTACCCTAGTATCAAACCCAAACCCGCTCTAAATGGGCTTCGGGCTGGGTGCGGGTTGGCCCGCATCACCTTTTTCTTTTCTTTTCTTTTTTTTTTACAATTCAACCACTTCAAAAAAATATATATTTATTTTTCAAAAAAATTTAATGAATAAGCTTCCTTTATTTACTCCCATATTAGGATGATACCAATGCAAGAACCACCCAACACCAAGACAGAATAGTGTACGTTAGGAACCAGGCACAGGGCATAATCGCCAATTTGCATATGAAATAGACAACCCCCAACACATTAACCCAAAGCCAAGATCTAAACTTTATGGACTCAACTAACTTCACTAAGTTGAGATCTTCTTCTTTAAACACCACCTTATTTCTTTCGAACTAGACAAGCCACGTAACTGCAAACCAGACTACAGCAGCCGAAGATTTTTCCTTTTTACCTGACCAATTTGCCAAATAACGAAGAAAGTCTTGATAGAGCGGAATGAATGTTTGTCTATTGAAATTAACATGTAACCAAGCACCAATGGCATTCCAAACCTGAGAAACAACTGCACAATATAAAAACAGATGGGAAGAATCCTCCTCTTATTGACCACAAAGAAGACAGTTGAAGGAACTATTACTCCTCGCTCCCGCAAATTCAGTTTTGTTGGAATTTTGTCCGAAGCAATTGCGACATAAACGCTTGGACCTTCGGAGGAGCCTTAACCTTCCACACCTTCTTCAAAGCACCTGCCAAATCAACAACAACACCAACAACACTATGTGACAGTTTAGACATTAAAAATTTGTATGTTGTTTTAACAGAAAAACGGCCACCATTGCCAAGGCCCCATAGGACCAGCTAATTGCCCTGCAGAGTAACATCTCTCAACAGAATAAATAACTCATTCTTTTGATAAATTTCCCAATCATACAATCTTCGTCTCCATGCAAGAATTCCAGCATCCCACACCAGATTTTACTTCAAATACTTCTTTTACTAACTTTTCTTTAGCATTAGAAATTAAAAATAGATTCGGGAAAACATCATAGGATGACACCCAAGCCAAGCATCCTCCCAAAATTTGAAGAATTTCCACACTTTAAAATTTTTGATATACTGTTTCAAACCACTCACCTCCCAGGCCAGCCCCCACTTTTAAATAGAACTGTCAAAACGGACCTGCAGGCCAGGTTTGGGTCGACCCGCTTCGGGTTCGGGCCAAACTGGACTCGGGCCAAAAAGTCTGGTTAAAAATTAAGTACCCTAGTATCAAACCCAAACCCGCCCTAAATGGGCTTCGGGCTGGGTGCGGGCCGGCCCACATCACCTTTTTTTTTTTTTTTTACAATTCAACCACTTCAAAAAAATATATATTTATTTTTCAAAAAAATTTAATGAATAAGCTTCCTTTATTTACTCCCATATTAGGATGATACCAATACAAGAACCACCCAACACCAAGACAGAATAGTGTACAACAGAGGTTAGGAACCAGGTACAGGCATAATCGCCAATTTGCATATGAAATAGACAAACCCCAACACATTAACCCAAAGCCAAGATCTAAACTGTATAGACTCAACTAACTTCACTAAGTTGAGATCTTCTTCTTTAAACACCACCTTATTTCTTTCGAACTAGACAAGCCACGTAACTGCAAACCAGACTACAGCAGCAGAAGATTTTTCCTTTTTACCTTATGAATTCGCCAAATAACGAAGGAAGTCTTTATAGAGCGGAATGGATGTCTACCTATTGAAATTAATATGTAACCAAACACCAATGGCATTCCAAACCTGAGAAACAACTGCACAATATAAAAACATATGGGAAGAATCCTCCTCTGATTGACCACAAAGAACACAGTTTGAAGGAACTATTACTCCTCGCTCCCGCAAATTCAGTTTTGTTGGAATTTTGTCCGAAGCAATTGCGACATAAACCCGGAACTATTACTCCTCGCTCCCGCAAATTCAGTTTTGTTGGAATTTTGTCCGAAGCAATTGCGACATAAACGCTTGGACCTTTGGAGGAGCTTTAACCTTCCACACCTTCTTCAAAGCACCTGCCAAATCAAGAACAACACCAACAGCAGTATGTGACAGTCTAGACATTAAAAATTTGTATGTTGTTTTAACAGAAAAAATGCCACCGTTGCCAAGGCCCCATAGGACCAGCTAATTGGCCTGCAGAGTAACATCTCTCAACAGAATAAATAACTCATTCTTTTGAAAAAAATTCTCAATCATACAATCTTCTTCTCCATGCAAGATTCCAGCATCCCACACCAGATTCTACTTCAAATACTTCTTTTACTGACTTTTCTTTAGCATTAAAAATTAACTAAAAAATAGAGTCGGGAAAACATCCTTAAGATGATGACACCCAAGCCAAGCATCCTCCCAAAATTTGAAGGAATTTACACACTTTAAAGATTTTGATATAATGTTTTCAAATCACTCACCTCCCATGCCATCCCCACTTCTAAATTACAGATGCCCCTGAATCATACAATCTTCTTCTCCATGCAAGATTCCAGCATCCCACACCATATTCTACTTCAAATACTTCTTTTACTGACTTTTCTTTAGCATTAGAAATTAACTAAAAAATAGATTCGGGAAAACATCCTTAAGAAGATGACACCCAAGCCAAGCATCCTCCCAAAATTTGAAGGAATTTACACACTTTAAAGATTTTGATATAATGTTTTCAAATCACTCACCTCCCATGCCATCCCCACTTCTAAATTACAGATGCCCCTGACCCTCACGCCTAGCCCCGACACTAGTTCCCAATTCAGGAAAACATGCATCCTTAAGAGAATGACTTATGAATGTGTTCATTTTTCTTTTATGAAAATTTATGATGAGGGAGTTATTTTTATTTAAATATTAGGACAAATTATGAGGGATGAAATTGGAAAAATGAGTCAAGTTAATTCGTGGTCTTTTTTTTGCTCAAATTTGGCTAAAATATCAATCCAGTTTATAAACTCAAATTTGTACACCTTGCTAGTTTGAATAATGATTATTCACAGACACATATGGAGCCATTTCAACTCAATTTTTATGAAATTTTATATATGATATATAAGTTTTTATTTTGAACTATAGTCATATATATATATATATATATATATATATATATATATATATTAACATAAAAGTATATATATGCATATTTACAATAATTATGAAATATTTTTTTTTTGGTTTACATGGGAGGTCTGGGACTAGAACCCATGACCTGAGGAGGGGGAAATCCTAAGTGTCCCTGCAACCACCAACTGGGCTGTCTTACGCGGACATTATGAAATATTTTTTAAATACATGTGTATATATATATATGTATTTATAATTGAGCTGAGCTAGATTTGATTTTTTTTACTTTTATTATAGGCAAAATATTTTTGATTTTTGTTTTTTACGGATTTCGTCTTGTTTATTTAACGAGCTTAATTTTTAGTTTAAGTTTAATTTTTGAATCAAATTTATCGGACTAATTAATAAATTAAGTCTTGAACTAATTTTAAGTTGGTCGATTAATGCAACACCTGGTAACACAGATCATTAATTGCATAAAAAAATTATCTACACTAGATGCATATATGTAAATCAAAAAACATTAAATGTACTATCTTCGACCCATTTTTATATGTAGGTCATATTTTAGAAGAATTGTTTGTTCTTATACGTAAGTTATTTATATTTTTAGGAAGTATTATTTAATTATTTTTTTCCTAAACTACCTCTATTGAATTAATGCTCTTATTAACTATGTTTAATTTACCAAAAAACGAGTAATGCAAGCAAAAAGTATAAATTGATAAATATTTTTGTTAAAAAGAAGGAGTTAATTATCCATATTAACGCTTGTATTTCGATTAAGTGTGACTGATAAATAACAACCAATGGAGTATATATAAAGTATTTCCACCATTTCTATTTATCGGTAACTTTTGTTGTAAACTCACAAACTAATAAAAATAAGGGTCTTGCTAACAGGGCACTTGTTAAGTTTTCTAAAAGTAGAAAAAACATCACAAGTTCCAAGTCTTTCTTCTCTCGTAAACTTAAAAAACTTCAATTTTCAATATTTTCAATGCTTATAAACCATATTTAACTTCTTAACAAGTGCCCTAAAGGCACTTATTAGCATTTTCCTAAAAATAATTAATATAACCAACTCACATAAACTATTTTCCACATTTAACTTCTGTCTCTTCGTTAATCATTATTAATAGAGTAGTTATATATAGGTTTACAAAATCAATCTAAAAATAGGCCTACAACACAAGATAATGATATATATCACTTGTTAAATAATCAATAATAAGCAATTAAATAACACATATCACTTTATTTATGATATAAGCTGATTTGTAGTTTGATTTCATAGGTTTGTATATCATTTCTTGTAATATATTAATAGGGTCTGGTTAACAAGTGATCTTAAGGCACTTGTTAAGCTTCCAAAAAATTTAAAAAAAAAAAACAACACATGTCTTTAATTTTTCTCCTCTCAAGAATATCAAAAACTATATTTTCTCATACTTTCCAACAACATATAACTCCTTAACAAGTGTTCTTAATTTTCTTATATTAATATTATCTCACTAATTATTTTTTTTTCATTATTAATATTATTTCACGAACTATTTTTCAATTTCTCGTATAAAAGCATATAAATTAAATGAAAAAACAGCTACCAATACTTATTGAACTTTTAAAGAAACAATTAAATATAAACAAAATTTTTTCCTTCAATAGGACGTATAAAGTGTAACAGATCGAGATTTAGTAAGTTTTATAAATAATAAATAAAAAAAAAGTACATTGCAAGAGGTACATTTGTACCAAAAAAAAAGCAAGAGGTACATTAAAATTTATTATTCCTTTTAAAAAATATATTTTTATATATAATGAATAATTTAATTTTCATAATTAAAAGCATTAATAATACAAAAAAAAAATTGTATGAAACAAAGTGACGATAAAAGTTATAAATAAATAAAAGTTCTCACATATAAAAAACTGGGGTTAGTTATAAACATTTTGTTTATCTATATTTTAGAATTTCATTTAAAAAATATACCCTTAATAAATTCAAGTTATTCAAAATTAAAGTTTAATGAGTGTGTTTGGTATGATAGCTTGTCTAGTAGCTTTTAGCTTTTGAAAGCTAGCTTTTAGAAAGCTACACCAGGTAGCTTTGAGAAAAAAATAAGAGCTTTCAAAAAATCATATCTCAATTTTACCCTTTTTTTAATTAAATTATATTATTATTTATCCTGACTCAAATTAATATTATCCGCCAAATTTTTTACTTTTTTCCCTCCAACCCAAAAACCTAGAATCCTTTTATATATTCAACATATGTACGCACCATACCAAAATCACTCATAAAAAAAATCTTATATTTAACTATTGATTCAGGAGACATAAAGGTATGTGATATTTATTTCAACATTGATTATCAAATTTCTCTTTCACTTTTTTTTTATCCTTAATTTTTTATTTTTTATTTTATGAATTTGGTTCAGATTTGATTTGTGTGATTTTGTGATGGCGGTGTGTCCAATCAATAAGCTAAAAGTTTTGTACTTCTTTCGTGTCATTGTTAATAAAGATACCATGACATTTTTTAAAAATAATAAAAATATTTAAAGTGCAGTAATAATAATTATTATGAATGTTATAATTTTTTTATCTTTTATATCTATATGAATGAAGTCTTTATTTCTCTATAAGCTACTAGTGTAGTATTACCGTCATTGAAATATGAATGTCAATGTTAATTATTATTCTACATGTTATGTACTTTTCAGTCATTTAATATATATGTTTAAATTAGTTGCACAACTAGTTTTGCCAAACAACTCTAATTTAATAAGCTTGCTTCACAGCTATAAGTTAGTTTTGCCAAACAAACTCAATATTAACAAAAATTTAAAGACAAATCCTATCAACCACCATTTTTTTCTTGTTAGCATCATATATAATATATAAGGAAGATAAATTTGAGAAAAAAATAAAAAAAATAAGGTGGTGATTTTAGTATTAAAAATAAGGCTTAATTATGTTTTTGTCCTTCAAAATTTAATGATTTTTGGTCTTAGTACCTACAATTTTTTATTTGATTTTAATATTTAAATATTAAAAAAAATTGGTTTATTCATTGTATAGATGATGTGTCAGCACTGTAATTGGTCATGTCAACCATTATTACGCGAAGCACTAGATGCAGGAATCAATATCACATCATCCCTTATACTAAATCCAACATTTTGAAATATTCGAAAACCAAAACTAATAATTTTTTTCTAAGAACCAAAACTAAAAGTCATAAAATTTTCGGAACATAAGCATATTTAAACCTAAAAACAATCTAAAGCAAATTGGCTAGCAATCTGGACATCCACTCTATCTCTTGAAGTACGTCGAAATGGATTCCCTCTTCCGCAGTTTCAGTGGTGAACTCTCTTCATTACCCTAGCTACCACTGTTACCTTTCTCCCATATCCATGAGATAAGGAATATATTACCCCAAGAAACATTTTCCGCGAGGGAAATATATTATAGGCAAAAAAAAAAAAAAAAAAGTTTTGGTGGATGCCATGTCGTGTGATATATATAGAAAGAAAGAAAATTTCTTCGACGAATGTGGTGGCTCGAAAATTTCTCCGACAAACGTGATGTCTCGAATAGACATCTTTTTATATAAGGAAAGTAAATAAGAGATTCTACTTCGATCGTAATATTTAAACTAGGAAGACCGATCTCCATGATTGGGTTTTATCTTTAGAAAGGCACAATTTCTTTTCAACCTAAATTACTTAAATAAAGTACTATATGTCAATTAACTAGAAGTCCCTTTTATTAATAAAATATATAAACATGCATAGATAAATATAAGTTAGTCAAACCGCGGAATTTAATTTGGTCCTTTTATTTAATTTTTCCTAATTTCGGTTTTAGTCCTTAGTAATAGCATGATTTAAGTCGACATGTGACACATATCATGTTAATTCTTAAAGTGGTTGTTTATATATGATATTGACATGTCAATAACAAGAATTAAAACTAAAATTTTGAAAAATAGAATAATCAAAATCAAAGAAAAAAATATTAAAAATGAAATCAAAACTCACTTGATACATTTATAAGAATAAAAAAAATATTTAAGTACTCCCTCCAGTCCTATTTATAGGGCACATTCTACAAGAATTCTTTGATCATATTTATAAGACATTTTGCATTTTTTAGGAAGCATTTATTGTTATTTTCTCTTATTTGCCCTTTATCCATTAATGTGAAATAATATATAATGAAATTCTCAATACAATATAAGAGGGTAAAATTATAATGTTAATGTATTTTTTTAAAGTTTCAAGAAACTTAATTACCTTCATTGATCCGTATGATATGGATAAACTAAATATGCCCTATAAATAGAACCAGAGAAAATAATAAATATTAGCCTAAATATTTTATCAGGTTTTGTAGAGCGTAGGGTTGGAAACTTGAGTTCCGATCCCAAAAACTATTCACGGCGCCACCACCAGATTAAGGATTTACTTCCATAGAAAGAAGCATAATGTATATAAACATACATGTACATGTATATATTATAATGATATACTTTGAGTATGCCTTATACTTTTGTTCTCTGTGATATAAATCTTTTTCTTTATCCAAAACGAAATATACATGTATATATATATTTAATAAAAAAAAATAAAAGTTTGGGGAGCCCTACTCCCATGAAGATATGTTCCTGAAGTAGATAAACAAAATAGAAGAATGTTTCATAAAGATTAAATTTAAGTAAAAATTTTACTGTCCAATTATAAAGTCTCTAATGTTATATAAAATTGAATATTGGGCGGTATAATGACAATGGGTGAATAAACTCAATATTTTGTTAGATGTGTTCAGCCATAACGCTTGATGAATGGAAGATAGAGTTGGGGCGGTGTAGATTCTACAGAAAAAATAAATTGGTGCGTTGTATGTATGGGTGAGAAATGGTTCAAGGAAATATGATAGAATTGAATTTCGTAATAAGATAAAAAAAGTAAGAATTGAAAAAAAAAATACTTGGACGGAAAGATCCGGGTAGATGGATCGATCAAACTAGCTTAAAAAAAAAAAAAAAGGTTTTTCATGCTATTAGTTCATTTAAAAAAAAAAAAACTACTTTTGTTTTATATTGAATCAAATAAATTCGGATGCTGGTGAGATGTGGATATATGTGTTTTCACTCAATTTTATGAAAAATCAATTAGATATTATGATTTCTTATTTATGTATTTTTTATCAACATTATAATTTCTTATTTCCATTATGATTTTTTTAAATGAATAAAAAATGAAAATCCCATTAACCAGTATATTTTACTCGATTTTATGTAGATAGAACTATTTATAAGTGCAATCCACGGGTTTGATATTTTACTTTTACTTTTGTTTTATTATTTTAGGGATAAGATATACTATATATCCGGTGTGCAATATAAAAAGAAAAAAGATTGACTTCATATTTATTAAATAAGTTAGTCGAATATATTTATTTTTTAAATTACAAAAAAATATAGATATTTTAGAGAAATATTAGCATTTGAAAATAAAACAAAAATTAAATTAAATAGTCACGTTTTATAAAAAAAATTAAAAAAAATAGTATTAGATTGGAAACAAAACAAAAATTAATAAAATTAATAAATTTTTTATATTTTAAACCAAAAGTAAATACTCTATTTTTTATTTACTCCACAAACCGAATAGGAGGAAGTACTTGTCAAAAAGCTAAGAATGCAAGTTTTTGACACCTTTAGCGACAAATTGCATGAGACTTACTAGTAATGTGTTTATCACCTTATTGACATGTCATTTATTTCAAACAAGAACCATCAGTACAAAGAGCAAATTAAAAGACGTTGGGTCCCAGACTCAATTACAACTTAATTTTATTTTAATTCTTTCTATGGTGACATTTTCATTGTTATTATAAACTTGATGAACAAGTTAATTTAGGTATAACATTCCTAAAATTTCCTTGAACATTATTACATAAAGAAGTAGCCTTTTTTCTAGGATCAGCTGAGGTTATGTTGATTTGGCTCATCATGATGTTAGAACAATGCTCAGCTCCACAATCCAATGAAATTGCTCTATCTGTAGCACTTGTTCCTTTAAGATCATAGTATGTGACATCACTTACCTTTATCCCTCCTTCCTGCAATATTATTATCATTGTTCGAAGTAGTCAAATATAATAGCACAAGGTACATGTTTAAAAAAAATTATTTTCTTAACAAAATAAGAAAAAGAAAACTCACATTATACACCTGGATGCCATAATGCTGGTCGATGATTATTGGATTAGATGTGTCTGTAAATGTGATGTGTTCAAATGATATACTTCTAGCATATCCATTTCCTTCCTGCTCGATTGAAAATAAAAATGGTTAATAATACAAATAATATGATAATATCATTTTTTTACACTACTTTGTTTGGAACTATGAGAAGCAGATGCTTTAACTGAGAATAGTCTCATTGTAATACATCAGCATTGTTATTTATATGCAAAACCTTAAGCTATAATTTTGCGATGACTACTTTTAAAGGCATAATATCGGTAACTTTGTCTTATAAAATTAAAAATTGTAGCCGAAATTGCCATTCATTTAATAGATCATAGAATTTTGCTAGCAATATGACTTAATGATTGAGACCCATTTAATAGAACCCATTAATTACCAAAGGCCATGTCTTAATTCTGGCTCCATTTGTAGCCCTATTGATGCTGCAGTTCCATACATGTACATCTTCCACCGTGTCATTTCCTCTCAAACTCCCAATACTGTATAAATGTACATATAATAAATCAACAACACCAAAGTGTGATTCACATTATTTAAAAAATAAAAAAACATGAAGAAATAGAGATTTGGTGAATTGATGATTTACCTTATGCCATGACCTGGCCCACAAGCAATATGGTGAATTTTCAAATGTGAACAACCACCTTTAATAGCAATGCAGTCATCACCTATACATCATAGAATTATATATGCATGCAACTTATTTAGTAAACTTGTATCAATTAGAATCTTTGACATGTGCTCATAGCTAGCACACATTGAAAATTATACCTTAATTTAAATAGCAAACCTGGCCAATTCAGATCACAAGATGAAATAACTAGAGATGTAAGTCTATGAATAATATTAATTAAAAGAAGAGATGATGAGAATGAGTGTTGGACTCACCTACACCAATGAAAGAATTAGATATTTCAACTCTGCTTGAGAATGAGATGTCAATTCCATCAGTATTAGGACTGTCTGCAGGTGAAGTTATATTAAGATGTGACAAAGTAACATTTTTGCATCCAATCACACTGATGTGTTCTCCAGGGCCGTTTATATGTTTGACTCCTCGCACTTTAAGATCCTGGCATGATTCATATCTTATTGCCTGCAAAAATGTTGCAAAATTTAAAACACACATATATGCATGGTGAGAATTCTGAAAATCAGTATACAAGTGTCTCCTCTTTTTTTTTTTTTTTTTTTTTTTTTGGTTGCCCACCCGGTTCCCTAAGTACTACCTAGGTACATCCGGATCCGACCCGGGTCGCGTGCCTGGCTATGGCAGGTGAGTCTCCCAACATGAATTTTTTGCATTCACAAGGACTCGAACTCGAGACCTTGCTTAAGCGAGACCGAGCCGCTTACCACTCGTCCCAACTTGCATAATGTAATAGTGGTAGGTATTATATTTCTTTCACAATTGTGTGAAAAACTCTGATGTACAGTTGGTAGTTATCAACTTAGAACTTATGATTGTATGTCATTTTAACAAACCCTTTATAAAAAATCCTTTCATAAAAGGTGGGGCCTCCATGACTTTATGATGCTTAGTTGATTTTTATTAATAATATATATTTTTCTTGGTTTGCTGGTAAAAAAATGTCTCCTCTTGCATTCAGTTTATTTTGAAATTGACAAAACTACTAATTTGATACCTAAGTTAAAATTTTAACATATTCTATTGAAATATTTCATTAATTTATTAATTTTTTTAAGGGAATGTTATGTGATTTGATAGGTGTAATGGAATATGCTAAATTGTTGGAAAAAAATATATTTTCCTAAAACCTTGTTAGGAATAGGGAAATAACATAAGAAAATAGTACAATCGCCACACAAGGATTTGTGGAAAAAACTCAAAAACCGGAGAAAACAATCACGGTCGTTGGAATATAAAAGAGGAAAAACAAAAGTTGGATACAAGTTTAAAGTGTTTTCCAACTGGGACAAGTTAAAACAAGGAACTTAAGCCTAATATATAATCTTGGCTTCCTTCTTTCATTCCAATTCCAGGCAATGTGGTACTGGCTCAAATAGAATATTTCAAGCAAAACCCAACGTAAATGAATATATCAAAAACTAATATTAGATATCAAATTAAAACAAATAATCAAATTAAGATACCAAAATAATAATAATAATAATTAAAAAAAATGAGGAATTAGTTTGAAACAAATAAATAAGATAAAATACCAAATGATTAATTTTGCTATGGTAATTTATAGGAAAATTAGGGAGCAGGTAGTTGTATAGAATAAAATGTGACATCTCTTCAAGAAGTATATGCTTTTTTTAAAGGACAATATCTGTTTGTTGGTTTTGTTTATTAGTTTTTTTTTTGTTTTTTTTTGGGTTCATCTCTCCTTCTCACTTTTATCATTTTATTTTCAATAAGAGAAATATATGCAAACATCCAAGAGAAGACTTGTTAACCGCGGGAGTAATAGCAACTGATGGTAGTGAACTGTGCATTTCAGAATCCTGCAAAATTATGTGCATCTTGGTTAGAAATTTTTATATAATATGATGTAACACATAAAAAACTATTTATTATTTTAAAAGATACAGAGCCCCCCCCCCCCCCCCCCCCCCCCCCCCCCCACCAAAAAAAAAAAAACCACTTTCTTACTCTTTCAATAACTCAAACTTTTTACGGTGCATACCATATTAATTCTAAAATGAATTAGTTCTTGATAATAAGAGATGTTGCATATATTTTCTTAGACATTAAGAAGAAATTAAATTTTGTACAATGTGTATATATATATTACTTTCATAGGCTTGTTTGCTCTGTTCCACCATTCCAAACCTTGACCATCAATTACTCCAGATCCATATAAGCTTAGACCAACAACACTTGAGAAAACAATCCAGGTCCTGCTGTTTTTCACATCCCCTTTCCATTCACCTTTTTTAGGAGCTAGTATGGTTCCCAATATCTGAATCAACAAACTAAATTATTAATTAACTGATCAAGAAACAAAAAATATATTATGAAATCAAAAGTAATAACAAAAATTAATTAATTTGAGTAACTTAAATAATGCATAATAAGTGAATGATTGAGATTTAAATTTTCATCTTTATTTGTCCAAAACAGAGCCAACTTTTGTTTCAATCAATGCTTTTTCAATACTCCTCTATATAAAATAAAAAATTGTTAAACCTGAACGTTAATGTTCTTGGATTTGCATGGACCCTTAAAATTCGTAGGTTGTAATTTGAATGTATGTCCTGCTGGTACAAGGAATGTTGGAATAGTGTATCCAGGTGCACCACATGCAGCATCCCATGCTTTCAAAAAGGCCTAGGAAAACAACCAAAAATCAAAGTTAGCATGTAACACAAACAACTAAAACTTCCACATAGAACATTACAATGACTCTTCCAGTTCCAGGTACATACATTACTAAGTCTAACCTATGACATAACATAATAATAATGAGGGGCCCCTGAACTAATTGTTTGATTGAACATAAACAATTAATAAAATGTATATGAAGATTACAAAGAAAGATATACACTTGAATCATCAGTTTGACCATTCCCTTTGGCACCATAACGAAGCACATTGAAAGTGGTTAGGCCTTGTCCAACCCATAACATAGATGAAGCAGTGCAAAAGATCAATAAGCCACTTACAAGTGTATCCTGCATAGATAATTGCAAGTAATTGAATTTGATTAAGACAGGTATAGGTCCAAAACGTTGAGTGAAAATAATGCTAACTACATATGTAAATATACTTTAATCATTATCTACCATTTGTATGAGGATTGAAATTATATCACCCTTCAAGAAATGTTGTGTATGACCTCTCGAGCATATGAGGTATATATAATAAACATCTTGGACAAAAAACATGATATTGGGGATCTAATCTGCTATGAAATTAAAGGTGAGAATGGTAATTGGCACCGGGCATTAGAACTTAACTTTGACATATTATTACTATAAATAACATTTTTTTGGATAAGTTTTTTACCATAAATAACTATAAAAATGTCATGCATTTTCTTTGCATATATTAATGATCGAAAATCAATTAATTTTTAAGATGTGAAAATCATCAAAATGAATTTTGTTTTGTTTCATAATTTAATTGAAACATCAAACTTATTATATAATGGGTCAATGCAGAAGATTATTATTATTAAGAATACTCCGTATTTGTAATCTGGGAAAGGTAGCTTTGCGATGTAACATTAAAAAAATAATACATACTCCGTAGTTCGTAAAGTAGAACATGCTTGGGATTCTTTCTCAAAATATGTTGGTTTTGAGTCTCTGGTGGGTAGTTTTTTTTTTTAAAAAAAAAAAAATTAAAGGTGGGTATCTAAACTTCGGTAACCCAATTATAATTTTTTCTTAGTTTAAAGAACTATTTAAAAGTTCTAAAATCTAAAAAAATAATTTAAACTATAATCAAATACCTTTTATTCATCAAATTAATCAGTTTTACAAAATTTTAAAGTTTTATTACTTCTCTATTTTAAAATTCTTCATGTGATATTACGCAAAAATCACGTGCATTAGTATATGTATATGATCACAAACTTGTTTTATATCCAAATCGCTTCATTTTTAGGTGCATAAACCTGTTCCCCTGCAACAATGGGTTCCACATGTATCGCGTTTTCAGTTTGTAGGTTGGAAGAAAGCAATAATAGAATAGTCCCAAAGCAGATATTCTCTCTTCCTCCTTCTAGAGCAGAAAGTAAACGCTATTAATGAGGAAAATTATACGATTTGACTCGTAAGAATTATGGTTTGGGTACAACAAAGTGATAATAGAAGTCCTACAAAAATGTGACAGTACAAATCTTTTCTTTTCTTTTTTTTTTTTTATAGATAAAAGATAAAAAGCGGATGAGTGATAGATATCTATTATAAGAAAAAATTGTCATATGTAATTGTACAGGAAAATAGATAGTAAAATCCATTTGAATATGAAATGAAACAAAAACAAAGTGAAAAGTCCATACCCATTAAAAAAAACCAACTTAGAAATGAGTAAATAGCAAACTAATTTCTCACCGTTCTTTCTTTAAATAAAAAGGGACGCGTGAGAATTCCGTATGCAGAAAACAGATTTCATCCTTCACGCCTAAAGAGTATATTAGAAAATCATTCTAACAACTACAAAATCTTGGAAATATTTTACTTTATTTCAAGTTATTGACGTATATTTTAGATATTTTAAAAAGAAAATTACATATAAAAATCACACCTTACTAAACTATCACATACTACCGTTTTTTATTTTTTTTTTTGGTAAACAACGGGGGCAAAAACCCCAACAAAAGACTAAACAGAAACTAATCTTGGTGATGAACCACCCATTACATCAAACAGCAACATAGAAGAAATCTGAGGAGGAGGGCTAGAGAAATAAGAAATACCCCAGTCTGGAGTACAACCCAAATTAGCCAAGGCATCAACACATTTGTTGTCTTCACGGAAAATGTTTTTCACTGATATGAGCCAAGGAAGTTTTAACAGCTTTCTAATTTGAACCACAATAGAGTGTCCATTTATACTTCCTTTATGAGCACCTTGAATAGCAGTAACCACACTAGAAGAGTCAACTTGCAATTCCACAAAAGAAAAACCTTTGTTATAAGCCAACTGCAGACCTTTGAGCACACCCCACAACTCAGCAACATAGGCAGAGCAATTTCCAAGATTAATCACAAAGCCTCCTAACCACGCTCCTCCCTCATCCCTTAACAAACCACCACAACCAGCACCACCATTATTAGCTTTAACTGCTCCATCTGTGTTGAGGCAAACCCAGCCACTAGGAGGAGGAATCCAACGAATTAACCGTTCCACTTTAGAAGAAGGAACAGCAGAATAAGTAGAGGATTGAGCTTTGTCATAACCTTGAGCATGCTCCATAACAGTATTCCAAGGAGCATGAGGATGGACATAATTATCCTTAAAAATCCTCTCATTGCGCCATTTCCATATAAGACTACAACCATGAGCCCAAATAGAACTCCACTGAAGCGAGTCATCTCTGCTCCAATTCTTCAATAAATTATCACTAATCCAGGTAGGCAAATCAGAAGAAAAGAATTGAAGAATGTGTTGAGAAGCCACCAAATGAATCCAAACCACACTAGCCAAGGGGCAGTCACGAAGAACATGGAGAATGGACTCAACCCTTCCATGACAATTGTGACAAAAAGGAGACCCCAGGCCCCATCGGTGCCGCCTCTCATTAGTCAAGAGCCTTCCATGATTAATACGCCATATCAAAAACTTCACTCTTTCAGGACCTTGAACCTTCCATATTTTTTTCCAATTCTGAACACTATCCATTCTATCATGCCCACACAGTAAAGAATAAGCAGAGGAGATAGAGAAATCACCCACCCTAGTGCCAGGCCAAAAGCGGGTATCCGCATCACTGTCCGGACCCGGCGGAAGCATACCACGCACCACAATTAGCAAATCATCAGAAATAATATTGCTAAGAACTTGCCAATTCCAATCTCCATTATGATCAGTAACATCGCATAATCTCCATTGTTGAATTTGAGAATCCATAACCGGAATAATATCAATTAAACGCTGACCAGTAGGCAACCAAATATCAGACCAAAAATTAATGTTGCCCCCATTACCAATAACCCATCTTTCATTTTCAACTATAGAAGGCCAGACATGACAGATAGCTTTCCAAAGGGGGGATGCAGAGGAGTTGAATTTAAGGGTATTCATCGCAAAATTTCGCTGACCATGTTTAGAGCTTATGACCTGAGTCCATAAGGTTTCACAATTGGATCTCAATGTCCAAGCAAGCTTCATGAGGCAAGCTTTATTCATTGTAGGCAGATCCCTAAGACCCAAACCACCAAAACTTTTGGGCTTAGTAATTGTATCCCAGCTGATAAGTCTAGCTTTCCTTTTATCTTCACTATCTCCCCATATAAAGGCCCTCTGAATTTTCTCAATATCATGCAGACAAGATTGAGGGATCTTATTAGTCATCATCACATAAGTTGGAATGACCTCCATTACAGACTTGGCTAAAATTACCCTGCCTGCGAAGGAGAGCTGCTTGGCTTTCCAACCAGCAAGCTTGGCTTTAATTGAATCAATGAGGTAGCTAAAATTATTAATTTTAGGAGCTTTTCCAGTAACAAGAACCCCCAAGTACTTACCAAGTTGATGAGCTTCCTTGAAACCTGATTTAGAAATAATGTCATGACGCAAAATCGGATCAACATTTCGAGAAAAGATAATGGAAGTCTTCTCTACATTCACTTGCTGACCCGAGATTGAACCAAAGAGATTCAAAGCTTCCATAATAGTATCAAGTTGAGCAATTGAAGCTTCTCCAAATAAAAGTAAGTCATCAGCAAACATCAAGTGAGAAATAGCAGGGCCATCATTACTAATCTTGAACGGATGCCAACTTCCATTATCAACGAGATGAGAGATGATATGAGAAAGCTTATCCATACAAAGCACAAAGAGATAAGCAGACAAAGGATCTCCCTGCCTCACACCCCTCTGCGGTTTAAAGAAATCACTTCTAGAACCATTCCACATGACATTGGTTTGAACAGAAGAGACACAGACCATGACAAGATTTATCATCGATATAGGCAGATTGATCTCTTCAAGAACATGCCTGATAAAAGGCCATCTTAATCTATCATAAGCCTTAGCTAAATCAACTTTGATAGCAAAATAACCTCTAGCTCCTTTCATGAAATGCATGGAATGAGCTATCTCTTGAGCTATTATAATATTTTCATGGATACTCCGAGAAGGCACAAAACCAGATTGGAAAGGAGAAATAATGGAAGGAATGAAAGGTTTTAACCTGTTTACCACCGATTTGGTGATAATTTTATAAAGAGCATTACACAGCGAGATGGGCCTAAACTGATTAGCAAACTCCAGCTTCTGCATTTTTGGTATAAGCACAATATCTGTCATGTTAATATCTCCAACAGCAAGAGGATTATGCCAAATATGATTAATAAAATGCCAAACATTCAAACCAACTAGATCCCAAGCATCCTGAAAAAAGCCTGCAGGGAAGCCATCAGGGCCAGGAGCCTTCCAAGGATTCATATCGAATAAGGCTTTCCTGATTTCCTCCAGAGTGAAAGGTTTGTTAAGATCATCAACCACATCAGGGAGGAGAGGGGTGTAATTATAGTTACAATGAAAATGCACATCAAGTAAGTTGCTGGAATCATCAGTGAACAACGACTGGTAGAAGTTAGTAACCATAATGCGAAGACTGTGATCATCCTCCACCCAATGCCCTTCACTATCTCGTAACATCATGATCTTATTCTTGCGCCTACGAACAACCGCTTTAAGATGATAATACCGAGTATTACGATCACCATCGGTAAGCCACTTCGCTCTGGATTTCTGGAACCAAAAAAGTTCTTCTTGACGAAGAACATTATTAAGCTCCATATGCAACTCCTTCTCCAGCTTATACAGAAATCTATTCATGCTGTGGGAATGAATTTTACGTTGAATACCACCCAAGCGAGCCATAATGGTTTTCTTCCTTTTTTTGATATGGCCAAAGGAATAAATGTTCCAGTGCAACAAATTCTGTTTGAGCTGGGCTAAATTATGATGAGGAACAACATTAGAATTCCAACTACCCTTAAGCACCTCAGTATAAGAGTGATGAGTAATCCAAGCATTTTAAAAACGAAAAGGCCGCCTAGCATAAGAACGGTTATCATTAAGTACCATTAGGATAGGATGGTGGTCTGAGAAGTCAATACGAGGCAACACTTTAACAAAGGCATCAGGAAAAGATAATCTCCAATCATCATCACACAGCGCCCTATCCAACCTTTCAAAGATTCGGTCTCCATTCCACACAGGTCCTCTTCAAGTAAACACAGACCCACTAGCACCAAGATCCATAAGCCTGCAATCATTGATTCTTTCAGCAAACAAATTACATTTCCTCTGATTAACTGCAGCTCCACCTTTCTTCTCATGAGATCCAAGGATGTCATTAAAGTCTCCAGCCACAAGCCATTTAGAACAACCTCCTTGAGAAAGGTGGCGAAGCTCACGCCAAAGATCAGACCTGAGAGCATCATTAGGACTGGCATAAATTGTCGTGAAGAACCACTCAAGCTGATTATTAAGAACAATCTTGAGGTGAAGGAACTGAAAATCTTTAATAAGCAAAGTAACCTGAACAATAGCATTTTTCCAAGCCACCACTATACCTCCAGCATAACCTTGGCAATCAGAATAAACATAATCATCAAACCCCAGTAATCTGAAAGTGTTTTTCAATTTAATAGGATCAACCCTTGTCTCCATGATTACAAGAATATCAGGATGATGCAAATCCAAATATTGTTTGCAGTTTCGGAAAAACGCAGGACTAGCTGCACCTCGGCAATTCCACGAGAATATTTTAATATTTGGAAACATTAAAAACTTAATCAAGAGTCATAATCTCTTCCTCTCCAGCATTCAACATACTGTCAGTCTCGTGAGCACGTGAAATATCATGCATGTATGAAGTCTCTTGAAGGCTACCATCACTTGTGAGGAAAGTGTTTTGCAGATCCGGAGGTCTAGTGCAATGGGGATGGGCCTTGTTCTCATTCGCAATAAGATAAGGCCCATTAGAAGCAACAAGATTAGTGGGGATAATATTGTCCTTTGTGTCACTAGTAGATTGCATGGAGGATTTCACGTAAATATTCTCTATGGAAGTTCTTGGCATATGATTCACAGCTTTGTTGCCTAAGATTGCTTTTTGAATTTCAGCGCAAATATCCTCTGTGCTTTTAGTGACATTAATGAAACCCACAGTGTGCTCAATCTCATCAGTTACCTTAGGAATATCAGAAGAAGATGGCCCACTTTTTTTGCTCGAAGGAATCTTCAAAATTGTTGTCGCCGGTTTATTAGCCTTTTTCTTCTCAATGCCCTTTTTCTTGACATTTAAATTCAAGCTAGATTGTCCCTTATTTTTTGCTATTTTGTCAATCTTAAGGGATTTGATGTCATTCACCAGTTTATTCTCATTCACTATAACTTCAGTATCAATCATGTTGCTATCCATCACAGGATTGGAGCCCTCTTTTTCCGCATTGATTGATTCTAGCACAACTGTCTCCACAGAATCCTCCGAACAATCCGCTAAGGATTGGAATCTTGATCCTGTTCCGTTCACGGTGGGGGTAACTACCGGAGAAACGCCTCGAATTTCAGCGATAACTGGCTGAGGCTGAGGCTTGGCCGTAGCATTGGACTGATCCTTTGGTTTCCTAGTCCGTCGTGTTTTTTGAACGATAGACCAAGGACCCTGGACAGGGATTTGCTCATCAACTGCTTGCACGCCTTGACCTTCTTTTTCATCACCTTGAACACAGTTCTGTTGAGGAAAGCTTTTTTGTGGACAACCCAGAATACTATGCCCAAACCTTCCACACCCCAAGCATAACAGATGTAGCCCTTCATACTCAATCTTATGGATCCTCCCATCCACTTCAAAACATCCCAGCAAAGGTTTGCTAAGATCAACCTCAACGCATAGTCTCGCATACTTCCCACGTTGTAGAGAGGAGGTAGTTTTGTCAATACGAACCGTCTTACCAATTCTATTGCCAAGAGCATTCAACATTTTGGTATCATAATATTCCATAGCAAGGTTAGAGAATCTAACCCAAACTACTACCTTTTGAATAGTAGCTGTAGCAGGATCGAAGTTGGGACACCATTCCCGAATAGTGAGATAATGATCATATAAAAGCCAAGGACCTCCAATGATAGCCTCATTCAGATCCTCTTCATTAGAGAATTTCACTAGGAAATAGTCATATCCCAGATCAATAATATCTATGACTCCTCTACGAACCCATAGCTGCTTTAGTCTGTTCTCAAGAGCCTTATATCCAATCTTCCTTCCCAGCATTTTTACGATCAAGCCTTGTTTCCAGGGCCTCCTTATTCTCTCTTTTTCATTTTCATCTAAGAGAAATTCAGGACATTCATATTTCCCATACATTTTCTCCACCACTGTTATTCCTGTCATGTCACTCCTATCAAAAGCTTCATGCTCATGCATACGTTGGAAGCCCTTGTCACGATGATGTGGTTGGCCTCCTGCAGTATCAACATGATTTGGCAACCTTCCCTCTAGAACATGGACATAGGATTTCCTCGGTGGTTCCGCATTATTCATGAGTGGTTCTTCTACAACATCATCATAAGAGACTGGGGTAGAAGATTCAGCAAAGAAAACAGCATCAGTCCCTTTAGGCTTCTTCGTGCTCCTAGCCAACAAGTCCTTCTCCTCATCAGATTTTTCAGAAACCCTAGCAGAACTCATGTTTTTTTTCCTTTTTTAATACCGTTTTTTATTTTTACCTCGCCCATTTGGCATATATAATTAGAATAATAGTTCAGAATTCTAATTCAGATTTTGTTAGAATTGGAGGCTTGGAATCATAATTTTTATGCGTTATGAAAAAAAAGTAGAAGTAAAATTATTACTTTCAAATCCAATTGTCTAAAATTTGGTGGTGTCGATGATATAGTGGCAAAGGAAAATATCACACAATATGTAGTGATAGCTCTTGTAGTGTGGACAGTGACAACAATAGGGGATGGCAAAATCCATGGCAATATAACTATAGCGGAGGTGGGGACAGTGATGGGGCACGGCAATGGCAACAATGTAGGAGGCAGCAATGACTACAATGGCAACATAAATTCCTTTTTGGGAGCGAGCGATTCATCCTTCCTGGACGCAGCATACAACTATCCATTGGACTGAACTCTTCAAGTTTTGTTAAACAACCCACATGAGAAGAAAAAAGACGTTAAGAGACCCTCCTAGCCCAGGGTAGATGATGGTAGTAGAGGGAAGAATATTGTGATGGCATCGATGGTAGCATCTAGCAACAATGTTGATTGCTGCGTAGTAGGGGCAACAGAGTAGAGTGACAGCAGCACAATAATGATTCTGGTGTTTGCTAGGGACGGTGAGGGCAATGGAGAGACCAGGGTCTCAAGTGTAGTGTAGGTGGCAAATGCGGTGGTGGTGATTGCAGTGATGACAGTAATAAAACCACCACAATGACTTCCATGACATTCCTATCATTACCGCTAACTTAAAAAGAAACAAATTATCCTAAAACTCGCACCTGCAACAACCGCGAACATCAATAAAACCACCACAGTAAAAGTGGAAATAGGTATTAGCAAGGCTGAACTGGGCTAACAAAAGGGCAAACATTACAGATGTAAGCTTATATAATTCCTCGAGCTCCACCTCTACTTATTATACTTTTAATAATCATCTATTAAAATATCACCAGAAATTGCTCGAAATATGATTCAAAGCAACAAAACCAAGCTTAATTACTCTGCTTCCAACCTGTCTTTACTTGAAAGCAAAAACTTCGCCTCGGTCATAATGATATAAAACAACAAAAATCAAAGGCCATACGTGTCTCATTCAACCGCTACCAATGTCTCAGTAAAACTAACATCCAGAAAACAGAGTAGCTGCCACACAAAATTACAGTAAATTTAAACCGATAAATTCGTAAGCCAATAAACTCCTAAATTGTTATATGGCCTCGATAGTCCTTAAAACAGGGATTGCCTGGTTCATCTGCATGCATTGTTCACACGAACCCTGCGTACCAGGAGATGCAATAAATCTGCAAGAGCTCTACCATCCAAGCAATTAAAGCTTTATAAACTATGATGGCACTGCAAGAACAATTTCAAGGAAACCAAGTTAGAAACCTTGGCTTCAAAGAGAAACATATTTTAATGGCAAAAAAATGGTGAAGATATGTAAAATTAATAATGGCACACGTCAAATTTAAGGGCAGACACAAAGCACAAATATCATGGAAGTTTTCAAGGAAAATTTACAATTAATTGTAAATTAAGGGAAAAAATTGATGTTTCCATAACTTCACGAACCACAATTCAGAGAAGTAAATATTTGGAAAGGAAAAACAATAAAGAGCAAGGCAGTATTTATGTTCAAGAAAGACATAAGCTAAAGCAAATTTAGGTACGCACAATTCAAGCATTTTAAGAATGAATTCGATAAAAATTACAAATGAAACTATGACAAAATAACTATTTGAATGAGAAAAAAACTTCATATTATCTCAAAAAACATGTCATAGATATCCAAACAAGCCAGCAAAATGAATGTTAGACCCAAACTCTGCAATCTACAAAAGATCAAATATAGAGGACAATAATAAGAGGAATACAATTGACTAAACCTGGTATACAAATTGTTAGAAATTGAATGCATGAGAATAGCATAATATAAAACAATCTCAAATCAACAGATGAAAAATGACATACTGTAAGTAGATGTATCAATCTGCTCAGGAAGCTGCTTTATATCCACCTCAAACCTTGACTGAACCTGAAATAGACAAGAAATATAGTTAACACCACTAATGGACTCAACAAAAGAAAAATGTTACAAGTTTTCTTACATTGTTGAGAACATCGACATCAGTAGAGCATGAAACAAATGTTATTGCAAGGCCTTTAGTGCCAAATCTTCCAGCTCGTCCTACCTGTGCAAAAGTTCACCCGAACAGACTCAGATGAGTTCAAACTAGAGTTTTGCAACATGAAAACTGGGTACTGAAAACAGATTCTTATCCAATCGCACCCTATGCAAATATGTGTCTGCAGAATCAGGCATGTCATAGTTTATAACAATATTGACACGTTCGATGTCAATTCCCCTGCCAACCAAATCTGTTGCAACAAGAATCCTTGTATGCCCCTCCTTAAAACCTTTATAACGCTTCAACCTACAAATGACATACAACACCAAGATCATAAACAACTGTCACCAGTTCACAGCCCACTAGTTTGCAACAAAATTACAGTGAGATCAAAAGAGGTGGGGAAAAACAGCAACTCAATCAAAACCACTTTAATCAAATCATGGTAATGCGAAAACAGAAAAAGGAAACAATTATCAGCAAACTAAGCAATTTGTAGACAAGCAAGTTCAAAGGGCTATGTCAACCTCCTCCCCCTCCACCTTCATTTATAAAACTGAATGCTCTCCAAAAAAAAAAAAAAAAAATCTTTAATTCACAGCAAAAAATGGCCTTCACTAATGCCAAATGGTCTAGTACATTACAAACAATAGTTTCTCAATGATATGATGATTGAACGGAATTCAGCCACTTAAACAATTGCATTCAGAACTCCTGACTTGCATACTCTAAACCCATCAACTTCTTAACAAATTTCTTCATGGAACTTACATCAAAATCACACAAATGCACCCTTTACATCATTCTCGAACAAACATTAAAGATACAATACATCTTATGTAAATCACAAAAAATCAACAATCTGATAATTTGAGACATACAATCACCAAAGTCACATCAATACTTCATTACACACAATCTCACACTTCAGAAAAACAAATTGACAGACAATTGAATCATCAATTAACCATGAACGAAGGTAGGGTTACTCTGTAAACTCATAAAACAAACCTTTCTTCCTGCGACATGCCAGAGTGAATGCATATAGATGGGAAGTTGCATTCTACAAGGAGTTTGTCCAGCTCAGCTGCTCTACTAACACTTTTCACAAAGATAACAACTTGATTGAAGTCTAGGGCATCAAGAAGATCATTCAACTTCCGGTTCTTCTCCTCCTCTTTCAATTTAATGTAGTGCTGTCATGCCAGTCATCAATCAATGTAAGCCATACAGCAAAAAATTAGTTAAAAGAGAGGGAAGAGTGAAAAAAAAAAGTTTAAAAAATACCAAAAAACCTACCTGCACAAGTCCATGGAGGGTCAACTTGGCCTCGTCATCAACATAAATTTCCATTGGCTGAAAGCAACAAATGTCATAGTAAATCATATTAGGGGCCTTCCTTAAGCTAAAGGAATCCAGAACGAAATGAATGATGGATGCAGATTCCTTGAATCGCAGTTCTGGTCCATCAGTTTTGTCACGTTGCAGAACTGTTTTTAAGTCACGCCACGCAAGTGCTACTGACACTCATAAGCGCGCACTTAAGAACGCTGGCAGCAACAATCCCAGAGTACACTAACAACCCTCCCCTATTAAAAGAAAAAGACACCATGTTGCGAAATCCCGTGAATAACAGGCAAAGCCTAATCTATTAGAGACAACAAACTTCCAACACTAACCAAAAGGTAGATACGGTCATGATCAGAGGCATAAGTTAAACATTCCCACCCAAATCTTAGAACAAGCTACAGTCTCCATACTACAGTCTCCATACCCAGCTGGTTATTTCAATATAGATTTGATGGAAAAAAAAAAAAAAAGAACAATACAAGCAGAAACCCCTCCAAAGTAAAAATTGATGAAACCGCAGCATTCTAAATATCTAAAAAGCTCTCAGGGAATGCAGGCATTATGAAAAGAGACTTCAAATTCAAGAAGTACTGGCCATGAGACATTACATCTTGCATAAACTTCTTGCAGACTGGGCGAATTTCCTTGCTGAGTGTTGCAGAAAACATCATAACTTGCTTATCATGGGGAGTCATCTTGAAAATGTCTTGCACATCTTTCCTCATGTCTACAAAAAACACAATGGATCAATAAGAACCATAAGAAGTCCAAAAGTAAAATTTAACTCAGAAGAATGACTGTTGAGTGATTATACATACCGAGTGATTCCAGCATCTTATCACATTCATCTAAAATGAAATGTCTAACATTCTTCAAAGACAGGTCTCTATCCCTAGCCAATGCTAGTATTCTTCCAGGGGTACCAACAACGATATGAGGGCATTCATTTCTCAACAGGTCCTTGTGAACTTTAATGTTGACCCCACCATAAAAGACAGCAACCTTTAGATCAGGCAAGTAGGTGCTAAACCTCTCAAACTCATGACATATCTGTATGGAATAGATAGCACCGATACATTAAAATAGGAACAACAAAAATACCAAAGCCCCATGACCTTTCATATGTTAAGCCCTAATAAATTACCTGGTATGCCAATTCTCTTGTGTGACACAGAACAAGCGCGGAAACTTGGCCTGGAACAGGATCAATCTGCTGCAAAGATGAGAGAACAAAGACAGCGGTTTTTCCCATTCCAGATTTAGCTTGACAAATCACATCCATTCCAAGAATTGCTTGAGGTATACACTCATGTTGCACTGATGATGAAGGAAATAAATCAATGGCCGAATGAACCGGTGGTAAGTAAAATAAACCTTTCTGACGCTTTCAATTTGAGTTGATAGCGTCACCAAAGTATGTTAACAAGACTGTGATAAAAGTATTACCTGCAAAATAAGAGTTAATCATAAGTTAGATGAGGTAACTTTTATTTCTATAAACAACAGCATAAGCACCAAACACAAATCAAGTATGCGTTATAATATAGTACTACTTGTCAATACAAGGTTTAGAATTGCATTCCATAACCAGAATTGAAATGATTGAATTTTGGGTTATCTTTGCAAGACTGAATCTGCAGCACTACCACACAACTGTGTACAATTGTGGCAAAGGCAATGAAACCACGATGGACATAACAATTTAAAATCTTTATGGTCAGATATGCAAGTTATGCAATGTCCCTATTAAAATGTATTAGCCAACTAAGTGCGTGTTTGGTATAGCTGGTAAAATGAAATTATGATTATTTTTCCTGTGATAATAATATATAATCAGTTAAAATTATAATCAGTTTATGTTTGGGTATCTTAGCTGAAAAATGAATTTAAGCTAATTTGTTTTGTTTGGACAATGTAAAGAAGATTATTTTTTTACTGAGTAAATCATAAGGAAAGGTATGAAGTGATGAGGGAGTTGTTGATGTGTTGGAATGATAAGGGTAAAATAGGAAAACTACATGGGTCTAAAAAATAATCTTAAAAAAATAATCTCAAGATTCTATGAGGGAGCTTTTAGATTTTGATTATTTCTCAAAGAATATAATCTAAGATTATATAATCTGTATTGACAAACTTGTTAGATTATGATTATTTTTGAAAAAAAAAAGCCATAACTATAATCTTAAGCCAAACCGAACATGCTCAAAGCAGTAAAAACAGGCAAACACAACACAAATTATAAACCGATATATTTAAAAATGATAATTCAAAATATAATATATAGAGCACACCATGAACAACAGCAAGTGCTAAAAAATAAGGAGAAAGATAAATTGCCTTCAGAAGGGTGCTCGAAACCGGAGTCGACAATAGCACGAAGAAGCTCTGGCTTGAGAAGGAAGTCTCTGAATCCTGAACTGTGAATTCCAACATAGCCCCTGAAAAAAAAATTAACAAAAAATTAATTATTTATTTATTTAAAATTTTAAAAAAAAGAATGGAAGATTTTATTTATGTTGTGATGATGACGATAACCGAGAGCAAAAGGAGAATTTACTTTTTGGTAGCTTCACCGTTGACTTTGGTTCCAACGGAGTCGGGGGCTTTGTCTTCTTCCTCCTCGTAGTCGAGAAGCTCTTCCTCGTAACCTTCGTCCTTAGTTTCTCCCATTATCTGCGAAGACAGTAAAACCCTAAACGATTAATTGACGAAGCTAAAGAGAGGAATATATATATATATATATATATAGAGAGAGAGAGAGAGAATAGTAAGGTTTTGGAGAATAGAGAGAGGATAGCATACCTGCTAGATGAAGAATGAATTGGAAGGAAGTGGTGGAAAGTGGGAGCGGGGAAAGGGGTTAGGGTTCTTCTACTCCAAACTAAATTTTGAGGGATGGGATATGAAATGAAATTAAATAGGGCTACGGCTTACGGGATTGGATTGGATTGGAGGCCCAATTTATACAAAGCCGAAACCGCCTTCTTCTTTTATTACCCGTGCCATGCGCAGGTTATTAAACTATATTTATTATTAGTAGTTTATTACCCGTGCCATGCACGGGTTATTAAACTATATATTTCCAAATAAGATATGAAGTATCTCCTAACATAAGTAAGGGTGTAAGCGATCTGGTATAAGATCGCGAGACCGTTCAAATCGAACCAGATCGGATCAAAAAATATAATTCAATTTGGTCTCGTGATCCGATCTGATTTCAAATTTTTCAGATCATTGTTTTATGGTCCGATAAAGTACTACATGATTAAACTTCAACTTTAAATGCATGTGTTTTCAATCAAATAAGACAAGAATGAAAGATAATAACCATAACCTCCACTTTTCCACTTTAAAAGGTATCACCATATTATTAGGATTCCGATTAGATTATCTAAAGGGTGTAAAGTTTATTGTCCAGTATTTTTCATTCATAATTGACGTTCAGGAACCAAAATTAAAACGACTTGAAAAACATGGAATAAAATCCATGGAAAAAAGTGCAGTGACAAAATTCTGAAACACCTATATTTATAAGGAGTGATCAAAAACATATGACCCCCAAAAGTTTGATGTGTATTCGCTGACGTAGGATTGGTCAAGTGGTAGTACACTTGGTCTTTTAACTATCTAGTCTCGAGTTTGAGCCTTTGGTATTGACAGCTGAGGATTTTAACTTTTTATTGAATAAACATTATTCATGGAACCATTTCCATATTTAAGCCTATATGAATTATAATTAAATTGTGTGATTACCTCTTCAAAGCACCGGTACAAACAATGTGAATGAACATAAACTTCATTTGATCAAAATTTATGCTTACGTGAGAAGGAAAAAAAAGTAAAGTTAGTGATCTTATTTTTTAATTTATTTTTTTAATTTTATTCCATAATTTTATTTTAAAAGTTTTTTTTTTAATTTAATCTTTTGAATTTTTTTGCCTCTCATAATTTTTTTTAATACTTAACCAAATTGCATAATCTTGATATATTAAATTAACAAAGAAAAGATTTACAAAATTCATCATTTTTTTCTAAAAAAAATTAAGACCAAACTGAAATTAAAAAACAATTTAAAGGACAAAATCACCGGTTTTGAATGAAAAGTTCCGAACAAATATCTCTCAGGTTTTCCAAACTCATGCACTCGTTAGTATTGAACAAATAATGAAGATATTCATATACCAAAGATAGATCAGGACGAGTAGTAAGCAGTTCAGTCTTGCTTAAGCAATGTTTCATGTTCGATTCCTTGTGGATATATAAAATTCATGTCGAAAGATTCACGTGTCATAACTAGGCACGCGATCTAGGTCGAATCCGAACATACATAGGTAGTACTTGCGGAACCAGATGAGAAAAAAAAAATATTCATATACTCCTACTCCATTTTTTAAAAAATTTGTATGTTTGGGACTATTATACTTCACATTTTGAATTCTGAGATCAATACGACATTTAATAATTTTAATGGACTAATTGGTATTTTTATAATTTTTGTGATAGAGAAACAAACATGGATCGGGATGAGTAAAAAGCGATGTGGCCTTACATAAATAAAATCTCAAATTTAATTATACGTGGATGTAACAAATAGAGTTAATAATCACTTTGACTCCCGAAAATTACATTGGTCATCAATTTAATCAAAAAAAAATTGTATCGATTTAGTCCCAAAGATTAATATGGCCCAACATTAGTCATTTTAGGGACTTATTTTATGCCCCCGTGAATGTTTCATGACCATAATTTACATTTCGTGATGTCATATTAATCTTTTGGAAACTAAATTGATTTCAAAACTTTTTGAAGATTAAATTGATGATCAGTGTATTTTTCGGAACCAAAATAACTATTAATTCTTAAAAATATTTATTGGAAAATTTACTTGCCACAAGTGATTTGTACCTAAGTGATACTTGAGTAACCAATGCATTTGAAAAAATATATATATGAAAAAATTGGGAGAGAACAATTTGGTCTTTTTAACTCAAAACATCTATCTTTACAATACAAGTTCTGAAACAATGATTGATGGATTTGCCAGAGCGAGTGTCTAACACCATAAGCACCAAAATATCTATCCCAAATGCTTTAACCTTGTTCATTACGCAACCTACCTGAACCAGTTAGTATTGTCATCCTCAAAATTATCTTCCAATGGTCCCAGCTATGTGCCTAAGCCTAACACCTCTAAGTACTTCTTTCATTACTACACCAGCACCAGGTTACTACCCCTCATAACTACTTTCATAACTACACAACTTGCTAAAATAAGTTAATCTATACACATGTTATCATTTAATTCCTGTTTGATGCTAACCTATTTGTGTATTGAAACTGTAGAATGCTTAGGTGTTGGTTCACAAAGCCATATAAATCTAAAGCATATCAGAGTCAGTTCTGTGTTTCAAGGCCCTCCTCCTGCGAAGTATAGATTTATTATTGCAGAGGTACATTTATGATCATACCTCTAATTTAAAAAAGTGTTTCCCTTAAAGCATTTAACTTTAGATAATATAAGTATCCAAATGATTTGAGGTAGCTAGTTATATTTATATTGTCTGACATGTTAAATTACTAATGAGAATCTATTTATGCAGGCTGCAAGTGGCAACCAAAACACAAAACCCAATAGTGTGATTTGTGGTGATTGTGATGGAAATGGTAAGATGACCTTCTTATCAGTTTACCTAGCTAGTAGATGCAAATTTGATACAAATTATTGATTTTGATCATGATGAAAAAATGGAGGCTGTAGTTATATGACAATATGATGATGCTGTTCTTATAGAAACTCCTTTGAAATAGTATGGTCAAGAAGACAAAAACAAGAGAAAATATCTACAATTTGAACATTTTAGTTTTATTGTGAAAATAACAGGTGCTGTTCTCTGCTCTCAATGCAAAGGAGGTGGGGTGAACTCTGTTGATCTTTTCAATGGACAGTTCAAAGCTGGCGACTCATGTTGGCTTTGCGGGTATCTAAACAAACCATTCTGTTCTATTTTAGTAGGCATTATAAAATCTCAGGTTCTGAACTACTATTTCAGTTCCTAAGAATACTATGAAGGCCAGCACTATTGAGATTCTTTTCCCTTATAAGTCATAATAATAGAGAAACACAATATGCACATTTTGAAGCCATACTCAAGCTTAACATTTATTGCCCCAAAATCTGAACTAGAGAGTTTTGGCAAATGCATGTAAAAAACAACTGTTTTCCTTATTGGAATCCAGCAATGTATCTTCTTACTATCAAATTTTTTTTCCAGAGGCCGGAAGGAGATGTTATGTGGGAATTGCAATGGAGCTGGCTTTATTGGTGGATTCTTGAGCACCTATGATCAGTAGGAATCACATCATTACCTAAATGTATTCACTACTTGTAGCTATACACATATGCATATATATAGTTTGAAGCTTCATATACTTTCACATTGTAAATTCAATGTTCGGTAATCCTCAGTTCACTTGTATTGCTTGAAGCTCAATTCATATATCTATTATATGCTTAATGGAATGATAGAAAATCAGATTAAAATCTCAACTAGAAACATGAGGCAGAGAGTCAGCACCTGTATATAAAAATATCAGGAGATGTAAACTTAACAAACATCCCATGTTATTCCTATGATCTATTTGGCTGCCTTCTCCACGGCAGTTATTTTCTTTCTTTCTTTCAATCCTCTTGCAAAGCCTGGCTGAGATAGATGAAGCGTTTGAAAATTCCACATCCTTTCTTTCAATATTGCATTAGTATTTAGTACTAATAAGCGAAAAAGCATAACAACATTGTATACAAGGTTTAAGATGATTCAACTCAATAAAGGGAATGGAAATGTTTGTGTTTGCCAAAGGAATGCTGAAATTGGAATTATTATTATTTAGGTTTTACCTCCACCAGGTTGTCCTCTATAATTCTTGTATTATATTCTGTTCCTTGGTCTTGCTAGAAAGACAGATGCGGAACGACACACGGCGAGGTGCGAGGTTGCCTCATGAGAAGCTTAATCATCCAAGTAAAAGGAAGACAGAATGCTGCAGGAATGTGCATGTAGAGCATATAATATGATAAATCAGCTGTGCATGATGATGACACTCAGGTGAGTAACACACACTTGCACAAGGGCATAACATACACAATTACACATCAATATCCACTTATGCTTTATGGTTTATACAAGACAAGAGAGGACTAGAGGTCCAACCTTACTAAAACATGAGGATAAAACATATAAATTATTTTGATTAAAGCGAAAATTAAGTCATTATTATCATAAATATGACTAGGGAGTTGATTTCCTATAAGAGCAGCTCTAGTTGAAACGGACTCACGTCACATATCTCATAACCCGGAACGGCCTCAAATCTATTAGTCCGGATATTAGCAACAAAAATACCTTCAACATAAGAACATAAATACACGATATCACCATCATAGGGATGGAAACCTCCCACGCGCTTAAAATGGTTAGCACGAAACCTCGCAGGAAGATCCGTGGAGAGAATGATCTTGTGCAGCAAATGCCAGCCATCACCATCTTTCAGTTCCCAAACTCTCACATCATCAAGGCCAATATCAGCAATTCTCAAACTCCCACATGATTGCCCAAGGTATCCAAAGCTGATTATATTCATAGGCTTAGCATCTTCAGGATAAGAGATGGTACCATAAGTATTCTCAAAAGGATCAAACACCAAAATCCTTGCACAAGCCATGAAGTATAGCTTTCCTTGGAATGCTTTTCCGAGGAGGCAGTGAGGGGGAAGAGATCTACGCGGCCCATGGTCAAAGGTTGTGTTTATAACTTCCCATTCCCATCTCTCGGAGAAGAAACACTCCAATTTGAAACCAGAACATGATTGAATAAGAATCACGCGAAACTTGCCATCATCAGGATTGCAGACAAACCCCACAGCATATATATTACCCTTGCGCTCCCTAGGCGAAGGAGGCACGTGGATGATGCATTCTTTGGTGAGAGGATCATAGATGTAATAGCCAAGGCCAGATGTGTATCTATCAGTGCTGCATAGGAGAAAACCATTAGAAGAGCCACATAAGTTAGCAGCTCTTATCATAAGACTATTCTGCTCAGCAGAGGGAAGAAGCAAATGATGAGGAAGCGTGCTGGTGTTGAAAGAGAGGATGAGATGATGAGGTGAAAGGAAAAGGAACAAGGCCTTGTAGTGAGAAAGGTGGTGTGATATGTAGAGGTCAAGGAAAGAAGGACTTGAGAGCAAAGAAAACCAGGTTTTGGAGACACATTTGCATCGAGAAACATACTTGAAAGGAACTCTAGTCATGATTTCTACCAACACATCTTCGGATAAATGGCTCATGTTGGCCATGGACAAGGAAAAAACAAACAAATTAATCAAAGCACAATTCTGATTCTAAAGAGTGTAGTAGAAAGAGGAGGAGAAGCAGTTGCTACTTGCTAGTTTAGTTTTCTAGGATTACCTTTCGGCTATGAGAAAAGTTCTGTTGACATCATGGTTTGGAACATGTTAGGATGTTTCCTAGGAGAAAAAAAAGTTACTAAAACACGAGAGGACAAAATCTAACACGTTATATTGAATATTGATGGGCATAATAAGGGTAGAACCAATTGTATTGATGTTTTTTGCTTAAAGTAATTGTATTGACGTTAACACGTTAAAAATATCAGTAAAATATAGGAGCACTGTATAAAAAATAAAAAAAATAACAGAAATGAGCTGGATGAATAGGAGCTAAAATTTCTCCGAAATCTAGATGAGTTGGTAAAAAAGCAAAACATATTGTAAGTTGCACTTCCATGAGTACTTTAACTTTGATGATGGCCCTTTTTCTGCTTATCTTAAAAAACAATATTTACCTATTTAAAAAAATAAATAAAGGGGAACAAAAGCACTTCCATGAGTACCAAGATGCTCTTCCATGATGTTCTAAGTTGCATTTCTACTATGAGTATGAAAAAACTTTTTAATAAAGTCAAAATACATTTTGATCATAATTATATTTTGAAGATGATTAGTCTTCAAATTTTATTTACGTTTAAATATAAAGTTGATCATTATAATTATATAATGTTTTGAAATTTGTCCCTACAATTTTTTATTTATTTTTGGTCCACACATTTATTTGTCGTTTCGATTTTGCTCCATGACGTTAATTTTGGATAAAACACGCTAACATGGATTAACGAAAGCCACATCAACAAAGCCACGTTAAAACATATTAGGGGCTATAAAGAAAAATCATTAATTTAGCTAGACTAAAAACAAATATATCATTTTATTAATAAAAAATTACCCTTTTCAATCTCATTTATCCATCCAACCTTTTGTGCGAATTGCGATCAACCAAGAAAACGGTATCACCATCTTTATCGTTTATCCAAGTAGTTGGAAATCATACCATCACATTTGAATCCACCACTTAACATAGAATTACAGAACCACAACGTCAAACATCCACTTTAAACATAGCCCATTGTCATTTACAACTACCACACATGCTATACTCAACTATGTGAGGCGATGATTTATTCATCTCGATAATTCACTATTATATAGTGTAGACATATATAATAAAAAAAACATATTTAAAAAATAAAAAAAAACAAACTAATAAATATAGCATTTGTATAGAAAATCCAAAATGAAGAAGGGCCCAAAATACTGAAAGCCCGGCCCAATGAAAGTAGGGTTTGCTTTTTTGCTTCCTGCTGCTGGGATTTATAATAAGCCGTCAAACTCCATCGCTCTTCTTTTTCTTCTCAAGCTGCAACAGCCTCAACAGCAATCTCTGGTGTAAGAGCACTCTTCCCCTCTTTCGATTGACAAAGTTTTCGCACTAATCACCACCACCACCCAAGATGCAGAACGAAGAAGGTCAGATCACCGAGCTTTACATCCCTAGGAAGTGGTATGTTTCTCTTTCTGTTTCTGTTAGTGGATTTTGTATTTTTATTTAATTATTTGTTTGTGATTCGGAAATAGTAGAAGTGATGAATGAAAAATTAATGAATGGAGGGTAAATTGCAGCTCTGCGACAAACAGATTGATAACTTCGAAGGACCATGCGTCGGTCCAGATCAACATTGGCCATTTGGATGAGAACGGCGTCTACAATGGACACTTCTCCACTTTCGCCCTCTGCGGCTTCATTCGTGCTCAGGTACTATCTCTCGATATCATTATTCACTTTTTCTTCATTCATTATTATATCAGATCAATTAATTAATTAATTAATGATTAGGCTATGCTAGTGGTATTTGTTACCACAATTATTCGAAATCCAAGACAATGAATACAAAATAATCAGTAAATTTTCCACGATGAATTATTGAGGCATCTTTTAGGGTTTAGAAGAAATTAATTTGTTACTCCTTTAGTTTTTTAAAAAAAAAAAAAAACTAGACCAATTTCCCTTGAATTTTGTTTATGTAGCTCTTTTGCCATTTAGAATGAAGAGGTCAATATCTGTGTTTAATTGATTATGTCGATGTTTAAATTGCTGCTGCTTGGACAAGCTCCGTGGCTATGTGGCATTGTTGCATACACACTGACACTGTTGATATTACATTCAACATTTGAATTGGTGTCAAACAGTTGATTGTTACGCAAATGCTGCTGTTGAATGTTTTGCCGCTATGGATATCTCATTATCAGTTTTAGTTAATTGGTGTCAAGCTATGTATGTTTTATGTCTGCTTGCTTTTCTTCATTTGAATAGCATTTGATTTTCTTCCATGTTTTTTTTTGTCTCTAGTTATTGGTAGTATTTCTTTCTTTCATTTCATAATGTAGCCAAGATAGTTTAATGTGGTGAAACAAGGAGTAAATTGTGAGGTTTATGGTTGGGACTTTGGAGTTTGTTTCTATTATGTTATGTTGGAGAATTGTTGTAAGATGCTTTAGTTCCCGTTAGTCTGAAAATACCTTGAATTTTTCATTGATGCATCTTTAACATTTGCTTTTAAGAACTGCATTTCATTGCCTATACTTTTTTCTTTTCATTTTCAGGGTGATGCCGACAGCGCTCTAGATCGCCTGTGGACAAAGAAGAAGGTTGAAGTTAAGCAACAGTAGATGTGCATGATAGTTTGTCATGTATTAAGATATTTGAGTTTTTCGATCCGTGCTATGCAATACTTGTTTTGAATTTTCCCGTGTCACCTTCAACTGTGCTTTTACTTTCTTGGCAGTGAATTTAAAAATTTATGGTTGTTTCCTAGTATTTCAAACTTAGATTTATGTTATGGTTATCTTTCTGTAGGCTTTGGTTTAAAGATGCCGCAGAATGTGTTGCTAACGAGTTATTATATTGCTGTGCTATTCCATGTGATGAATGGTGCTGTGACCTTAACCAACTTTAATGATTGAATTTCAATTTTAAAAACTCGGTGCTAATTTTTGGTATTAGATTATATGGTGCTTTACAATGTTTGGTCTTGCATTCATGAATGAAATGCCTCAGTCTCGAACCAAACTTTATGAAGTTAGAACCGAGAGTAACGTATACGAAATCCTTTTTGTCTTCTCTGTTTTGAAATCATTCTCTACTTTAAACTCAAGAATCTTATGCTCAAATTCTCTCAATGTTAATGATTAACGATAACAACATAACAAAAGCGACTCTAAAATGGAACTTGTACAAGGGTGAATAGATTAAACGCAGCAAGTATAATGTAAAAATGGGTCCTCGTCAGCTAGAAGTGGCTCTGCAAGTGAGATGTTGAGCAACCATACCTACACAATGTATATTGGGACTTCAGAAACTGAGGGGGGCCTTCACTTGAGGTGATATGAGAGTTTTGAAGCCACATGGCAGTTGTTGCGGTTAGATGCAAACAATGTATTTCAACTTGACAAATGTGAAGTAGTGTTTTTGATGCATTTATTAATAAGCTAAACATAGTAAAAATTCATTGAAAATTGTAGTTTTTTTTATTCTCGATACATGAAAGTATGTAAGGTGGTATGTTCGAAAATTTTAAAAGAGCAAGTTGATATTTACACATTTTCAAGGACTAATTTGATACACTAAAAAAACATCAGAGACAAAATTGATACTTCACTCTTATTTTTTTAACATTAGTATCATTAATTAGTGTCACTAGAAAATTTATTAGTAAGAACTTTTCAACTTTTAGTCGAACTAGTGCCATTACGCTATATACATGAGATATAGTAATAATTAAAAAATAAAAAATTATTTAGGCATATCAAATTATGTTTTTAAATGCTACTTATCCATGCTTACAAAAATTTAATATAATGTAATTAATATTTTTTCGATCTTATCGGTAAGTCTTTTTTGATTTTTTTTCCCTTTAATATAAGCTTTATTTTCAATTTTTAATGACATTAATTATTTTTTTTATTCAACACTTTTTAGTGTTTTGATAATAATTATATATATACTTTTGAAAAAAAATATAATATTTACATTTTAAATATCGCTGACAATATTAAGTAACTTTTTTAAAGGGTGTGTTTTTTAATCAAATTAATGTACAATTAGAACCGAAAGGAGTAAATGTATAGTTGGAAAGAGAAATTGAGTAATTAGACGTAATTGTTGAAAAAAAGTAATTAAATGTAATTAAAAATTGATATGAAATTTTATAAATAAATTTTTTAAAAAAATCTAAAAATATCTTATCTTCTCTTTATGTAAGTTTCCTTTAACGACTTTTTTTCTTTAATGTAAGCTATATTTTCAATTTTTAATTACATTAATTACTTCTTTTTCACAAACATCCCTATTTAATCAACATTTTTGGAGTCCTAATAATAATTAAAGAAAAAGTTTTGAAAATGTATATCAAATATTTACATTTCTAATGCTAATAATAATACTAATTAACTTCTTCAAAAGATGTGTTTTTAGTAAAATAACTTGCATATAAGGACGGAAGGTAGAATTTTTTTTTTGTCTGTATTCTTTGGCCAGTATCACAGGTGTCCCCAAGAGCACCATTAATACCATGGAACCCTTGAAACTAATCATGCACGAGGTCGCATTACTATGTTCTCAAGTTGGCAAGATCGCACCACTTGACCAACCCCCGTTGATACAGAATGTAGTATATAGAAGATGGAAAGGAGTATCCAATTTTCTTAACCCACCTAATTAGTTAAAAAGGAGGAGTAATTTATATTTAAAAAAATAATTGATACTAAAATACTCTCATCTGATTATTGAAGTGAGAATAATAATAAATGAATTTAATATATATATATATATATATATATATATATTTTGATTGGGAAATTGCTTTTTGTCCCCACTTTAGATTTTTTGACCCCCATTTTTATTTTTCAAGGACAAAAATATCCTAAGCGTTTTAATCTTTTCGGTTCTACAAACTCGGAAAGGTAATTTCGGTACTATAAAGACGGAATATATTTATTTCATATGAATATATTTATTTCATATTCTGGTTTTGCTAAAACAGAATATGATTTCCGACTTTGTGGAACTGGAAAAATTAATAATTTCTGTCTCTGTAGAGACGGAAATGAATAGCAACCTCCAAATCAATGCACGTTTCATTGGCCTCAAGCCAGAAGGGAGAACCAGGGATTATACTTGGATTTAAGCACCGGGAATCCTCTTTAACTCATTTGAAGGAGTTCTTTCGGAAATTATTGCTCGGCAAAGCATTCATCATTGGTCCTTGAATCCAAGTATAAGTTGTACTTGGTATTCATCACTGGGAATTGCACCTCCTTCAAATTCTATGATTTATCTGAAGGAGTTCTTGGTAGGACTTATCAACCCAATTTTAAAAATTCAGCAGCAAAGTTAGGTGTGGCAATGCAATAGTTAGAGGAGAAGAGGTGTTGCTATTCAGACACACATAGAGACGAAGATAGAATGAATAGCTAAGGAACTCGAGGTAGAGGTTGAATAGCAAGTACAACATCATTTCCGTCTTTACGGAGACGGAAATTATTAATTTTAAAGTGAGGGTCAAAAAGCAATTCCTTATTGACTGTCGGTATTAGTTTATTACCCAACCCCCCCCCCCCCCACTTAATCACTTGATTCTTTTTTTACCAAAATTCAAAATTGCCTCTTTTTTTTGGGTTTATAACATACTCGCTGGCCCGAGCATTCAAAAAACAAAAAAAAAATATTGCTCGTTGGAGGGTCAACGAGTACACGTATTTTACAGTCACGCTGGGGCCAGCGAGCATCACAAAATTTGCACTCACGATGGGGGGCCAGCGAGCAGTCAAATACGTGTGCTATGCGTTTCTGTTTGCGTTTGGTAAATGACCAATTCCTTGCCAAAGTCGTTCCTGTTTCTGTGATGCGTTCCTGTCTGCTCTTTCTCTTATTAGTTGAAAGTTGAAACACATATTGTAGTAAATTGATCCACTGTTTTCCAGACAAATAAGCATATCCATTTATGTTGGTTTTTTTCCATGTTTTGTTGGTTTGATACATTTTGCATTGTAGTGTAATGGGGTTCCCCCACTAAAGAATCTGGCAAAAGCTCTTGCACCTTCATATGGAAAAACCGTCCCCAACCCGAGTGTCTCCTTCATTGGAAAAAAATTGCACCAATTCCAAACAACCAGTCCAGTTTCAGGTAAAAAAAAAATTAAAAAAAACTACTCGCTGAGGGGCCAATGAGCATCACAAAAATTGCACTCACCCTGGGGGCCAACGAGCAGTCAAAAAAAAAAATTAATGCTCGCTGGGGGTCAGCGAGTGTGTAAACTTACACAGTTCGAATGCTCCAGCGAGCAATATTTTTTTTTTCGAATGCTCGCTGACCCCCAAAAAATGTGTTATAAACCCATAAAAAAAAGGACAATTTTGAGTTTTGGCCAAAAAAGGGGTTAGGTAATTAAATAGGGGGTCAATAAACTAAAACCCTTCTTAGGTCCAAAGGTGAAGCAAACCAAAAGAGTATAGCCAGGTCCGATCCTAACTTATTTTGGGCCTTAGAGCCAAAAAAATTTTGGGCCCTAATTCATAAAAATTATATTAAAAATAATTCAATTAAAACATGAACTATTTATATATTTAATCAATTAAAACAACAATAAAAACAGGTATTATTAAAATATAGTTGAATTAAAGTAGAAAAATTAATATAGATAATAAAAACACTCTTTCATGTTACTCTTTTCGTTCTTATGTATAAGATCCTTTTGGTTCAATTCACGTCCATTAAGAAAGTTGGCTAATTTAGTTAATTGTATTATAAATGTGAACATTTGATATGTTTTTTCTTTTCAAAACTACCCTTATTATAAGCATTATTGAGAATCTAAATAGTGTTGAGTAAATAGGGGTGTTTAAGGAAAAATGTATTTAATTGTCATTGAAAATTAGTATAAAGTCTTATAAATAGGAACAAAATAAAATTCTCAAAATTTTGTTATACTTAGGGACTGAGGGTCAATTATAAAAATAAAGTTCATTGCTTCACCTATTTATAATTAAGTGAGCAAATACAAAAACAAATTAAAATATTATCCCAACCTCATCGGGCAAAGTGAACATGGTTGTCTCATATTTGGTAAAGTCAATATGGAGGTCGTAGATCCAGCAAAGCAAACACGGAGGTCTTAAATCTGGTAGTTACCAAGTTCTTTCAATACATAAAATTCGTGTTCCATTATAAACAGTTGGAAACCTTAATAACATGATAATGCTATCATATGTCTGTATAGCAGCATCTACTTCAGCACGCAGTTGCAGGATCAATTGCATTATTCATGCTTGGTCATGTGGAATTTGCCATCTTTTCGCTAATTAGATCCTTCAACTCTATCTCTCTGGAAACCAGATTTGATTGGCAAATTGGTTATTACACATTGTGTAGTTTGGATCAAACTACATTTCTCTCAAATTCTAGTGGAGCAATGCGTGATGGTGGCGATGGTGTCAAACGACGTGAGGGTGCGCAGTGTTGGTGGGGTAGGGAAAGGTAGTGTTGGTTATAATCTAACTAGTGGTGGTGGTTGCATCGTCATCGACATGTGGTTGTGTCGTCACCGGCATGTGGTTGCTCCCGAGTGGGAGATGCCGATTGAGGGCAAGGACAAAATAGTCATTATCCATAAATATGTGTTTAAAATGCATTTATGCAAATAACTAAAAATTGGAAAGACCGAATATATCCGATATTAGTCAAAACATGCTTCCATGCATGTTATATTGTTATGTGTTATTATGCATAGCAGACTTTCCCGAAAATAACATGCTTTCCAATTTGCTTTAGCTACAAAGGGATGATGGGAGAGAAAAGCAACTCATAACATAGGAAGGAATAACTTACACAAATGATGTAATTCATATTTTAAAATATCTCAATTTTTTTTTTACATGATTTACTATGTTTTGAAATTTGTAGGTGACTTTAAAATACACTATGTATACTCCTATACTATTACACATTACATGAAAGAGAGGAATTAGTACTAAATAGCTGGCACGCATTTTTGGCCGCAGTGGTTTGTTTCAAACTTCCCAAGGCACGTGAGTGCGAGGGTTACTGTGTTAGACTGAAACGGAATTTCAGACTTCGCTCTCACTTCACCTTTCCCCATTCTTCATTTTCCATTGCACCTTCGCAATTCCTGCGCACCTTCCCTTCCTCCATTCTCACTCTCTTCATAGAAAAGATCGTTTCTTTTGCTTCCTCCGGTTAATGGGTATGCTTCTTGAATTCAATATTTGTAATGGGTTGCGTTTTTTATTCAAAAAAATTTAATCTTTTTTTTCTTACTCTCTTCCTCTGATTTTTTATTTTTTATGAGAGGTGGGGTTTCTTCAGTAAAAATCCAAACTTGATTGTGTTTTGAATAGTGTGCATTATGAAATTCTTGGATATATGTTTTGATTATTATTTTCATCGATGGATGCAGGTTTAAACTTCAGAGTATAATGATTTTAAGTGGGATCAAGCTGATCAGAGGATAGAACTACTTGTATTGATTCTGTAAGTAGTTCTGTTATTTATCACTTCTGATTATGTCTAGTAAATTTTGCTTTCGGGTTTTGTTCCCTAGGTCCTTTGGTAAATGGCACTGTGATCGTAATGTTTTTTAGGGTGAGCCTCGGTGGTTGCTTGCCTTGTGAGAGGTCATGAGTTCCAATATCGGAAAAAGACTCTTTGCTTGTTGAGAAAGCATTGATTGGTCATGGACCATCATGTCATTTGTGATTTTCATCTAACAAGAAAATCAGTTTGCAAAATATTCTCATATTTTTATTTATTGAATAAACAAAACCATGTTTCATATTTAAATTCATTTTTTGCATTGTGTCTGTGCCTGTCGTCACCATTGTAGAAATCGCACGATTCACAATTTGTATCGGTGGGTTGAATCGGGACTTGACCTGAATCGCCACCGGTATTGTATTAATGGACGATTCAGTGGTGAATTGTGGATTGGATCTCAAAACTGATTCATGTTTCATGGTCTGAAATGGGTCTCACATGGCATAGAAAGATAAAGACCCTTCATTTTAGATGATAAGATGAGGACCAAGGAAGAAGAAGATTGGGGAATAAGAAGACCAGGG